>VWZX01007703.1:127139-199226 GCA_013399015.1 Galbula dea
CGCCCGCGCCGCCGCGTCGCAGAGTGCATGAGCCGAGCGGCAACAGGGGCCGGGCCGGGCCGGGCCGGACCGGGGTCGCTTCCTGCGGAGCAGCCTCCCGCCGCCGCACGACGCCCGCGGGAAGTGGCGGNCGGCACTTCCCTCGGGCCTCGGGGCAGGCCTGGTGAGGAGTTACCGGTGTGTGCCTATGTGGAACTGGTCAAGCATCACGGGGCAGCGCCGGCCGCCCCCATCCCTCTCTGCTGCGGGAGTGGGTCTGGGCTTTCTGCCCTTCTCCCCGCTGGCGCCTTCGCGTTTTCGAGCAGAACGGGCCGGGGCGAGGCAGAGGAAGGAGCACTTTTCCCAGCACCGCGAGCCGGGACAGACAGACCCCGCAGCCGCCCCTGGCCCTAGGACAGGCAGGACGCGGAGCGGACACATGCGCCAAACACGTAACGGGGAGTGTTCGTGGAGTGTTCTCCCGCCTCCCCGCAGCACCGGGGCCGTTGGGCGATAGAGGGGAGCGAGAGGGGATCGGGGATGTCAGCGTTGCCCCGTGGCTCATCACGGCCACGGTCTTGGTCTGGGATCGTCCCCTCGGGTAGCTCCCCGGGGAACGGGGCGGGGGCGAGGACCGGGCTCCACCCGCGGAGCAGATCTCCCCGCACCGCTTACCAAAAGCGGAGTTCAAAATAGGACTGTGCATCTCCTCTGCCCTCCAACGGGCTCTTTTTTAACTGTAGAGAAAAAAAAAGGCACAGAAAGAAGTGATGATATTTCCAAATTCCACCCACTGGGATCTGCAGCCTCTGATCTCCCCCAGCGTGGGAACGCTTTACCAGCGTGGGTGAAGGTGTCAATGCAAACCCTCTGCCATCCTTCCGTCGGCTGCGGGCATGTGGACTTATCTCTCATCGTGGAGGGGAAGGCTCCGAGGCCGAGGAGGCTGTATGAAGAGAGTCATGATACGTCCTGGGATGGGGAACTATCTGGGGGCACACTCTGCAGCAAGTGCTTTGTTGGCCCACACAGCTTATATGCCTGCAGTCTAAGGGAAAGAGTCCTGAGTGTCTAGAACTGTCCTCTTGCCATGCCATCACCACACTGGGCACAGCCGGAGGCTCAGGTTGCACTCAACTCCTTTGGCAGCACATCCAGGTCTTCATGCAGGAGGGTGCATGGGTGGGCTCCACCGCACGGCAGTCACCCGGTAGTGATGGTGCTTGCAGCACTGCGTGAATGCTTCAAGCCGAAGCAATGGCCGAGCTGGCAGCGAAGTGGGGCAGCTATAGGATGTGGGCACGGCGCCCTTGCCTCAAGCCTGTGTTCCACTAAGAGCAGAAATCTAGCTGGAGCACCCTCGTGGTGGAGGACAGCAGAGGGGAAGCCACAAGCTCAGTTTCTCCGTGCAGCAACAGAAGCATAATGGCAGTACAGGGCCTCTTGTAAGAGTTGGGCGTGGGGACACTGCCATCCAGGAGCATTTAAAACCAGAGTGGGAAGTCAAGGATGGTGGTCGGTCACAACCACCTGGAGATGCCCTGGAAAGGGCTCATCCTCCTCCTTTGCCCTGTCCCCAGGCTGTGCCTTACTGCTCTGCCTGTGTCTTCATTTGTACAAGACATGTTAGTGAGGCTGATGAGGATTCTGTATGACTTCTGTTCTGGAGAGAAAAATTCTCTGTTGTTGTCTAATCTTATTGCTACACCTGCCAATTTCCCTCTCCCCTTTCGTCTCCTCCTCACTCTCTTCAGAGCACTAATTAATACACAACTGCCTTGCCCAAGCCATGGCCACCGAAAATGTGCATTGAATTAAATGCTGTGCTTTGGTGCTATCTAACTCTTTGTCTCTGCTAATCATATCCTTAATTAATAGAGTTATTAGCTGTTTTTAAATGTGGGACTCCCAGTTGTTGGGTCTTTTTTTAAACTACAAGTTAGCAATTTTTAAATGTGATCATGTCTCTAATTGCATAGAAATAAAACCCCATGATCTCAAAACCTTAATCTGCCTATTTTAGGATTTCTTATGGCTTCTTAGCCTGACAGTAGAGCATCTTCCATGTGAAATCAGCCTTTTAAGGCATATCAAATTAGTTTCCAGATTACAGTCAGTTAAAAAAAAATAGGCCAAAGAACATTGAAAAATGTGTGACTTACCCAAAGGTATCCAGTACTGGCTTTGTCAGAAAAATCCCCCAGGAGCTCTGACTCCCGTTTCCTATGCCAAGCAGTTATCTACAGTGATACAATTAAAGCCAAACTATTTGTGGTATTGAAGGATTATTTGACAAATATTTTATTGTTGTTTTTAGGAAACAATCCCTTGGTAAGATGCTTTGAGGGGAATATTTTCCAGAAATTATTTCCCACCCCTGTTATCTGCACTGTTAGAAGCTCCAGTGGGTATTTCAGAGTAATGCTCCTAATGGAGCAGTAGAGGTTTTTAAATCTCTCATACACAGATCTCACCATTATTTTTTGTTCAGGAAGGAAACAAAAGGTCAAAATTAAACCACATGCCTCTTGCCATACACCATTACCCCCTGCCAAAATCCCTTCCCATGTGACTGCTGTGCAGGTTTAAAGGCAACAGCCCTTCAGACATCTTGGAGGGGGAGAGGGGCTGTGTGCACCAGAACTCAAAACCACTTTAATTTTTAATAAAGATATTTACACGAGAACGGTTTCGCTTTAGGGGAAACATGAGTTACTCATGCAAATACTCAGGTTATATTGACTCAACACTGTCAAAACCTGGGATCTAATCACTTTAATACAGGGAGTATAAACAAGTGTTTATTTAGCAATTTGTCTGCATGGTGTCCACAAGGCGCTTGGTGGATTTGGGACAAGCTCACCCTCCTGTCCTGGCGATGGCCAGGTTTGCCCCAGAAGCTCTCAGTGAGCCCCAGAAGCAGGCAGTGGGGTGGAGGAGAGGTGCTGCCTGCGAGATGGGCATAAGGGACCACCACTGCCTGGGCACCCAGGACCCCAGTGACCGCTGAGGGCTGGCTCCGGAGGCGGCACCTGGAGAGGTGAAACGCAATGGGCACACTTTGTATTCCCACTTGTGACTCTGAGCATGTTGGGAAGGCCTGAGCAGTAGCACAGGCTGACCACCCCTCCACTGCCACACGCAGATCCCCAAGAGGCAGCCCCCACGGAGGGACCACTTGGCACCCAGCAGAGGAAAGCCAAGGCAGACTCAGGGAGTCTAGGGCTGCTGCCAGGAGAGTCGTGGCTGACACAACACAGCAGGTCAGAAGCAGGTCTTTTCATCTCCTTCACTCTTGCCTCTAAGTGTACTATTTGGGTCATTTTCTGTATGATTGCAGGGCAGGTTGGCAGGAGAACACAAGGTGCATTCACAAACACTTAGTAGACACGTGTTTTGAATCCCTTTGGCCACCTGCTTTCCCACTCAGAAGCCCATAATGATGGAAAATGGCCATTAAATAGCTCTACAGGATCAGAGCAGGAATCCAGCTCCTGCCTTTCCCCGCTCTGAGAGAGGCTGCTAGCAGTTATCTGAGAGACAAGGGTGAGAGGAAGGCGATAGCTCAGTGTTTCCGCTTGGTCTCCCCTGGTCCAGCTCAGAGCCAGCCAGGACAGGGCTTTCCCTGGAGCAATGTTCCCAAATGGAGAGGAGCCATTGCTCCATGGTTTCCACACAGAGAGGAGCCATATGCCAGGGAAACCCAAGGGGAGCTGAGGAGCACTTGGACACAGAGAAATCATTGCCTGAAGAAGAGCTGTTCCCTGATCACTACACTTGTCTATCTGATGCTTTCTGTTCCTGCCTGCCATCCTGCCTTTGTCCAATTAGTTGTTGTGCTTCTGTGTCAGCAGGCTGGACCCCAGCAAAGTGCTCGCTAAGGCACTTTGGGGCTCTCAAGAAATAACAGAGGACTTGGAAATAGACTGATTAGCAAGCCTCACTGTATTTTTAGACGACTGTGGACCGAGTCTGTTTTATTGTTACTAATCCATATTGCAGTCACTGCTCACAGAGAAGGAGGCCAGATTGTTACTGCTGTTTACTAATAATAGTGTAGCACACTGGGAGTTTGCTGGGTGCTTACCAGAAAGATTAAGGCAAGGTCAATTCTCAAACGTCCCTTAACCTAAACACACTCTCCGGTGTGGTCTCAGACTTTGCTGCAAATGGCTGTAGCAGGGATCGTATGGGTGAAGCACACTCCACTGCCACAGTGCTGCTGGCCTCCAGCCCTTCTCTGATGAGGGCAAGAGGGATTTATGGGGACCTGAGGAACTTTCTGAGTAAAATCACACTTTTTTTTCCTCAAGACACTTTCTTTTCAAAGATGAACCTTTCCCAGTGTAATATAGAGTGTTGCTCCCTTCAGCGTATGTAATGCAGTCATAACCTTGTCTACAGCATGCAGCTGGCTGATGTGTTCATCATGAGGGATTCGCCTCCAGAGAGGAGCTGTGCAGACAGAGGCTGTGAGCATTAAAAGGTCTCCTTCTAGGTTAATGACAGATTCAGTGCTGGTGAAAGTTCACATACACAATAATGTCAGGATTTTCCAGACCAGGAGGTTTATCACAAAACAATAAAAACATGTATCCTGTGCTGGGTCTGACCTGGGTGCTGTGGGTGGAAAGGAGTGTTTTTACCATCTGGGCCCTCAGGTGGGGTACAAAAGCAGCAGATTCCTCAGTTTCCTGTGGGTCTCCTTGATGACGTGTTGCTTTTGCTTCTCTTAGAGGCTTAGGAAGGGCTCAGCATTCAATTCCCCCCCCGCCCAGCTTCACACCAGCCAGGGCTAGTAACATGGCTGGCAAGCTCAAACGTTTCTAGCTCTGCTCCATGGGAAATCCAGCACATTCTGAGGCTAGTGGTCAGATGAAGGCACAATTCTGCTGGCCCTCAGCCTCACTGCACCAACATCCATACCTGTCCCTTTTCAATGCAGATGGTGGAGCATCACAGGCAGCCATGGGTGCAGGTGTGCGTGGCAGAATAAAATCCCTTCTTCAGCTCGGTCCCAACCAGCATCAGTCTGAGGGTGTTTCTGGCCAGATGGTAAGACTGGATGTGACTCCGAAGGAATGGAGAGTTTTGTCCAGTCCTGCTCTGAGCTTTGGGGAAACTGAGGTACATGGCACCTCTCTAAGCTTCAGAGAGATGTCAGACAAAGGGTGTTTCAAGACCAAGCATCCTGACTGGTGTGCAGCACAGACACATTCCCCAGAGCACAGAGGCAGGAGGACATGAGCCCCAACACCCCTGTGCACAGACTCTGCTCTGCAGGCCCCATCCCAGTACTTCCCTTGACACCCTGCTGGGGCTAGGCAGCTGCTGCTCACTGGGTCCCAAGAACCACAAATGCTGCTGCCCAGCTCAGGACGCACCGCAGCCATGTGCCATGGCTCATGCCACAGGGCAGCCAGTGGCTTGAGCACCATCCTGCCTGGACTGGCCGAGCAGGGCGTTGTTAAGCTCACCCCAGTCACATATAGTGTGCATCAGGCTGTCCACACTGGCCTTATGCCTCCTAACTGCTTTCCAGCGGTGCACCAGAGAAGGAAGCAATGCAACTTAAAGCAGAGCATCCCTTCGTGGGATTCCCAGCAGGGGCCGTGCTCAGTGTTCAAAACAAAGCATGGCTGTGTTGGAAGTGAGCCTGGTTTTTACCCCAGGATTCACACATGAAGGCCCCACCTGACCCAAACGGCAGAGCCCTGCAATAACAACCAGCAAGGCTGATCCTACCAGCTTGGTTCAAACACCCTCTGCCAAAGCCTGGAGGACATTTTTCCCTGTGAAGTCAGGCACGATCATGCCACGCTCTTTGCAATATACTAACTTTCCAGTGAGCAGTTACTCAATATGTGCTTAAGTAGACAGGCCACCACTACTCGTTAACCAAAACAAATGGGAAAGGGGGAAAGCTTACAACACAACAATTGCTTTCAGTTAGAGGAAATATCTATTGCAAACTATGTCAGCGGGATTTGATAGACTCCATTTTTAACTGTGTACTACTGAAGAACTGGCTGCACTAAAATGCAGCTTAAACTGAACAGGGATTTATCCCTTTCCTTTCCTTCCCACAGTATAATCGCCAGCCTGTAAATATGTTGTTATAACCCATGCTACCCTTGTTAATTCCAACCAATTTTACTTACCTCAGTGGCTTCAATGTGGTTCTCTCCCAAGTTCACTGGGCTTATTGAGGCTTTAGTATTGATGCTCATTATGTGCTTTGAAGTGAAAGGGTTAAATGTGGTTAATTGTAAAATTATTGTTTGCTTTGTACATCTTAATAGAATCCTAACTATTTTGGTTAAATTCTCCTATTGCTGTAAAAGATACACCACGTTGCACTGAGTTCAGTCAGTTCTGTGTTTGGTGTGTCCAGCTCTAAGCACCTCTGATCTCCACTGGGCTGAGGAGAGTAGACCCCAGTTCAGTTCCAGATATGCCCACATCTTAGGCAGGGTCTGTCACAGAAAACCTCTGTACACTCCAGGTGGCACCTGCCAGCCCCATCCTATGTCCTCAGTTCCCTCTGACAGGTCCCATCCTAATCCCAGCCAAGCAGCCTTGCCTACCAGCTTCCCTGAACCAGCCCCACAGATGCTGCTGGACCCAGGGCCTGTGTGAACTCGTGCTTCTGCTAAGATCAGCCCCAGCTTCAAGTCACATATCTTTGCTACGACCCTCAGCCAGGCATCTAGCCCTTGCCAAAAGCAACCCTGTGCACCATCCCATAACTTCTGCATCCAGCTGCAGTGCTGACATACAGTCACTGCAGTCCTGATCCTCAACTGGATTTAACTCAAGCCCTATAACATCAGCCAGCCCAGCCACAAGCCTTCCTTAGATAGCCATCAACAGAAGCGTCTTCAAAACCTACCCACACAGTAATTACCACACCCAGCAGTAAACCAAGCTGGGCACCAGCAGCTGGGTACCAGCACCAGGGACCCTCATCTTCACCCCTTGTGCTGTCCCCACTGAACTCCAGCCCAGAGGTCCCTGCCAGCAGCCCACCTGCAGCCAACCCCAAGACCCTTCCCCTGCACCCCAATCCTGCCCACAATGTGCCCATACCATTTCCAGTCAAGGCAAGACATTACTCAGTGGTGATGGGAAGACGCTTCGATGGGTTAAAAGCTGGATAGATGGCCGAGTCCAGAGAGTTGTGATCAATGGAGTTAACTCCAGTTGGCAGCCAGTCACGAGTGGGGTCCCACAGGGCTCAGTACTGGGGCCACTCCTATTTAATATCTTCGTCAATGATTTGGACCAGGGGATAGAGTGCACCCTTAGTAAGTTTGCAGATGACACCAAGCTGGGTGGCAGTGTCGATCTGCTTGAGGGTAGGGAGGCTCTACAGAGGGATCTGGATAGGCTGGATCGCTGGGCCAAGGCCAATGCCATGAAATTCAATAAGGCCAAATGCCATGTGCTGCACCTCGGCCATTACAACCCCCAGCAGCGCTACAGGCTTGGGGAGGAGTGGCTGGAGAGCTGCCAGGCAGAGAGGGACCTGGGGGTGCTGATTGGCAGCCGGCTGAACATGAGCCAGCAGTGTGCCCAGGTGGCCAAGAAGGCTAATAGCATCCTGGCCTGTATCAGGAACAGTGTTGTCAGCAGGAGCAGGGAGGTGATCATGCCCCTTTACTCAGCTTTGGTGAGGCCTCACCTCGAGTAGTGCATCCAGTTTTGGGCCCCTCACTACAAGAGGGACATTGAGGTGCTGGAGAAGGTCCAGAGGCGGGCTACCAACCTGGTAAAGGGCTTAGAATATAAGCCTTATGAGGAAAGACTGAGGGATCTGGGCCTGTTTAGCCTGGAAAAGAGAAGATTGAGGGGAGATCTCATTGCTCTCTTTAACTACCTGAAGGGAGGTTTTAGAGAGGTGGGCACTGGTCTGTTCTCCCTGGTGGAGAGCGATAGGACAAAGGGAAATGGATGGAAACTGAGCCAGGGAAGGTTCAGGTTAGCTATTAGGAAGAATTTCTTTACTGAAAGGGTTGTCAGCCATTGGAACAGGCTGCCCAGGGAGGTGGTTGAGTCACCATCCCTGGAGGTGTTTGACAGACAGGTGGATGTTGCGCTGGGGGGAATCATTTAGCAAGTTGATAGGGCTAGGACAAAGGCTGGACTCAGTCTCTTCCTGCTGTAATTATTCTATGATTCTATGACCTTCCTGGACCTCACTGCCCTCTACATGGGATCATCAAGTCCTGCAGCTCTCGCTCCATGTCCTGGCACGTGAATAGTGGTGCAGGGTCAGCCTCTTCCACTAATTCATTACCAAGCACTGGTTACAAACACATGTGCCCACTGCTCTTTTCTAGGAAACTTGAAATGTTTTCTTACCTATGTCTTGCAGTGACCTGCTGTCTGCAGTGTCGAGATAAACCTGACGTGAGGCATCCAGCAGCATGTGGTTTACACTGCCTCTAATAGCTGTGTCTCATTAGAACATCACTTGTGGGGTATCATCTGGTGGGGTATATTTTTGGACATACTGTAAACAGAGTGATCTCATTCTTGACATTTCCCTGGTGACCTCAGCAGTCTTAAAGGTTTACACATTTCTCCTGTGCAGTCAACACATTCATTAATCTTAGAGATAAGCCTAAAGTTAAAAGTCACACACATACGCATATAAAGATATGTGCACATGCACATTTAAAATGTCAGCAAGTCCCACGCTGGACTAGTGGTAGCATTTCGAATTTTGTAGCAGAAAAGGAGAGCTATCAGGTTTCAATTTAGCCTGTAAAGATCCCATCTATGTACAATCTGCATGCTTTTGCTATTTGTGCTTGTGTCTGACCTCACCACAAAATCAATGATGTAAAATATGTGACAATACAAAACGCTGCACTTATGGAAACATCCACATGAATCTTTATACAAGTGGAACCAGCTTTATCTTCAGGAATCTGGATAACTCCAGTAGAACAGGCACCCAAAGTACTTCACCCAACAGCAAACATGACTATGAAACTGGCAGAAGTAGTGGTAAAACAGAGAGAGAGAGGGAGCAACCTTCTGACACAGCTGAAAAAGGAAGAATGTAAACAAACACCCTAAATAGTGAAAATGAGGTTTCAACACTCTTTTTGTTTTAAAGCACCATGCAGTTAAAGATTGGGTACTTTTATCACCTGGAAGTCAGCCACTCTTTCTGTCTAAGACCAAGCCTTTGCTGTTTTCGCATCAACAAATCACATTGTACATAGGTGTGCAGTGTATTTCAGGCTTGGACTTCCTTTTTTTCCAGCCTCTTCTGCCTCACAGGGGTAGAGGGACTCACACCAGTAACTGCCATCTTACCTGAGCTCATAGGTGACATAGCTGCTTACCCAGGGTGCAGAACAATAGCTCCATGGAGTTAAGTGTTCCGCTTAGCCCTGGAAAGGGAAATAGCAGCAGCCCTTTGCTCCACAACATTCAGCTGAAAAGACCACAATAATGAGAGACCGCAATCATGAGGACTAATGAGCTGTAGTCACTGGCTCTGTGCTAAAAGTGACAGCCCAGGCACTGAGCTTCTCTGTCTCTCAAGGTGAGGTGTGTGTCAGAAGGATACGTCATCAAGTTTGTCATCAGGTCAGATTTTGGGCTCCTTCAGCTTTCGTGTCCTCACAGACCTGAACCTAGGGTTTCCCACCGGTTGGCTTACGCCTCCTGCAATCAGCAGCAGGACACCTATGTAGGGTAGGACCCGGTGTTGTCTCCCTCCTGCTCTGTGGGGCCACCCACCTTAGCATTATTTCACTCTGCCCCAGTGAGTGCCTCAGCCATCCCCACCAGCCAGAGAAGGTGACCAAAGGTCTGTCAGGGGTCACAGTGGGAAAACACACATATCTCTAGGTGATTTCAGGACATTTCAGGAAATATGGTGCCTTGCTCCTCCCTGCCAGTGTGTCACAGTATCAGAGAATCACAGCATGTTAGGAGTTGGAAGGGACCTCGAAAGATTGCCTAGTCCAAACCCCTTGCCAGAGCAGGATTCCCTAAGACTAGGTCACAACAAAGGTTTCCTGATCAGGAACCGAACCTGGATCCCAGCAGTGAGAGTGCCAAATCTTAATCACTAGACGACCTCCTCCTTTCAGGCCAGGCAGCCAAATACACAAAATTTGTTCCCACTCGGAGAGCCGCTGGCATATACGAATGAGTTAACCAGTCTGGGTCAGTTCCCAGAGGAGAGGTGTGAGGAGCACTGACCCATCACAGCTGGCACACATTAGGCTCTCCCTGGCAACCCATGCTGAGGTACCCAAGATGGAGCAAACCACTGAGGTTTCCATAACCTGGAATATGACCTCGTAATCTTCTTATCTCTCTCTTGGTGCTCTCTGTCCTCTCGCACAGAGGACAGCTTGTCACACGAGGGCAGGCTCCTTTAACCTACTTAATGGTACTTTTCACCTTCAGGGTCCTCTGGTGTACCAGGTTTATCTTTCGATTGATGTTCTTCTAAGGGATGTCTATTTAAGCTTGGGTTTAAAATAAACCAGCAACAGTTACTTCTGGTTTCAATCAGATCTGTCGATCAACTGCCTTGCTCATTTAAGCCTTGCTTAGAAGTGTTTAGACTTCTCTGTGCAGCACTCATGAGATTCCAGGGGCCAGTCCCTGAGCTCCTTCCACACACTGAGAGGTTTCCTATCTCACAAACGGTCCCATTGATCTTATCAAGCAGTTTGCTGAGCAGGTCAATAATCATCACTAGCAGGGGGACAGAGCATGGCCCATAGTAAAGAGGATCTTTGTTTAAGCTCATTCCTGGGACTGCACAAAGGACATGCATGTTGTTCCCAGCAGATCTAACATTTCTAGGGCTTTCAGTTAAACATCCATCTCTGGCACCAATTCTGCTTAGCCAAAGTAGAACCACACTTGCAGGACCCTGTCCTGCACTCCTTTCACTTCTGTGAAACCTGTGGGGGAAGTGGAGCAGCAGGATCTATCCCAGCGGCTGTTCAGATGCAGAAGGTTGAATAAATGTTAGTGGTTGAACTAGTAATTAACCTGACAGTTGAAATATCCAACTAAGCCCACGTTCTCCTCCTGTTTGATGCAAATGAGAGTTGATTGTAAACATCTCATGCCTAAATTATACCTTGGAGAATCCAAGTAGCACAATTGGCCTTGCCTGAATTATTTCAATGAAAACAAGGCAGACGAATGTAATTGTCCAACTTCTTTCACTCATTAGCTTCTGCCTTTCTTGGAAGCTCCTGCAGCTGGACAGTCATGCAAGGTTGTGAATGTAAATGTACCTCTTGCCTCCAGATCTGGCACTATTAGCAAAACTGGTTTTCTTTCATTCTTTGTACGATAGAAAGTGGAGGGGGGAGTAAAAAATGGGAGGAGCCTGTTTGTGGTCTGTGTTTGAAAGGAACATTGCACTCCAGCTCCCAGGCAATCCTCAAGTAACTGGTGGCCAGTTCTTTTGTTATTGTGCTGTGGTCTCACACTTAATCAGCTTCAGATCTCATAGCTCTGATCCCATGGAAGAGAGGGGGAAAGAAAGCATGTAAAAATACATCAGTTTCCCTATGCCACTTCACTTGTTGCATGAAACTTTGCATCTGTTTTACACTAAGACCTAATCAGAACAGCTCCTGGAGGGAGCTTTTCTGTTCCAGAATCAGACAAAAAAAGCCAACGTCTACTTCCTCCCTAGGGGGCCAACTCTTCCTTCCTTTCATGTGCATATCCTCCATAGTCAGGCCAGTGGGGGAGGGAGGCAGAAGAAGAAGAGTGAATGGATTTAGGAAATACCAAGTAACTGAGGAACAGCACAGATTTGGTTTGTGTTATGTCTGTGCAGCACTTAGGAAAGGTGTTGGGCATGGACATTGTCTATATTGCCTGTGAGCCACAAACCAGGCTTCAGCATTAGCCACACAGCCAGACAGCACAGTGGTGAAACCATCACCCCACCAAGTGGTTTTAAACTAAAAGAGGTGAACCCAGACTAGATATAAAGAAGAAAACTTTTACGCTGAGGGTGTGAGATACTGGCTGAGGTTGCCCAGAGAGGTGGTAGATGTCCCATCCCTGGAACCATTCTAGGTCAGATTGTCTGGGGCTCTGAGAAACCTTCTCTAGCTGAAGATGTCCCTGCTCACTGCGAGGGAGTTGGACTAGATGAGCTTTAGAGGTTCCTTCTCATCCAAACCACTCTGTGACGCTGTGATTCTATTCCCAGGTATGCTCTGCTGCTGCCCTGTTTGGTCACCTTCATCTCCAGGGGCTCTGCAGGACTCTACAGTCCTATGTAGGCTGGATTTGAGCCTCTGCCTTCAGGCTGCCACAGGTGGGCTCTGTTTGTGGAACAGTAGGTCTATACACGGAACTGGAGCTGGGACTTGAAAGCAGCAAACACCTTTACTGCAGCTTCCCCATCTCATCCTCACATATGTTGTTTACCAGGACTGCAGCATGGCTGCGGTGGGAAGCTGCTTGTCACAAGGCCAGATTAGCAATTTGTTGGGAAGAGCTGAAGGGTTGGGCTGGTGGCTCAGGACCAGGAGAGGATGGTTTGCAGTAACACATTAATCAGTCCTGATGTTGGCAAATGCCAGGAAAGCCCCAAACAAGCTACTCTGCAAGGTGGCCATGCAGAGCCCCAGCTCTGCACATACTAGGAGAGAAATGGCAGCGTGTGGAGGGAGAGTGTCAGAAAAAGAGATCTGATTTGTGTCAGACCTTTGCTCTCGTCACCCCTCCCGCAGAGAGTGGTTGTCTCTGCAATATGCCTAACAATGCAACTCTGTTGAAGAACACAAATAATCTCTTCATTTTGGGGAGGCCTAAGTGTAAGCTTAAAGCTAAACCCACAGTGAAACACCTTTCTGATTTGGGAAAGGAAGAGATCAGGGATTTTGGTCTTGAACAGCACAGTGTACGACCCTTTATACTTGGGAAAAACAAATTTATGTCTCCTTATCTTCTCCTTTGCTGCAGATTCCTTGACTAACGAATTCTTACCAGCTGTAACATTAATCTGCACACTTAAAAATCAACCTTGTAGAAGTCTCCTTGTCCACAGTGAGTAATTCTTTCAATGGGTGAATAATTTGTCTGTATGGAGGGGCTTATATTTGGTTTATGTTTTTGCTGCTTGGGATAACGTGCAGTGGGAGTCAGTCTGTTTTGCATAATTGTGTACTTTAACTAAGTGTCAAGGGAGCTTAGAGTCAGGGGTGGGTAATCTCATTTTTATTATTATTAATGGCAACTGAATAAATAAATACAAAATAAAGAAAAATGTCAAATTATTATATGAATTTTAGATTGTTCTCAAGATTATCCCAGTAAAAGATGCAGGAGACAATATGATGGTTGGGCTGGGAAATTTCTATGACAGTTTTTCAGGTGCTTCCATTAAGTGTCCCTAGAGGGCCGGTATTTGTGTGATTATTGGAAGGAAGAGGTCTTGGTTTTTCTTTCCCTCTTTGGTTTCCTTCATCTAATGGCTCCTTAAGACTCTGCAACTCACATTTTTCTTTACAGAACACAAGAAATAACATCTCTTGTTTTCACACTTCAGAGAAGGGACAAAAAAAGAGACCTTTTGGCAAAATGTCAGGCTGTGTGACTGATAACACCCCCAATCATTTCAGACTATGACTCGTAGCCATGTTAGATTCTGATGTGAAAACAAAACACATACATTTTATGTTGGCCACTTCACTTCATTCTATTAAATTAAGGCTAGTCATTAGCTAGGGGAGAGGGAGAAACACTTCCATCAAGAACCAGGGTGGGGGAGTTGTGCCTGACATCCCTTCTCCTCCCTCCCCCAACTTTCCAGCATTTTCCCTCCAGAGATACTGGTGTGAAACCAGCTCACATGACAAATTAAAGTGATTCATAGCCCAGCTGCAGTCTCTGTTGACAAGCCCCATCGCAGAGCAATCATGCAGATTTTATGCATCCAGTGTGCCAGGGAAGGAGCCTGGTTAGCAGCATACACTGTGCTTTAGGAGCTCTGATACAGCTTGGCTGAATTCATCCACAGCACGTGAAAGCCAAATGGCTGTCACTTGACAATAGTTAATAATGCAGTTTTTAAAGGGATATTTTCCCTGCTAAATTAAATTTCCAAGACATCACCATACATCTTCAACCTTATCTTTTTGTCTGGATTTTTTTTTCTTTTTTTTCTTTTTTCTCTTTTTTTTTTTTGACTCTTCTATCAGTCCTTAAACACACAAACAGGGATTATACAGATAAGGCTGCATTATTCTGATAGTGGCTTATCAATTGTGGTTAATTAACTAGGTGAGGCCATAAACTAGATAATTCAGTGGCAATTCTCTTTTCTCCACTATCAAGTTAGGAAAAGCTGAGTGACCATTTCAGGCATGCCAGCCTGTCCTCTGCAGCAGTACGGTGATGGAAGCACAGAGACCCTTGCACTGGACAGGACCGTTTCAGCCTGCAGATGGATGAGCACATCGCATCTGTCTGTCCCTACTTTCTGCCCTCCTTTAGGAGGGCTCAACTTTGCTGCAGGTTTGTATTCATTTGCTTACAAGCTTAAAGCACTTTTAACTGCAGTCACCCACAATGTCTCACCAGGTATACTGGCTAATCCATTATTTTCACAAGCACTGATTTACACACTGTGATGGGATCCCTATGAAGTCGGTGATCCAAAGCAGTAGTCACTCTGGCCTCCCCACTTTCCCTCCTGTGCCCAGATGAGGATGTTGGAAGCCTTGTTCCCCTGATGACTCCCCAAACAAGAGCTGTGCTGATTCTCAGAGGCGGCTCTGATCCCAGGGATCTGCACAAGGGCCACCTCAGCTCTGTCAGCAGGAACTCCTGTTCCACCTCATGGTGAGCAGTAATGCTCTGGAAACCCTGAGTCATGAAAACTGGAAGCACTTCCTCAGAGACTTTGCCAGTTTCAGTTCCCCAGAATGGCAGAGACACCGATGGCTAGTGCTACTGTGGCTGTAATGTTCAAAGACCAACCCAACAAAAGAAGGTTGCCCTGACACCTTTTCATGTATATACACATCACTCGTAGCTCCTGGCAGCAATGAGGAATGCATTCAACTCTTCCACAGCCTGCCCTTGGGCCCCACACAACTTTGCTCTGTACTCAACATTTGCCACATTTGCCTTTCTGTGGAGCTGTTTCAGAGCTGGATGCCAGGACTTTCCCTTGATCTCACCCGATAATGCTTCTTGGGGCTGACAGAACTAGCCATTTGATTGTCAGTCTGTGCATGTAGCCCCTGCCTCCAGCAGATCACTGGACAGCAGCAGAACAGACCCAGGTCTCATAGCAGTGGACCTCTGCCTCGAACAAGGACTATCTCTGGGTTATGCCCTTCCTTGTCCTGTCCAGCAAGACACACTCGTTTAATTTGTACCTAATTCGGGACACTGGTGCTCCTCCTCAGACTATGGAAGGGTCTAAAAGGTGGGGAATAGCTTGTCCGGGCCTCAAATGTTGCACTGAGTGGGTGGTGGTTGCTCAGTGAATACCTGAAGGAAGAGGTATTTTCACCAGTGCCACTGTTGAGAGAGAAAAGCAAGCAGCAAAAATACAGAGAAGGAAAATGAAGGATTTAAAAATAATCACATAGGCTGATTTTGACTCCAGAGTAGATGAAGGAAACTAAGCTGGGATCTGCTCCCATCAGATGGAAGCAAATTGGACTATTTCCCGGACAGATTGGCCCCAGCTGGGAAAGATGGAAAGAAGGCAAGGAAGGAAGACGGTTCAAGTAGGAGAACAGCAGCTCTGAGATACTGGGCATTTTCAAGAGAGCCAGATTAGATACATTATCAAATCAACAGCATTAGACAGGGCTGGCAGTACTGGAGGAGCCAAGAGAGAGAGCTTGTCAAAGATGATAGTAAATCAAGGTGGAAAAGCAACCAGGCTTCATGCGATTTTCTGTCTGAGAATGACAATAACTGGGCTCAGCCCCTGCTGATTCTCTCATGGGGCAGAAGGGGCATGCTGGGGGCTGTCAGGGGCTGCAAAACCTCTCCTACCTTATAGAGAGACTTTAGGCAGTGGCTGGAGATCAGTGTGACTCCTTGGGGCAGCAGGGAACCTGCCTGTTGCCACACCAGAGGCTCTGAGCACCAATATCAGGGCAGCCTGTGCCCACCTCGACAGAGGAGCTGGTGCATAGCGGCAGGCACGCTGTGAGACCTTCAGCACCCTTGTCCACAGGAGCAGCCAAGGTTCCTGCCAGTGGCCCAGATCTGCCACCCATGCCATCAGTGACCTCCTTGTGCATAGCTGGAGGAAGGCTGCTCTGCCAGGCTGCTTGGCAGGAGGCCCTGAAGATTAATTAATGTCTTTAACCAGAGCTTCAAGCATCTGTTCAAGCTTCCTGGCTGAAAAACTTCAGCCCTCCTAAGATCCTCTTTCTTTGAAGGGACAGGGATGGATTACCTGTACATTGTGACAACTGCCTGCACTGTCTGAAATTCTTTCTTAGTGTTTCCAGATGCTCCAGAAAAAAAAAAATCAAACATCCTGGTTGAGAACCTAAGAGCTCAAAGCCACAATAAAAGGAAACAAATGAGCGAAAGCACTGTTTAGTGTTGGCTTGCTCCTCCTAAGCAGCCTGTGGGTGGGTGACAGGGCTTAGGGGAGCACAGGTATATCCTGATCCTCAGCCCATGCCTGTGATCTGGCATGTTACTGAGACTGCCTGTGCTGAGGGGAACAGACCAAAGCACACCAATAGCTGCACCACTGGCCTCCTGGATGGGAGTTTGCAGAGGGACCTCCTTCAGCAGTTGCCAAGGATGAGTGGCTGTGGGAAAGGAAGTGAGTCAGGGCTGAAGCGTGCTAATGGAGAAGTGAAAATAGCACCTTGAAAAGCTGTGATCTGGCTGTGGACTTCAGAGATGGCCACAAGCAGCAGAAACAGGAAGTGTGGCAAGAAAAAAAGCCAGTCCCTGCTCTCCTCTGCTCCCACTCCCTGCCCAAAGCCCGCGCCCATGGGGTGAGACTCTTGGCAGGGGCCCAGCACCAGATATCTGACCCCCAAGAGCCAAACTGAAGCTCATCAGGCAGGGCCTTGAGTGCTGCAGCCAGTGGGGCAGGCAATGAGGCCCCGGGGCTGGCTGTTGGGGCTTTACTGGTCCCTAGTCTGTACCTTGAGCCTGGTGTCACTCAGGGAACCACTCAGGGCACCAGGGCTGTGTCCCCACTCCCCTGTGGGGTCCCTGAGCTGCCAGTGGCCGATGCAGTGCTGGAGGCCTCAGGAGGGCTTCTGGTCCCTGCCTATGCAGGGTCACCCTGGAGGACCTCCTCCCACTCCATCCCCGGTCTCGTCACAGGGAGAAACCTCAGCAAGGGAAAACCCCAGTGTGAAGCCTTCTGATCTGGGTGATGCAGACAGGAGGATGTACACAGTCGTGGCTGGCCCCGGTTGTTCCTGGACCCATAACTCTTCTCGACATCTCCATCTCAGAGGCAGGCAGAAGACACTCACCAGCTGAGCCTCACCATCACCCTGCTGAGATCCACAGGGACAGAATCTCACCCATGCACATGCCCAAAGGGAAGTCTTAAAAATAGAAGGTGGTGGAGCATGTGCCAGCTCTGCCAGTTGCCGCGGCCACAATAAAACTAGCACAGGGCTCAGGCCAAGCCAGCCGGGAGAGGCATGGGCTGCACCCACCCACAGTGCCCCAGGAAGCTGGCTGGTGGTGAGGGAATCTGCAGCATTGACCACCCTAGGCAGCACCAGGGCAGCTCCCCAGGGTGCTGGAACCCCCTGCCTCTCTGCCTGCTGCTGCCTCTGGGTGGCAGGCACAGCAGTGCAGGAATCCAGGGGCAGAGGAAGCAAATTGAGCATAATTAAATAAAAGCCCTTCTGTAACACAGATAGTAGCAATCTGTCTTCTCTGCTGCTATTATCACTCCTTCCCACTGCTACGTCTGTGTGTAAAGCATGTTTAGAGATATTATCTTGCCCTGCAAACCATGCCTTGCCCATATCAGACTGGGCACCTTTGCCTCTCCTCTTCATCATCATCATGGCTAGGCTTCGCGAACGAAGATTTGGGAAGGGCTCTACCCACATTTGTTGCACATGTGTTGGTGGCTAAAAAGTCAAATACGAGATAGGCATGTACAGTTGCAAAAGACACAGCAGAAAGACTCCTTAGATGATGTGTTCTGCAAGGGGACTTTGTGCTTATCAGCCAGTGCAGCAGAGAGGAGCAGCAGGCACTGCCTCGTGTATCAGCACTCCACAGCCACTGGCTCCAGACGTCCCCACAAATGCCTGCAGCAGGACCAGCTTCACCACCGCAGCACTGCGCAAGAGCCAGCCCTGCCAGCAGCAAGCCCTGTAGCAAGCCACCATCCCCAAAGCCACTGAGCCTCAGCCCCAGGCTCAAGCTTCTCCTCACAGGTTTTCTGGACAACATGCTATGGGGCTGGACTGCCCCCAGAGAGTCCCACAGAAGGACATGAGTCATCTGGGGCCAGATGGGACATCCAGCTCACTGGCTTTTTGAGTTGGTGAAGTCCTTTGTGGGAGTCCATGAGCAGTTCCTGCAACCTTCCATGCACCAGAACAAAACAAAAGTGCTGGGGACAGCAGAGCCCCACATTTCCTTTTGCTGATGGTGACAGCAAGAAGGATTTTTAGCAGCCCACTTAAAAGATATTTCCTGGCCAGCACTCTGCTCTTTCCAGCTCACAGTCGTGCCCTGTTCCCACACCACAGCAGCCCTCGCTCTGCACACACCCCCTGCCCAGTGCTGGCTGTCCTCAGTGATAAATGCACTATTAGTACTCAGCAAAAGATGCTGGCTATAAGCAGCACCTGGGAGCAGGACATGGCAGAAAGTCAGTGGGCATTTTGCTAGCAGAAGAGAACATCCTCAGGATGAGCCTCTGCAGCCGTATCTTGCCCCAGGCAGCTTTTCCCTGCCTGCTCTGCAAACCACTGTGTCTCTGTGTGCCCTTATAGGCCACCTACCTGGACACCTCCAGCCATGCTATTCTGCAGCATTGCCACTGTGGAGGTTCCTTCTTCCCTGGCTGGTGTCAGGAAATGGGAATTTATCAGTGTGGCTGTTGTTCCCATGCTCACTCTGTCCTGTCCCAAGAACCTCCAAATCTCACGAGATTTTTTTCTCTCTTTTTTTTTATTAGGAGCCTATCCTGCATCAGAGAAAAGGTGCCTTTTTGTGCAATCTCTGCTGTAGGGGACCAGAGCAGGACTGAGGCTGGTCTTGGAGAGCTTCTCTCAGCCCTTTTCTCCAGTGCAAGTCAGCCAGCAAACAGGACAATGTGCTGTTCAGAAGCCTTGAGAGGTAAGCCCGCCAGCAAACACACACCATGCCACAAGCAGGAACAAGAGAGGCAGTGGCAGGGATCAGGCCTGTGCCCAGCAGAGTGTATCTGGCATGCTAGCTATGGTGAATGAAGCAGGGAGGAGCACACCAAGAAATTTTTGCAGACTCCAGCCCCACTTTGAGGAGAGGAGAGGAAAGATCCAGATCAGAAAAATGACTCATTTTCATTGTAATCACAGACCCAGCCATGCTTAACATAACAGAGCATTCAGCCTCATGCAAAAGCTGGTTTGAGAGCCACCAGTGTGTGCCATAAACACTTATACCTTGGAATATCTCCCTCCAGAACTGAGTCAATGATGCATTACAGAGCCACAGTCCGTGGCCGCACTAACCCTTTCCATGCAGACATTGAAGCTAAGCACAGGCCCAGGATGCTGTGCTGGCTAAGTGTGTGTGCAGGAACCAGAGAGGAGCTGCTGAGCCTGAGCAGGGAGAGGCTATTCCTCACCTGGGTCAACATCAGATAATGGAGAGTATTCAAGCACTAACAACCACAGAGTTGTTTCTGTAGGAGTGCAAAGCCATGGGGGAGAGGGGTCCCACGCAATGCGCATGGCTCAGCACCTTTGATGTGCTGCTGCAGTTTTTGCCTGTGGCCCAGTGACAGAGCAGCTGGGACATTTGTAGAGCAGGGATGCTCCAGAGCCCACACCAGTATCAGCAAGGTATTTGTGTAACTGAGTAGGTCAAGGTCTCCATGTCACCCCTCCTTCCTCAGTACTGCTCTGGGTGAAAATAGCACTGATAGACTAGGGAAGATGGTTGTGCTGGGAAACACAATTGTTTTACCTGCACAGGAGTAGAGGGTGAGCTGGGCTAAGCGAGCTATGTTCCCATGTGCTCTCTGCATCCTCCTGTCACTGGTCAGCCAGATGCAGCCTGGTGGGGTGCCAGGACACAGCTGGCAAACAGTGCAACCAGTGTAGGACAGAGAAACCCTGGGCAGTGCCCTGCCCTCCTTTGGCCCTTGGCGTGGCTGCTCAGAGGCTCCCAGCCTGGGTGGCTGCTCCAGTGTGCTGGTTTAAGAGTAAACCGGCAGGAGAAATGATCCCAATACAAGAGATTACAAATCAGAGTTACAATTTAATAAAAAGAAAAAACCCCACACATTACAATAAATACAATGAAATTGGTTTTAACCCACAAACCCCAGAATTACAACCCAGCACCCTGGGGCACGAAAAGAATGGTGCTCATCAGCCCCTGTGCCGAGCTCCGCGTGCTCCCCTTGAGTCCAAAGCAAAAGGAAAGGGGAAACCTGCTGGTTGTAGATAACGATCGCAGTCTGGCTGAGAGTAGGGGTCGAAAGGGATCCCGGGGGGGGGGAAGATCCTGGAGGGTCCCTGTGGCTCCAAGGACGTCCCGGGAAGGGCGGGGAAACAATCCCTCCTTCTGCACCCGTGTTCAGCGCCGCGTGGTCCCTCCGAGTCCAAAGCAAAAGGAAGGGAGAAAAACCTGCTAGCTGCAGACGATGGTCACAGTCCGGCCGAGAGCAGGAGCCGCGGTCCTATTAAGGCTCCGATCCTTCTCCAGATCCAATGAGTGGCTCCGAAGCCCTGCCAAACCTGAGATTATATATTCCCCCGGCTCCAGCGGGAAAGCCCAGCCCCTCCCCCGGGGGTGGGGGGCCCACAGTAGCTGAGTCATGGGATATCTCTGGGCCCCATAGCAGACACAACCCCTCAGGCTGGGTGCGAACAACTCTCCAGAGGGGAGCCACCACACCTCCCATCTCACAGACCTCTTCAACACCCAGCCCGCAGGCCGAAGGGTGTAGAAATGACATAGAGGGCATAGAATACACAGCTTTGATAAACTGATCCTGGCAGTTAAACCATGACATCCAGCCTGCTTGGACTGGTCAAGGTCACTGTCTGCCCTCCTTGGCCTGGCCTACTGCCCTATTCCCACTCCCCTGCCCCAGAGCAGAGTCTGGCCTGCTGCAGCCAGATCTGCACGGTGGCTCCTGACTCTCCTGCCTTAGGGCACCATATGCCCCTCAGAGCAGGAAACTCTGTGGGGCCTCTCCTGCCACCCACATGACCTTGCATCAGGGGCAGCCCCTGTTCATAGAATCACAGAATTGTTTTGGTTAGAAGAGATCTTTAAGATCATCGAGTCTGACCATTAACCATCACTGCCAGGTCACCACTAAGCCATGTCTCTCAGCACCACATCTCCACGGCTTTGAGACTCTTCCAGGGATGATGACTCCACCTCTGCCCTGGGCAGCTTGTGCCAGAGCTTGACAACCCTTTTGGGGAAGAAATTGTTCCTAATGTCCAAGCTAAACCTCCCCTGGCACAACTTCAAGCAGTTTCCTCTTGTCTTACCACTTGTTACCTCTGAGAAGAGACCTATCCCCACCTCACTCTTAACTTCCCTTCAGGGAGTTAGAAAGAACCAGAAGGTCTCCCCGAGCCTCCTTTTCTCTAGGCTAAACAACCCCAGTTTCCTCAGCTGCTCCTCACAAGACTTGTGCTTTAGACTCTTCACAGCTTCCTTGCCCTTCTTTGGAGCTTCCAGAACCTCAGTGTCCTTCTTGGAGAGAGGGCCCAAAAATGAAGCCAGGATTTGTGCTGTGGCCTCAGCAGTGCCCAGGTCAGTGGGACGATCACTGCTACAGTCCGGGCTGTGGCACAGCCTCGGGCCCCAGCGCCCTCTCCCGTAGGGCTGCCACTCTGGGCAGCAGAAGTTGTCGCGGTAGGGGATGGACCCACCGGACTGGAGGCACTCAGGCACAGGGACCCGCGGACACGCCCGGGCGACCGCCAGGTGTCGCCACAGACCGTGAGCGGGGTCCTGCAAGGCGTGCGCAATGCCAGGTACGGCCACCAGGTGGCGGGAGAGGCGGAGCGGGGAGGAGCTGCAGCGGGCCCGGGGTCGGCGGGGTCCTGACACGCTCCCCGAGGGAACCGGCCCCGGCGGTAGGAGCGGGCGCAGGACCTCAGTGCTATCAGCCCCGCGGGAGGGCTTCGGGGAGGGCTTTTTCTGGGGAGGGCTTTTTCTGGGGAGGGTCTCGCGTTCCTTAGATTTGCATAAATTAGATCAGAATCATTAAAATCTTGTTGTTAATCCCAGTCATTAAAGAGGAGAGTGGCTCAGATTACATCCCTGCACCAGGCCCTCGAAGGGCCCTCTGGCAGCCCACATGAGGTGAGGAGCCGGTGCCCCGGGCAGGGCCTTGCCTTTGGCCCCAGGGGTGCATGGAAAGAACAGGGGTCCTGGGGCTCGGAAGGGTCATTCTTTTTCCTGCATGTTGCTGCGGGTGGAGTTCACCTCCCATCACTGCCCTGCCCCTGCTGCCATCCTGGCAGGTGCTTGGCACAACCACCTCCCAAACAGGCTTTCAGACTCCAGAATCAGGGACTCGGGCTGCACACACAGTCCAGGGTCTCCAATGGCAATCAGCAGCATTTCCCAGCTGGGAAAGCGATGGATGAGACTGAGGGAATGCCAGCATCAGACACATCAGCCTATGTCCAAAAAGAAAGGGAGAAGCAGTTGTGACCAAGGCAGGAGCAGAGCTGATTTGAAATAAGAAAAATATCTTTCAAAGGGCCCAAAGTTCTGGAGCCATCTGTTATCCATGCTGAGGATCACAACCACCTTGAGGGGCATAACCAGTGAACTGGAGGATCAGAGGGATGTTATTTCCTTGAAGATGTTTTCAACCAAGGAGTGCTCCACTGAAACGTGATCTGCTTCTCATGTGATTCCTGTTCTCAGGATCCCTCCCTCTCCTAAGGAGGACATTCATTTCCAAAATACCCCACTTAGCTCCCAGGGTGTGCCCCAGATGAAGATGAGCCATGCTTCCGGGTTCACAGCTCTTTCCCCAGGCTAACCAAGAGCTCCCTCCCCCTCAGTCCACTTATCTGCATCGGCAGCCTCCCTTCCACTGACACTTTCAGCAGGGCCAAGGGTGAACAGGAGCTGTCTTGTCTTAGAGTGTCTGTTCACATCAAGGGACTGGGGAAACATGCAGCAGCAATGCCTGAGCAGCTGGAAACAAGAAGCTGAGTGATGAGATGGAGCAATGTGGTGTGACATTCACCTGCTTCTCTGTGCTGGCCAGACAGGCTCGTGGCTTACCTCTTAAGGCTCCCACTCCCTACATATCATAGCTAGTGTTAAGTGTAAGTTTTCTTCAAACAATGAAAGATGGAGACAGGGATGTCCTCAAGGCTGTCATGGCAGAAATCTGATAGTTAACCTCTGCAGGACTTAAATGCTTTTGTGTGTGGAGTGGAGGAACTTTTGGACTCCTTCAGACCTCTTGATTGCAACTCCTACCATTGTGTCATTTGGTGTGTGATTCTGTAAACTGAAAACCAGCTGTGCACAAGCAGGACTACAGGCAAACCTGCACTGGAGAGGGAGGCTGAAAACACACCACAGCTTTCCACCCTGTTCTTGTTCTTCTTTGCCAGCATTCCCTGTTTTGCCCCTTTGGGCTAGGGCTTACACAAGGCTGGTACAGAGGTAGAGCATGCATACATGGTGACTCTTGTTCCTCAGTTCCGAGAGGATCTGGCTAGGGAATGAACCACTCGGCAGAGGTGGTGTGCCCACAGATGGACCATTTCATGCTAACTCGGGCAGCAGAGAACCCACTTCCCACTTCTGCCAAACTCAGTCAGCAAGAGAGACTCCACTGAGGCCAACAAACCACTAACCAAGACTGTCTTGTAAAGGAGAAAGTGGATTTGGTGTTTGTTAAGAAACAACTTAAAGACAGAGGTCTTGTGGTAGGGAGCAGTCTCTTTGCCCGATTTTCCACTATCAACACCTTAATGTGTTGCGATTTGACCTGACTACTCCAGTGATCAGCCAATTCTTGATCCCCACTGTGCCAACTCAGCATACCTATAACCTTGCCACATCCCTGTTTGTCCCCCAGGACCTGGGTGGAGCCATCAAAGCACTTCCCACAGACTAACTAAAAAGCTGAGTAATGACTCCTAATCCTCTAAATTATGGGATTAAAACTGTTGACATGGGAGTAGAAGGCCACTGCTTTCACCCTTGGTCATCATGCCCCTGTACTGATCCTGAGCCACATTCACCAACCACACTGAGTCCAACCAGCAACTACCTCTGATTGCCCCAAAAGAAGGCAAACACATTAAACTCCACAACCCAGCATCCATGTCCTGTCTTGATCCAGACAGCTGCAGCAAAAGCAACCCCATGCACTTGCTTCATCCATAATCTGCTGGGATTTGCATCCTTTTTGTGGGAAGGCTGCGGAGAGAAAATCACTGCAAGCAGCTGCTTTTATCAAGGGCTAGGGCTGGGCCATTTCTGAACAAGTGACAGAGGCTCTCTGTTAACCCCTTTCCCTGCCCCCCCCCCCCCATGGGGAAGAGAAAGGGAATAAGGGAGAGAGACTTATGGGTTGGGAAAGAACCAAAACTATTTTAATGAAAATAGTACCAATAAAGTGAAATATATACAAATATATACAAAACAGTATCAAACCCACCCCCCTGATGACAATTACATCACCACCATCAATGCTGTGGCACTGAACTTGGCAGCAGACAGGAAGCAGATTCAGGAACACATGGATCAGGATCAAAGGCAGAACAGCCAGCCATCACAGAATGGCCCAGGTTGGAAGGGACCTTAAAGATGATCTAGCTCCAACCCCCTTGCCATGGGCAGGGATACCATCCACTAGGCCAGCTCTCCTAAGGCCACATCCAACCTGGCCTTGAACACTGCCATGGTCTGCACACCAACTCTTGGAACTAACTAACTATCAAGTGTTATCACTTCTAGAAGCAGACACTGCCTATGAAAACATGCCGTTTACTTCAGAAAGTACAATTAATTAAATTAATTAACTTAATAAAGTGAAGACACTTTAGCTAAAAAGTAAAATCCTGAACAGAAGTAGTTTTGCTGCTACTCAAACCAGGACACTTTTTGATCTCTTGCAGATTTTACAACACTTTTCCTCTTTTTGTGAAAAGTTGCTGCTTTTTCAATTTTGTGTTCTCAAAAACATGACCAAAAAATGAGAACAAGTATTTTCTCTGTGTCAGTGAATCTGCTCACTTCCAGCTTGTACAAATACTAAAGGATTCAGAAACTCTTCTATGGCACAGCATAGACAAACTACTTACATTTAGCCCAATCAACGTCAGACAGGATCTCGCCTTTCTTCAGAGGAGGAGGGAGTGGGATTTTGGTTAGTGAATGCTCTCCGTCCAGCTGAATTCTTCCTCATCAAAGCTGAGCTGGGGCCTGGAGCTGCTCTGGTGAACTGGAAGGACACAGGTGAGGAAAGAGTACGGTGCAGCTCTTCCTCCTCCTCTACCCGCAGAAACCAAACAATGCAGCCAACTTACTCTCACCATGCCCAGGTGCACAGCTGACCACAGGATCAAGTTTGATGATAGGATCTATGGAGAACTTGCTCAAAGTTTTAAGCTATTAGGGCTCAGCACAGTTTTAATGTACCCCCATTTTTCTTCCAGACCACCCCCTGCCCCTGTCCCTTGGAAACATCCAGATCAGGCCAGTATTAATAGCCGAGGTCTTTATTTAAAGTTTTTTTATATACAGTAAAAGTGTCACAGATAAATCTGTGGCAATCAGACAAGACAAATGTAAATCTCTCTCAACAATTAGCAGCTTAAGATCTATAAACTACAGTGTTACGTTCACAAGTGTCATTTCTGTACTCTTCAACCCGTGCAAGTGAGTTTTTTCTGTTTATTTTTTTACACTTTTAAAACACACTTACAGCTAAGTCAATTGCCTACTACTATACCACCTGGCATACACAACACAGACACACAGGGTTTTCAACTCTTTAGCCACGTTCAGAATTCACTTAAAAACTGGCAAAACTACCCAATCTTGAACCCCTTTGTAGCTTGGCTTGTTATAATGCTGCTTTTTTAATTAAAAAAACACAAAACCCAAAAATTACATATTTTCAAAGCTGAAACAGTGCTTTTCTGTCCTAGTGCAACATGTACAGAAGTCAACATTTCATTTGGTCAGACAGTAAGAACTCATGGGATGGGAATAGTCAATGAAGCAATTGCTGTGAGCATGCTGAGTATCCTTAAACTAAACTAATGAGGTTGAGAGAAAAGAGAACTTTATAAAATTTAAAATGGTAACATTTTTTTGCATCAAGATTTTCTTTCTTCTTTGCACCAAGAAAGCACACAGGGGAAACAAATGAACTTCGTTTGAATCACAGAACTTCAATGAAGAGCTGCTACATTTTGAACTAACACAATCCATTATATTCTTCCCTTTTTATATGCCAAGCTGATATGTGCTAAACATATCTAAGTAATTTCAGAATTGTTTCAACTCTGAATATGAAATGTTTTGGGAAACATTCTGCAACTCAGAGGCAGTCACTAAAAAGTTTACACCCATGAAGAAGGCTAATAGAAGGTATTCACACACATACTCACATCCATGGCAGAAACTGTCTTCTACGTGTCATCCAGAAATGCTTAATTGAGAAAGCAAACACAACCACGTACAAGGAAAGGGAGCTTTAAAGCTAGAATCACATTTCCAACAATATAATTCATTGTTAAGCTACCAGAAGTCATCACAGACCTTCAAACTGAAGAGGGAGAAAAAAACCCCTCAAAATATTCTGCTAATGCAAAAGGCAAAACATGTGGCAGTTGTGTTAGGATATGAGAAGTGGATGCAGCATCATATATGGCATTACTGCAGACAACTTTCTGGAATGGAAGAAACTGTCGAGAGAGAAAGAGACAGACAGACAGACATTGTCCAGAACCATAAGTACATAGCCTTCCCCAAACAGTTTTGAGGTGGTAAGTTTCTATTAAGCCTGTGCCTTCTGGCAAATTAGCAAATGGTATTTACTGAAGACAACACAGAGCTGAGACACTAAATGAAAGGAGGATATAAAGAAGAAGAGGGACAAGCATTTCCTTCAAATACAATGGATGAATGGCAGTGAGTGTCCAGATCCATTGGCTTTCAACTCCTTCCTGCTCTGACCACACAGAAACCTACCATGAACAATTCTAATGTGATTAAAACTGAGAAACACAGAGGTGCAAAGGCCAGGTTTCAGAAATAAAGGCAACAATGCTTTTCAGTATGCCAAATCAGTTCTTACTGTTAGTTACACTTTGTTTCTGCGGTAAGACCACCTCTATCTATGTTCTATAACCCATGTCATAGAGCAGGGTGGTAAACAGAAGAGTTTCACCAGAGCCAGGAGCATAGTCTAGGAAGGGAATGCTGATGGAATCTTTGCTCTGTCTGCAGCCCTCTATAAAGTGTCATTATTTTTTGGCTCAAGTCAGTCGCAACTGGCAATCTATGTTTGAAGTAGGGCAGGAGCAGATTAGTGCACGTGGTGACACAAAGTGTGCTGTGATCCCTGGGGAAGGGGTACCTGAGTTTCCTGTGACTGTGGAAAGAACAGACAGAATCTTTGAAGGAAGAAGGATGGGTGGACAGTGGAGGGCTTGCCTCAACTGGCAGTCAGAGACCCTCAAAGGCCATTAACCTAGTTGGAGAGAATTTCTCAGAACCCAGAATTTGCATAATAGCATGAAGTCCTAGGCTTCTGTGTATCTATATATGATCTACATGTTCCGTATATGTATGATTTCAACCAGTTTAGGACATTTGGGCAACGTTCGGTTCCTAGATGGAACTTAAGCCTGGAATGAAGGAAAACAGTAAGACCTAACTAATCACCATAAATGGTTTTGAAAGAGAATCCTGGAGTCTTTTTGGACTTCATGGAGATGAAAGTTGAATCTTGGCTTTGTTATAGTGAGAAGGATATCAGTTACAAAACCAGAGTAGAGTGAACGCAGAGTCCTTGGGCATGAAACCTGCCAGCACCAACAGCATGTTGCCAGGACTTGAGAGCTATATTTGAAGCTGACATTTCCTTCAGAGCTTTGGAAAAGTATCTACACCACGTACCTGTCCCCATGGCTGAAGAAAAGGATGCTCTCTATGGCACACCACATAGATACAGCGTACAAAGATCTCGACACAGACACACAAATGACCTTACCAGAGCCTGACAGGAGGAAAACTTTGGTTTCACTTTTTAGGGGTTTATTTTTTAAGTGGACTGTTGATTCCGTATTTCTTTCCTTAAAAGTACCTGTCTTTTCCCTAGGGAGGGATGAAGAGAAATTCCTTATTCTTATCCTGAGGCCAGGAATGACAGATGATGTGCAAATGAGAAATATAAACATACTCTCCTTCACATCTGGAAAAAGGAAAAAAAAGCCCTGCATGACAAAAATGTGCAGAGAAGATGAGACGTTTTCCATGATGCTGCATCTGTATGCTCAGGAGGACAGATCAATGGTGTGTGAGCAGCGCTGCACTCCAGACAGGCTGCCACTAGAAACTACTCTCTGCCCTCCTCAAAACTGTTTCAGGACAAGACGGCTCACAATTATTCACGCATTTCTTCATTTAAAAACATCACTTTTTTATTTAAAAGGAAAAAAAAAAGTAATGACCCTCCCAACCCCTTCCAAAAAAACCCCAATAACAATAATTATTATTATTATAATAAAAAATCCTATTAGAAACAATAAGGAAGCACTGAGAGTTTGAGTATTACACTCTTCAAGTATGCTGTTTGGATTCTTTTTAAATCTGTGAATATACATATATAAAAAAACCCTTAAAAGTGCGACCAAGGGCTTCTGCTTACAGATAAGTATTTCAAGGACTACTTCAAAATACTGTAGCACGACTGTGCAGTTACTGTGTATGGCATGAGGCTTCTGCTTCATCTGCTCAGCAAAGTTAACCAGCTGTGCAGAAAGTTATCGCAAGTCAGGTTAGCACAATCGGCAAACCCAGAGGCTGAGCTGGGAAAGAGATCCACATGCTGCCATTTTTGTTTTGTTAAGGAAAGAAACCACTCTGAACGCATACAACTGGACATGGAATGTGAGCAGACTTCACAGTAAAAGTTTAGTGTTAAAGGTTTGCTGTGGTACCATCATTCAAGGCTGTGCACTAGATTCAGCTTTCCTCATCTTAAGTTAACCACGTTCTCTTCTTCCTGACAGGTTTAGTACAGTAGTTCAAGCCAAAATTTAAATTGCCCATTGGTATGCTCCAAATTTCTGTATTTTATTTATTTCTTTTGTACACTTTAAAGAATCTTAAGATTTGCATCCAAAGAGAACCATGCTACATAAAAATTATCCAGGATTCTCGCCAAAAAGAGTTCTTGAATAAAATCTAAAAAATACTATTGCAATGCATCTCGCAGAGGAAAAAATGTTATTCTAAATGTAAACAAATTCACTCAGACACTTTAAAACTTCAGCTGAGTAGTTGCTGACTAATCTTTGCCACACTTGCTCATCAAGAGCGCCAGGAGGAGGGACACACAACCAATTCCTGACACCATCATCTGGGGGGAGACAAGAACCGTTCCAAGTAGCCGGTGATGGCATCCCAGTGCTTCCACAAAAAGGCAATGAAAACCACTATAAATAAAGTGCTGAACGTCCTGTTGCGAGTCTTCATGAGCGGCACGACACAGTTGGCCACAGTAGAGACGAAGACGAGGAGCACAGCCATGACAGCCAGGAGGATGTTGATGAACTTCCCCAGCAGGTTTCTGGCCGTGGCATTCTCCAGCCCCTCCAGCTGCACCACTTGCTGCTGCTGCTGCTGCAGCTCCATCTTGGAGATGCGCGTCTGGCACGCTTCCAGGGCCTCCTGTTGGCAAGAACACACCGCTGGGTTGCCACAAGTCCACCCCAGGGGTGGACAGTCCATGGCTCCTACACCTTACCAACCAAAGCCACGTTCCTCATGCCTGACACACCTCTGGCAGGCCATGAGTCACACTGCACTGACTTCACATCCTGCAGCAGCAGTAGAGGAAGCTATGCCGCTTCGTGTGTCTCGGGGTGTGGAGCCTCTCGTTAACTGGCTACTGCAGTTTGTAACACACTATGTCACCTTGTTTACACCAGGGTGGCTGGACAGAAAGAACAGAGGCTGGATAGGTGCCAGACTCTGTTAAAACAGACACTTCAACTGCCACTTCGTACTGTCAGCTGCCTGTCCCTACTACATGTGGTGTAACAGTCACCTGAGACAGTACCATCCTTCCTTCCCTGCCGCCAGACCCCACAAGAGGAGGATGCTAACAGCAAACAGACAGCCTTTATCCAGAAAGGGGGGGCTACTCAGAGCTGCTCACTCCAGTCAAGAGACCACCGAGGGGACAAAGGCGCTGTGTCTAGCCAGGACTCTTCCTCCTCCTCCCACAGTCTTCCATTTCCACCACTTTCCTTGCAGTGGCTTGTGCTTGTCTCTCCCCTCTCTGAGCCCATTCAATTCTCTAGTAAAACTGGCAGAAAACTAAGTCAACAAAAACAACTAACCCACAAAGTTTCAGCTACCTTCTACGTTCTTAGTGACATGAGTGACCTCAGGGAAAGGTCTGAGGAATACCAAAGCTGGGACTGCATAGCTTGGTCACAGGAGGGAGATCTCCTCCCCAAGACTGCAGCAAGCTATGGCATTGGCACAGCTCCAAGTGACACTACAAGGGTTGGAGAAAGGAGGTGTCTAGGAGAAGAGTAAGAAGCATGAGGTTTACGAAACTGCTTCTAGGAAAAGGTAAAGCAGAAGTACTCTGAAGGAGAAGACTATCCTGTACAAAACAAGCACCACTGACTTGGGAGTGATTCTTTTCAGACCTTCTCACTATGCTGAACCTCAAGCAGAACAACCCAACCTGCAGTACAGCACTGGCAAGATGCCATGGGTGGGCTACGGAGAAGGAAGAGCGCAATTAATGCAATGAGACATTTCTGCTCTTGGAGATAAAATTTTTCCATTAATCCTTCCTCAAGAGTTGCCTTTCTCAGACATTAAGGCCAACTTTGGGTAATATCTTGAAGTGTGATGCAAGCAGAAGTCTCTCTTCGACTGATCACTGAAAAGGGAACCAGAGCTCACGTTCCTCTGCAACATCAGCCCATGTTCTTAACTAGGTTTTCCTGCAAGAAAAACTCAACACTTACCTTTTTCCTCAGCAATGCTGAGGAATAGCGTGAAATTGCAAGTTTACACCAAAAGTGCTGAATCATAAAATGAAGATTTAAAAAAAGCTACTGAGAAATTGCCACTTAACAGTTTAACTTTCCAAACTCACTTCTTCCTGCTGTGTTAGAACGAAGAACACAATCTCAGTATTGTAACATTCCCCCACAGTTTACTCTGTTGGAGGCCATGGCACCACTGTCCACAGACACTGATTTATTTTAACCTTCACTTAAAGGTCATTGTCACCTGTTACATTTCTCTGTCATTGCATCATGTCTGTGAAGAACGAAGCATGAGGGCTTCTCTTCAGTTACAGTCACTGAAAGTATGGGGCAAAACTCCTCAGCCTCCTCTAAACACAAGAAACCTGGAAGGGCACAGACTTGCAGCTGGATCTGTGTGTGCCAACAGCCCAGCCTGCTCCATCTCCACAGGAGATCACCTGGCTGAAGCACCTTGAGGGCAGGAAAGAGGGAGAACACTTTGACCCAAAATTCTCTGCTCATGCTGTGAATATCTCATGTCAGCGACTGGAACTAAGATGCCTGCTAAAACTAGCACAACCAGTATTTAAAATGAACAACAGACCTGTTTCTGCATTGGCCTTTATAAGGCTTAGTGGCTGCTCAGATCATTTCCCAGGTCTTTTGCTCTGTGGAAGGCCCTCCAACTTCATAACTTCTGTTTCCGTAGCTTTGGTCTTTTAACATGCTGAAAGACGCTTCTCTTCAAAAAATGCCTCCTTATTTGGGCAAACCTAACTGAAAGAATTGCTTCCTGACTCAATGCAGTGGATACACAATGCTGCATGTGACCATTGCTCTAAAATTAGTGACACAGAAACACACCCCAGGGTCCATTCACTGGGAGCACTACTGTAAAAAGAATGTTCATGTCATGGCCCATTAGTTTCTAATACCCTACAAAACTGTACAGAAGTGGATGCAGGCTTCCACTTTGCTACAGCTCACTGAAGAACTCTGCTCCGGAGCAAGCAGCAGGCTCCATCATCCACAGAGGAACCTGCCTGCTGCGGTACAGGCATGGATCTTCTTTACAGAAGATCCTTGGAGAGATACCCAAGGGTCAGACATGGAGTAAAGTCCCTTTCAGAACTCATCAATATGCAGTTTAGCAATAAAGCTACAAGGATTAAAACCAAATATTGACTCACAGAAGTATTTCAAAAGTGAGTGAGTTAGTGAAAGAGCAGGTGGAAAGCAGGACTCAAGCCTCCTTGTTTCCATCACTCACCTGGATGTCCCGGGCTCGCTCGTAAGACTGATAGGCAATCTTCTCCTCCATGCTGGCCAACTCCTGTTTCAAATTGAGGATCTCATTCTGGTGGAGCTCAGTCAGGTCATTTAGCTGCTCCTCCAGTCTTTCACATCTAGGAATTATATACATGGTACAGTAGCTTTAATGAGAGGGGAATGGCAAAATTACACCAGTAACAATCAGGCAATGAACATCACAGACTTTGCAATGAACACTACCAAGGCTGCCTTGGCCATGACAAAAGCACGCATAAGAACATACATCCCTCACTGGGAATGAAGGAAATCCTTCCTACCACTTAAGGTAAGATAAATCCTTTCTCCATCCTGGGGAAAAACACCCAGAGCAGTTAAATGACAACTGTCAAATGATGCAGGAAATCAAGGACAGAATCAGAACAGAGTAAGTTATCCCCCAAACTTCTGTGTAAGCCAAACAGTTCTCTTCTAATACCATAAGGTCTGAAATACTTTGTGTACCTATGTGTATATTAATTAAATTCAGATGGAGTTAAAAGGGAACTGAGATTACAACAAGGAATCATCTCTGTGTTGAATTCCTTAGAAATTTCTCAGGTACTTGTATCAAGAGTTGGATGACATGAACTGATCAGTAACCTTTTTCTGTGCTGCTGCAGTAAGCAGTCAGTGGAAGCCGTTGAAACACCCCAAAGACCGCGACAGCTGTGCCAATACCTTAGTTACCATCAGAGCTATTGCTTGTAATGAGCCCAGAGTAAGAAGCTCGCAGGAAACGTGGTGGAAGAGATTGGTAGGGATGGTGCTCAACTCCCACTCCCGACCCTTGGGCTCTGGCTTTGCTCTTGGTATGGAGAGCAGAAATGCATGAAGAAGCAGAAATACTTGACTGATTTTAAAAGGGTATTGAAGCATGAGTTGCTTGTAAATTTGGACTTGAAATTCCAAAAATGAAGTGCTACATACAAAGGGAAAGTATCCCTAACCTGTTTTGAAAATCCTAAAATAACATTATGGAGCTATCATTGAAATCAGCACAAAACTCCCTCAATGAGAAACAAAACCATGTCTCTCAGAGCTGTCATAACTCCGTTTTTTTGGCAGCCTCTTCTTCAGGGCCGCTCCTAGTCCATTCACCAGTAGCAAACTCAAAACTAAACCTGCAGTTTAATGATTCATGTGCCCTTCCTTATAAATAATATGATGATCTTTGCTAGTTAAGTGGTGTCATTCGTGGAAGATAAAGAAAAAAAAAAAAATCAAAGAGAACCATGTGACCACAGGCAGGACCATCCTGTTCTGAGACATCAGTCACTCTTCATTTCTGTGTCATTTCCATGCCCATTGCTGTTCTGAGTGCAGATACAATATTTATCCAGAATGAAGAGTTTAATTACAAGTTCTGAAACTATGCCAGAAATCCTGCTTCTGTTTTGTTGTGTTTTTTTTTTTCCCCTTCATGATTTTTTTGGTGCTTCACAAGCTAAATATTCAGAATCTGTAGGCAAAACCTAGCATTTAAAAATAGTCCTGGGGTTTGTTTTTATTCGAAAACTCTAAAGAGAATTTTCATTTACATTCCCAATGCAATACTGCTTTAAACTAAGAAAGAGTCAGACATAGCATGACAATTTCCAGCAGCAAAACACGTGGTCAATGAGCAATGAGACTAAGACAACCACCAGCGGACATGGCTCAGCCCAGAAAGGTGTCACTGTAGCTGTGCAGCTGAGACAGGACAGAGAACTGGTTTCCCAAGAACAACATGCCGCAAACAAGGGAATATCCAAGTGAAAACTGGCTAAGGAAGCAGCCCAGGTAATTAATACTGCGATTTGTTCCCACACAACTTAATAAACCCCAATATGCCAATAATCTAGAACTCACAACTAAACACACTCTAAAGTCCCCAAGGCAGCATCAGTTACTTGAGACATATTCAGTTTGTTAACATATTACGAAATTCTCCAGAGGGTTTATTACACAAAAAGGGACCTAAGCATTTCGAAAAATATGATTGTCTTTCAATCTCCTCCCACATAAATGCCCTTCATAAAATAGGTGTTGCCAGGCAGCTTAAATCCTGTTCACTAAAAAGAAACAATTGTATTTTAATAACTTCAAAACTACCTCAATCTACAGGAAACATAAGGAAACTCTTGGAAATCTGTATATTAAGAGTTTAAGTATAACATGATTAGCACAAGGATTGGCTCTGATCTCCCCTGCCCTGAACAGAGGGCTACTGGCTTGTTCCCCAACCATGCTTCATCTCCCTGCATAACCCCAGAGCTTTTGCAGCTTGCACCCAAGAATTAGCTGTGCCTTCAGAAACTAGAGTGCTAGGCAAGGGTTGGAATGACGTGATTTAAAACAAACGAACAACAAAAATCCCAACAAAATCCCCCTAGTTAAACCCCCCACAACCTACCCAGATCTATTTTTGAAATCACCTTTCCTCTATTTATCTGCTTTTCACTCCTTGTTCCATTATCTACAATTTATAAAATGTTTTTTCCTGTTGTTTTCTACTGGTGTTCAAATTTGAAAAGCTAAGAGGGATTCAAGTGCCTTACAGGACCTGAAGCCAGGGTTTTCCTAGTGAAGAATGGTTCACTTGGAGATATTACACAAATAAAAGGGATAGGACACCTGTCCAGAGGGTTAAGATTATACTCAACGCTTCCCCCTCTAACATAGGAGCACCAGGGTCTGTGCAACAGACTTTGAAATTGTCTGCCAATATAGCAGAGTCCTGAATGATCAATGACGAACATTTCTCATTGGAATCCAAGAATTATTTTTTTCACTAGCTCTGTAAACTTCACCCTGTGAAAATTCACCTTAAAATTACCCACCTCTAGATTAACAAGCTCCAGCACAGAAATATTTCTCTTTAACAGACAAGGGCCAACTGTCACAAGTATCTTCGAGATCATCATGGATGTTCCAATGGAAGACACTCAGCGAACTGCTAGGTCCTCAGTTGAACTACAGGATATGAAAATCTTCATTTTGAAAAGCTGTATCAGATTTCCACACGTTTTCTGAGGGTCACTCCTTAGGAATCAGGGAATTGATTTGAAAAAGGCTAGGAAACACAACTATGACCATCTCTTTTTTTTTTTTTTTTTTCCCCAGGAGCTTTAAGGCATTTTAAAGTAATACCTGCAAAATACATGGCTAACACAGTGTATGTAAGAGAGAAACAAGATGCTCTAGTGAGCAATGAAACTGTGACCAAACCGATGCTAAAAGATCTTCATAGTACACTCACTTTGGGCAGCATTTAATATTTCTCTTCCAGCATCTCTCAAGATAGAGAACTTTTTTTATAGCCATGTCATACAAAATTCCAAGTGATCTTTATTTGTCATCCAAATACATTTTTTATGCTCTGAAGATGGTGCTTTCATTAGCAGAGTAATAGCTAAAAGCAGTATCTATCTGCAATATACTCTAAGTCTGCTATCTAGATGATATATGAGGGACAGAGCTTGCTCCCAATGGAGCATGAGCTGGTCCTGGTGTCCATACCACGCTGTGCTTCCAGCTCCCAACCTCCCCTGCAAAGATGACAGCTTTGCAGGGACATTTCAGTGCCTGGGTGAGCACCCACCTGGCCCAACACACTGCCTTTGGTGCACAGCCACACTCCAGAAGGGCCTCTTCAACCCTTCCAGACCTCTTTTAAAATAAATCATAAGAACAGACTGAGTGCAATAATTAGACTACAGCAAAATCAGAGAAATGAAAACACCAGTGTCTAGCATTCTAGCTGATGGATTTCTCCTGACAGAAGCGTGGGAGACCTTAATGCCCTTTCCAAGGATACCGGGCCTGGGAAGAAACCCAAACCCTCAGACTGGCCACACTCCAAATATGTGAGCTCATGATTTCACCACGAAAGGTTCCTGAAGGGACATGTGAGATGAAAATACTCAGCAGGAACATTATTTCAGTCTCAATAGCACAGAAAGTCCCTGCTCATATCAATAAACAACCACCACTTTTGACCTGATGAGATAAGCAACAGGCTATTCCAGCGCCTGCTCCTGGTGCAGAAGAAACACAATGTCGGCCAAAGGGCTGCCGGAATCTTTCTTCCTCAATGACTCAGCCCTGCCGGAGCCTCCGGTGCTGGCATGTACTTCCGGCACAGCCCACTCTGGTCCTGCAGAAGTGCCACCAGGCTAGGCCAGCCAGGCACCCAGCAGCATCAGGGCAGGAGAAACAGAGCGACCACACCAGCAGGTCCCTGCCCCGCAGGCAGCTCGCCAACCAGCAGCTATATGGACTGACAGGCAAGATGCTAGAAGAGGGATGGAGTAGGCTGAGGAGGTCATGGAAAACCTGTGAGGCAATCCATGGCTAAGAAACAGAATCTGCACAAACACGGAAGGAAAAGAGATGAGAACAAAAGAAATGTAGAACATTGAAGAAAGAGGAAATGGAGAAAGATGGGGTGCCAAAATGTCATGGTACATGCTTCATTCCAGCTTCCCAGTACAACACAAACACTCAGTGTTGCCCTATGAGCAAAGCCTTCTCCAAAACACTTTTTTTTTTTGAGCTCTAACCGAATTCTGCTTTGTTTTGAAAGTTTCCAGGAATTATGAGGTGTTTATAGCTTTTTAAAGCCAGTTATAATTTAATTTGAATCTCTACCTTCAAACCACAACCTCCATTCCCATCTTTTCATTTTTTCTGAAGAGACGTAAGAAATAAGAGGAGCTCCCAGAGGAACAGGCACCAGCCCTCTCCTCTAAGGCATGGCATTCCTCTCTGCCCTTGGACACATCACACAACCTTCCAGTTCTCAGGGTGATGTTGGCTTTCATCCTCATTATGTTTTAGAATACTGAAGCTATCAAACAAGAATCTGGATTTGCACAATAAGGTATGAATCTCACTGTGATTAACACGCAAGCTCCTTGTGAATCCTGCAGTTGCCTCCTCACCAATGACAGGGGTACATAGTGTGGTTTAACTGCTCCTTTACAAGTCACACCTTCAATTAATTGGCATCAACATTCCAAATTTCAGGTCTAAATTACTATCTTCTTAAGCATTTTTAAGTCAAATACAGATTCTCCTGGAAGCTTTACACTCCAGGCTGCCTTAGTTAGTGGTCAGGCTCTGGGCTCACCTAAGGGGAACACTCAGTAAAAGTTAACGACACTTGGCAGATATGATTGCATACTGCACAAGACGAAGACCTATGTGAACCTTGCTAAATGTTTTAAGGGAATAACTAGCCAGTTTAGCTGATAACATACATCAGCCCCCAATTGTACTTTCAGGCCGCTCCTTCAGCTGTACTGTGCTTGCACACAATGTTCCACCATGAATGGCTGCCGCTGTACGAGTGAAACAACAGTCCACACAGCAACAGACAACAGGACCCCTCTCTGCTGGGGAGCAGGAGATCAAACTCCGATCACTCCGTTATGTGACTTCGTGACAATGAGGCACTAGGATCCAAAGTTGCTGTGCTGGGCACCGGTTTTAGTCAAATCGCTGATTGATGCAAAGCAGGATTAGAAAGCAGCGTTGGTCTGGCTTTATCTATCCAAGCTTTGCAAAGCACACAGAAAGCTTGCTGTCTCTAGTGGGCTAAGCCTTTTCAAATGTTCTTCCAATGATCTGGCACCAGCATGCGTAAAGAGTGGTGGGGTAACTCCATACTGTACTGTGCAAACCAATGAAGCAAGTGGCACATGGCACTTCAGAGTCTGTCCCCACAGCCAGCAACTCTGCTGAGCCTCACAGGTTGTGCTTCACATCCTGGTGGATGGGATCAGGCTATAAGCAACCTCATTGCAAAAGCCTGCTGTCCTCCACCATAACAAGGAGTTGTGCCCCCTGCATTTGTTATTTAAAGTTTATAAAGCAGTTTAAGAATCCCGTTAATTTAGACTTCTACTGTCCTGAAGTGCAGCTGGTAACTCTTCCCGCCAGAGTCTAGCGATGAGCCCTTGCTCTCAGCGTGTGATGGGGAGGATGCAAGACGTTCTGCTGGACAGGACAGGGTGGCCTGCTGAGAGCTCTCTCCTACCCAGCATGGAAGGGGAAGGGAAAGCATTCCCTAAGCACCTCTCCATGACATTTAATTTCACTTTATTTCATTGCTGCCACCGTGGGGATGGCCAGAGAAGGCAAAGGGATACTCTACTTTTGGCATGTGGGCAAGATTGTGTCTTTTTAGAGAGCCCCAAGAAAGCTGAGTATTTCTTTCTCTGGTAGATATGCACCTGTGTGTTGGAGAAGGCAGGGTCAGGGTACTGTCCACATGTTGTACCCACATGTAGTCCCCCATCTATTGCCTTCACCCAAACCTTTGCAAGATTTTTGCAGGGCAAAGCATTGTTTGGACAGTAACTACATCAACGTACACCTGGTCCCAAAATGGACACCTTTCTAAACCTTTTTCTTCACTATTTTTTTCTTGTATAGAAAGAGGAATGAGCAGCAAGGTAACAACATCTACAAAAGACAAAGCTGGGAGGGCAAAACCCTGAGAAGACACAGAACTCCTCATTTGGATTAGGCTGCTGGCAACAGCCTGCCTAGTAGCACTACCCAGGACCCTGGTGCTGCGCAACTCACCATACTTAGCACTGAAACAAAGTACAAAAGTACATACCTGTACCGCTCCTCCTGCAGAGTCTGCATTATTAATGAGTAATCCCTCTGATAGCGAACCTTAAGGTCCTCAAACGATTCTTCCAGTCTTCCCTGTGTCTCTCGAATTTCTTGAATTTCATGCAGCACTGCATCAAACCCTGAGCTCTGCATATCCAGAGTGTTTGTTTTGGAGCTAGAAGCTCCCACAGGGCCCCCTGTTGTGCTGTTGGCTCCCACTGAGCCTGATGTCGCACTGGAGCAATCCTCTTCACTGCCATATTTTGGGCTTGACTGAAAGTTCTGAATAACACCTAGAGCCTTGCCTCCTGTCCCATCTTCCTGGCTTTCTTCTAAGGAGTCTTTCAGATTAGCAATGTTGTCTGCACTCCCAAACTTGTTCCTTATGAGGAAGGCAATCTCCCGGGGTTTGGAAACCACAGCTCCTGCTGCTGAATGTGTGGCTTGGGAGAAACTAGAAAGCCCACCTTTTACACTGTCTACTACTCCCTCACTAAAGCCAGTGACTTTTGCTCCAACATCTTTCAAACCCTGATGCATATCCCTGAAGACATCCTTTGTCTGCCGGGGGATCCCATTCTGTTCAATCTCTCGTAGCTTTCGATGGTAATGTTCTAGCTTCTTCTGCAGCTGCAAGATGGTCTGGGCTGACTTTTGATTCTTCTTCTCAAACACTTGCTTAATGCGGGCGGTCTGTTGCTTGTCTGCATTATTGGCCAGTTTCAGGTACTCTGCCACATTGTCATCACGGGCTGTTTGTTCGATTTTGATCTGCTCGGTCAACTTCAGTATTTTCTGCTGCAGATGTGTGATAGCCACTTTTGTACGCTGAGGATCTGGGGTGCCATCAACAGAGTCTGCATTAATGCTGCCATCAGTGCTCGAGGCCACTGCACTGGAGGTCTGCGCTAGGCTGCTGACTTCCAATCGCTCGATCTAGGCAAGAAGAGAGAGAAATGTAAGTGCCCGTCACCAGCTTTGCTAATATAAAACTTTTATGTCTGTGCCAACCAGCTTGACAAGTGGATGCAGTTCCGCAAAAATGCACCTATTTTCAGCCGGCCAGGGAACAGTAACAAGAAACTGTGCTTCATGTGCTTTACAAACATCTAGACAAAGCTGAGAAAAAAACAATCCCCTTCATACTTAAGCCAACTTCATTACCTCAAAGAACCAAAATTTCAAACACAGATAGAGACAAGGCATCCCAAGTTCAGCAGGGTAAGTTGTCTAACGTTTTGGTATAAGGTCAGTAGCTCTATCAGCTAGTGAGTAAAAGGACAGAGAAAATGACTGTGAGAAAGCAAAAGCCACACTGATCAACTGTACAGCCAAACGCAAGCTATTCCCAGTGCTTTCCCCGGTTGTTCGTAGGAAAGCAAACGGCAACGAACCGTACCCGAACTAGGATCGCTACCGCTCCTGCCTCTCGGAGCTTGTCCTGCCGCAGCTGCCAGGCCGAGTGCCGCCGCCAGCAGCCACCCTGCGACATGAGGGGAACCGGCAGCGAGCTCCGAGAAACGAACCCTGGCTTAGCCTAAGAACTGCTACACGCGGAGTCACAGAACGCACGCCGACGCTTTCCCCCGGCTCGCAGCTGGCAGAGCCGGGCAGGGCAGCGGCACCGCGACCCGCCGCTCCCGCGGACCAGGGACGACCCGCCGCGGGACCGAACGTCTCTCAGTCCCGGGTCGGTGCCGCCGTAGGTCCGCGGCACCCCCGCCCCGCGGTACCTTGGCCCGGCCGGGCAGCAGCGCCCGCTCCCCGTGCATGGCTCTCTCCGGGCGCCCGCATGGCTTCGCTGCGGCCAACGCCGCGCCCTACCTGGGCCCGGCCCGCCCCGCCCCTGGCCCGCCCCCGAGGCAGAGCAGCGTCGGTCCCGGTCCCGGTCCCGCGCAGGGCTCCCCGCGCCGGGAGGGAGGACTACGACGGCCGAGTCCCACGCCACCAGCCGGCAGCTCCCGCTCCCTGTCCTACGGCCGGAACCGCGGCCCGAGACAGCCTCCGCTACGGCCCCGAGCTGCCGGCGGCCCAGCCGGGCAAACGCCGCAGGGCACCCGGGACTGTCCAGGATGCAGCGGGGCTTCTGGACGAGGAGCGGCGGGCCCGCGGGGAGGGGGGCCTGGGTGCCGCCAGCCCCCGGGAGCGGAGCGGGTAGGCAGCGGCTATCCCATTCCCTGAGCGCCGGGCTCAGGGGGCTGCCGCTGTCTTTTACTGCCCCGGGCCCGGCGGGCACCGGCTCCTGCAAAGCGGAAGGCGCCTGCTCCCCGTGACCAGCCCCCCTTCACCCCACGCACACCGACTGCTGCGGTGGTGACCGAGGCCTCGCAGTCTGCTGAAAGGTAACGTCTCCGAAAGGCACCTGGTACCACCATTTACACGTTCAAAGAATTAATCTGATTTTAAACCACACACCCCCAAACAGACGTCGCGGCCTCTGTAGAGGCAGCAAACAGCCCTATAACGTGTGGATAAACGAGTTGTGACTCCAGCCCCACACACTGAGCAGACTAGTGATAATGGCACATGTTCCTACTTCTCCCTGGACCCAGCAGCATCCCAGATCACTGTATTCAACCAATCACCAGCTAACTCACAGCTTACTCCCCAAATGCAGAACACACTTCCGCATTTCCACATTTGTCTTATGAATATGCATTTTACAAAACAAGAAGCTCTGCCAGAGCTAGTTGTATCCCTCCCTCATTTCAGTGTTCTGTATTTAAAGGAAAGAACTAACACCGTGCACCAGGCAGTGGCCAGCCCCAAGCAGTACTAATCCCCCCCCTTCCCCGCAGCTTTACACTGAAGTACTCTGTTTGCTGTAACCTACAGGAAAAACCATTAGACATACAGAAAACTCTACTGATTTATTTCCTAGTTCAGGTGCTAGAAACCACAGAATATCACTTTTCAGACTGTAGTGACTGCAGAAATACCATCTGCTCTCTTGAGCGGGTTTGGTTGTTGAAACTCTCTATCTCTAGATATGTTAACGGAAAACGAGTGCTGAGAATTCATACTAAGTGGGACCAACAACAGGCAGAACAGCAGCACTGTGCAGAGAACAGGCTGTCTCTGAGATCAAGAGACATGTTTTGAAGGAGTGCACACTCCCTAAGACACCTCCTTCTTGGAGCTCCTAACGCATTAAGATTTTCCTAGGACTGTCACTGATACAATTTCTTTGTATGGTCTAGAAGGAAACAAAGATCCTGCATGCCCTGGGCACACCTCACCCAGAAAGCGTCAACCAGCTGCTGTAGTGGAACAGCACAGTTCTCTGTGGCAGATCAGGTCTGTGTGCAGCAGTGTGCAGCTCAATTCCCTGCTGCCAACCTGCCGTAACCCCTGAAGCAGCACAGTGCAGTTTCCTTTCAGCACACCAATACACTCCGAGTGCTCCTCTCAACTGCCTCACAAAACAGGCTGGCTTCCTCACAAAGAACTTTGGCAATCTATGTGCAATGATTTGTATCTGCTCCAGAGGAAGGAAATTTTAGAATTAATGACAGATGAAAAAAAACCCCAAAAATCCACAAATTCAATTCAGTTTTTCAGAAAGTAATTTGTAACTATCAATGTTTCTATAAAAATAGGGATTGCAGTTCAATTAGGCACTCACCCTTGCAATACAATTTTCCAGTATATTGACCGCTTTGGCTTTATGCCATGAACCAAATGAAAGCATGTGAGGACTTTCTGCTTTCTCTCCCACTCAAGATCCCATCAAATTCCCAGCACTTTCAACACTGCCAGGCTTTCCCTCCTGTAAAAGTCTTTCTAGGTATCTGCTCTGCAAAACACAGCCCAAAACTAACCTATGATTCTGCCTTTTGGTGGTACTGAAGATTAAACATCACAGTTCCTCTGAGGGTGTTTTGCCTTTGTTTTACAGCTCTCTCACTAAATGGACATACCACAGGGTCACTCACCAAGAAAACCATTGTTTTTTTGACACAAGCACACACCTGGCTTGAGCAAACAGCACGACTCAGAGCAAGCCTCCCATAGGGAGATTGCTCAGCTCCTGCTTCCTCCTCCTTTGTCTGGAGCTGAGAAAATGTGACTGAAAAGGCTCATGTTATTTGGAATAAAAATATATAGGGCAAGGTGAGACAAGGGAGCTGAGAATGATGACAACTGCAGAGAGCAGCCCTGGGATGCAGCTATCTGTGCCTCAGATGTCCGGATTCATCATGCTCCCAGCGACTGAGCACCCTAGGGGCAGCAAAAACTCACCGCCAAAAAATTCAGGAGCTGTTTTGCTTCCTTTTCCCCACTGTGCTGAAGTCAGTACTGTGACACAAGCAGACAAATCCAGGAGACTCATACAAAGTCATAAGTTTTAGAGATCCTGTTTGGAACCACCCTCATTAAGAGCATCGTTAGCACACGGAACAGCTGAGGCATGGGGCCAATGGCTTGGGCCAACCCTTCCATTAGGTAGGCAGATGGTCAGCCTTGGGCACGCACAGCAGCAGAGACCTGCAGGCTCCGAAAACAGATACAAGATAGTTCATTAGCAAGTAAGATCTCTGATTAACATCTTATGGGGAATAAAAAATAGAGGGGGAAAACAAAAGAGCATCTTTCCTGTCCTGCCCAAGCATGCAGAGTTAGTGTCCACCAGCATGTCTCTGGCCCTGTTCCCTGTCTCTGCTCCACTGAACCCCATGAGGCTGGGAACAGCTTGCCTTGAACCCTCAGAGCACCAATTCTGGTGGCCAGCACATCCCCACCTCTCAGGTGACACCTCAGGGGGTACGTGGAACGTCCTCTCCAATCTGAGATGCAAGACGAGGGCCTGAGTGCTTGCTGCTTGCACTCCCAGAACACACACCTTTACTTATTAGAACTATTAACTGAGTGCTTGATATAGCTAATTATTTCTGACTTCCCTCCTTACACTTTCAGTTGTAGAACTATTTACTACTTCTGCACTTCCACAAGCTTCAATTTTTTACCACAGACACTCCTGGTCATCACTGCCAGCAACTGTTTTGAGCTGTCCCCATGACACGCCTAAATCAAAATCAAAACCAAAACTGGCTCAGGGAAGCATACAAACAGATGGACAGCTCAAGGACGTTTGACTGAGTATTTTTCATAGTACAACTCATTAGTTAGATGATAATTGGGGTTTCTAAAAAAGATAAACAGTCTTTGCCTATGGGCAATTAACCCTCAAAACAGTGAGAAGATCATCCGGGTTATGGAAAAAAAAACCCCGTAAGAAAACAAAAATGAAAAATTACCCTGAAGAAAACTTACGAAAAAATTCCAGTAGAATCCCTTTGCCTTTGTAAGGTAACAGCTACAGCAGGCAAACAACACTGGTAACACCAAGAGGAAATGGTTTCATACCTTACTCAGAGCAGTTAAACATTCAAGAGCTATTACTACTATAACAACACGTGTGTGCTCGTGTCACATCTGCCAATGCAGAGCCACACGTGTGGGTCCCAGCATTCCCGCACAGCCAGCACGTCCTCCCTCTGCAGAAGGGGAAGAGATGGCAGATCCCTAACAAGGGGCAGAGAGGCCATTCGGCAGCTGACACAGAGTGAGGATTTACCACGCGCTCGAGGCTCACTCGGGATGGAACATTTCTGTTCTTCAGCAGGGCATTCGGTCCCTGGCCTTTTGTACTGGCACTTGCAGGGGGGAAAAAAACCCAACAGCTCCCTCAGGACTGAGGTGCAGTCTGACTTGGGACCCACCTGGCAAGAAAGAACTTTTGAGATGTTTTTATCCTTACTAAGTTCCCAAACCTGTTCCCCGACAGGCTCCACATACGATGTACCAGCCCAACCGGAGCACTACAGGGGGCGGAGAGGGAAGTGATATGGAATTGCTTTAAGCTGGCACTGGTGTCAAAAGAACATACCTTAAGCTATGGCCCAAGGCACACATACAAACCCTTCACCTACCACTTGCTATCTTGCTACAGCATGACCATCCCAAGGTCTTGTCACCTAATTCAGTAAGAAATGAAGATGTAACTTAATATGCTACTTCACATATCAGGAACAAGAGTTTAGCTTTAAAGCAACCAGCTCTATTTTCCTCATATCTGTCAGTGGCAGAAATCTCCAAAGGAGATCAGTATTTCAACTTCAGCAGTTGCTGGGGGCAGAGGGAAGGGTGGAAGATGCTGCTGCTGCCATATGGCATGGTACTTGCTGTGTCAGAAAGAATTGCAGATGGCATCTGTCACAACCAGTGTAACCTATTCCACTGGGGAGCTCCAGAAAGGTCGGTGTTAGTACAGTGAAATCGCTGGTCATGGGTGTTCCCTGCAGCACAGCGAGCTTGAAGTGATCCACACCTTCCCACCTGCCTGGGGCACCATGCCTCTCAGGAAGTAAATCCTGCTGCTTGCTAACTGGCTGCAAGGCACGGGGAGGTACAAAGCTGACCCACGCCATTCCACTGCTGCTCACAACACACCCACCCCACAGCTCCCCAGCCAGGAGCACTGGGCTGTGGCACAGAACCTTACACCAGCTGTCTCCTCAGATGGGATGGAGACACGCAGGACCAGGCACCAGCTCTGCCCGCAAGCATTATTTACACCCTTGAGACAGAAGGGGACTGACACAACACAGTGAAACAGCTCCCTGAAGATTATGTCTTTGGCCCCTTTAATGCTTTCTGAACACCCAACTGCCAGCAAAGACCTTTCCTTCTTGACCTCAAACTCCTGAAATATTGAGAAATGATATTTTTAGGCTTAGTGGTCCCATCCAGTAATAGTTTTCCAAAAGCCCCAGCATTCCCAGAGTTCCAAAGCTAGCGAAGAAAATCAGCAGTGCTGGCTGAATAAACAGGGCAGTAACACCAACAGAATGGGTGTCCTGGTTTGGGCTGGAGCCCAAACCAGGACAATGGGTAAAGCAAGTCCAAGGGAACAGATACAATAATCGTAATGAAAAAGTAAGAAACAACTAAATTATACTCAAGGGCTTGCAGAAACTTGATTTTTGAGGTGAAAAAGGATGATACAGCAGAAGATATGGCCAAAATAACACTTATGGATGTATATTTCAGCAGCCACAGATTTTTAATCATCTGATGGCTGCCCATCAGGCCAGAAGTTACAAAAATAACGATAGGAAATGAGGTAAAACTGAACAAAGGAACTGGGAGGAGAGGGTGGATCTGGAAACAAGTTTATACAAGCTCTTATCAGAAAGTGAACATGCAAAATTACAGGTTTGAGGGTTTTTTGTTGTCGTGGGTTTTTGTTGTCTGTTTTGTGTTTGGTTGGTTGGGGGTTCTTTTGTATGGTTTTGGTTGGTTGCTTGCTTCCTTTTGTTTTCTTTTTTCAAAACTCTCTTTTCCCCAGTATGTCAGAATCACATCTTAATACCTTAGAGGTAAAATTATTTTTAACACTTCCCAGAAAGCAATTTGGTGGGTTTTTTTAGTGCCTCAAGCTGCTATCTGGTAAATGCAGATTACTACTGTTTCGTACATATTCATTTGTAAAGAATAGAGTTTAATTTTCAGATTGCAAATTAAGTTTGACTTGCAAAGCAATGGAGCAAACTGGGTCTGGAGTCTGGGAGAACAAATGTCTCTGCATGATCACTCTGCACAGAACAGCCACATGCAAGAGCAAGGTTTCCCCCTTCTTCAGGAGATGTTTCTCTGCTTAAGTTTAACATGCAAGTCTTCTCCAAGTATTTGGTCTAAAGGGCTTCTGCACAAAAGCACAGCAACCGCACTTCTACACTTCTTTGATTTATTTTTAGTTGTACCATTTTCTGCAGGTGCACCACAGTGTGACTGCAACAAAAAGCCATCTTGGGAGCAGCTGATCCAATCAACAGTTTATACAAAAAAGAGGGAAGCATTTCAAAACAGCAGGATTCATGTTTCCTGTGAAGGTATTTATTTGTCATTCCTGTACAGCATTTCTTTGACATATTGTTTCCTCATTTAAAGCCTTTCTAATATAATGTACACATAGTGTATCAGCTAGTATTACACCTGCCACACAGCTACGCAATAAAGCTCACTCCAGAGATTCCTTTCCTGTTCAAAGGTAGCTTTTTGTTCAGCACCAAGTGCTGCAGGGTGCTCCTACATGAGCACCCGCGACATCCACAGGATTGCTCCGAGTGGCAAACAGCTTGCCAAGGGCAAGGAGAAGCAATGTAGGCAAGGGCAGTCATCACAGCACAGCGACAGGCATGCTCCCCAGGGCTGCAAGCACCCAGCATGCATGCCTTCAGAAATCTGGGAGGAGGGAACACTAAGCAATGAGACATCAAAGAGAACGGTGTGTTCCAGGGATGATTAACGCCCAGCAGAGTAAGGCAGCAGGACATTTGCCTAGAAATCCATAGGAAATACTGAATTAACTAAGTACTGAAATCACAATGCTTTCCATATTCTTGTAAAAATCAAGAAGCCTCATTCAGAACTCCAAGTAGAGACAACTCTTACTGCAGCAGCCACAACACAAGGTGAAAAGCTTCTCAGGCTGCCCTGACAGCAGACCTGCCCACCTCTGGATCTGGAGAGCAAAGAACATGGTATCCTATACTCATCACTCTTCTCCCTAGCTCCCAAGAGGTGATGCATTATCCTGATGTTATACATGCCAAGATGCAAAGTATACAGATCAACCTGGAATGTGGGCTATAAATAAATCCCTCCTGTCTCACTGCCCTCTCCCTTGGCGGTCTGTACCACTGCAACTGTGTTTCTAACAGAGCTATTCCCAAAAGCCACCTGAGTGTCACTATTATTATAAAGACTGATGAATGCAGTGACAAAGACTGCAAGTCCCAGTATAGGGGATTCAGATCTTCCCAAATAAAAACGATGAGTCTGTTAAATAACTACGGTCAGACATATATGCTTCAAACAACAATAACACTACGAAATTTCTCAACCATGTCTTCTGCAGATGATAACAAACACTCAGCAAACATTCATCTACAGCAAAGGCAAAGAGGAAAAAAAAATAAATCAAAAAGTCTGCACCCCATATTTCTTTTTTCTCCAAGCATTAGAGCCACAACGCCCTGGAGGGCTGACTGAAGCAACTTGAAGAGAAATATCTTCTATTTTGCATCAGAGATCCAAATGTCAAAGCTGTTACTGTCTCTCTTCAGTATTTAATACATGTTGGGGGGAAATACAGGTTACTGTTAACTTCAACTTGTGAAATGGCAGTGCCTAGCTGCACAGCTGAATGAAACCAAGGAAAAGTACTTATTCATTTCTGAAGGTCACTGGCTCCATGGGAAGCAGTATGCTCTTTGTTTACCTCTGGGAAAAATATGATTCTGCAGTTTGTTTACTACTTCCTGAAAATATATTTTGCACAGCTAAAACACAAAAACAAGAGGTCATATTTAAAAAGCTACAAATCCAAACACCTCTCTTGACATTGGGCTGCATTTACTAGCCCTTTTTTTCATCATTCATTGTATCATACAAGACAAACCCCAAACCAACAAAACAAAACCAGAACACCCCAAAAGCAGCACCACATTTGATCTTGTTTATAGATTGCAACACTCACTCAGACAGGAGCCTTTTTCGTACTTCCCAGCTTCCAAGGTGAAGAGAAGCTATACAAAAAAACCACCACAGAAATTCAACAGCAGTGCCTGGAGGAAAACGCAGCTTTTCCAAGGCTGATGCTACAAAATGAGGTCAAGTTCTACTGGAGATTTAAATAAAACAGCCAAGTAAGATCACTAATGCTGTTCTAGTGATGGCTCTGCAATCTTCTCACCTTCCCAGGTTCGCAGAAGTCCTTTTCGCAGCACACGCAGGTACAGCAGCACCACATGAACATCTCGGCAGGGCCATCTGCAGCCCTGGCCCCAGCGCTGGGTCTTGCCTACCCGGCCCCGTCCATCTGCCTGCCCAAGCGGGCACTCACTGGACAACTCGGGCACCACCGGTGCCAAAACCAGCATCGCTGGGTGCCGGGTGGGACCTGCTGCTGCAAGCCAACAGTCCTCTCAGAGCTCCCGGGTGGGCTCGGCTCCTGCTCCTCTCCTCTCTGGCAGGAGCTGCTGTTCAGGCGCAGAGGAGAACCAGGGCTGTGGGATTTAAAGCTACAAGGCTTTCCACCCCGAATTTAACACACATTATTTTTAGAACTGCACCTCTGAGCCAAAACAAATCACACAGGATAACAGACAACCAAACTGGGAGCAAATCAATGGAATCAAGGTGACATATGTGCTCCTCAGCACACAGAGAGCAACAGACTTGGTACCAAGATTCAAGCAGAATTAAAAACAGAGATTCAAAGATGCACAGGACATAAATCCACCTATAAACCATATGCTCTATTTATAGCACAACTAAACCACTGCTGTTTAAATATCATTAAATAAATTTTTCAGAAGGTTCCAGGATCTCCTGGAACACTGAAACTCTTGATTAGAAAGTAATTTGTCACAGAAGGACTCAAGTATAAAACAGAGACAGCAACAGCATTTTAACCAGAGCTGCCACTCGTGCAAGAAGAAACCACCACCTCTGAACCACTACCCTTGACCTCCCTGTCAAAGAGAAGGTGTTCCACTATCATATTTAGATATAAAGCTAAGGCTCATTGCTCTATTTGTGACAGCTCTGACTCACAGCATCTTATACCATCAGGCCCCACTCCTTCAAACTCACTCTCCCCTCATGGTTGCCTCTCCCCTTGCTCTTCTCTGTCTCACCAATATTTCCTGTTTGTAGCAAATATTATTACTCAACTAGTACAGAGACAGATGATTGCAAAACCATGCCATATATAAGTTAAGTTTGAGATTTTCAGAACCATTAATTCAGAGTATGCAAGGTGCTTCCAAGGCTAAAATGCCTCAAAGCCATTCCTTGTTCAGCAGGTCAGTGGGATAGTGAGGAGATCCCAGGAAGTGCTGCGAAAACTGAAGCAGAAATGGGCACAAAGCACAAATGAAAATGGTATCAACATCACTTACCACATTACCCTCTATTCAAAACTGCGGTGTTTTGCCATGAAAACGATTGCAAAACCCCCCAGAAATTACAGGAAATCTAATTTCACTGACACTTGTATTACCATGTCTCTGTGGGTATTCTCAGGGCTGAATGGCAAGCGAGTATCTACAGATTGATCACCTTATGGGATCCTCTGACCACAGGAGCACCACTCTAGCAAACTGCAGACAGAATTCAATTTAGCAAAGCTGTTGTAAAGAAAGCTTTTAAAAATAACTGTTAGTGTTAGTCAGTGACCTACAGCAAATGGGGATCCAACATCTGCAAAGTCTCTGACATCAGCTGGTCACCTGGGGCAGGGAGGAGTGCTGCACAGCAATACATAACACTGCGCTGCACCTCTGCCAGCTAACTTCTGACTTTATCAGCCCTGCTCCAGGCCAACAAGAAGCAAGAACCAGGCCAAAGGGCAGGCATCTTGCTGGGAAAGGAGACCCCAGCGAGGTATCTCAGCCAAAAATCCTGTTCAGGCTGAATACAGAAACTGAAGCCATTTCTGTGCTTGTGCAAGTTCAGGACACACACTAGAATTGGAATTGCAATCTAACACACCACCAAGAATTTTTTCTAAAAAAAAAGAAAAAAAAAAAGGTGACAAGTCACTTTTTCAAGGAACTTTTACATTCTTATGTTAGATTTCACTGCCAAAATCCAGTATCTGTACTGAGAAACCTCCAGATTTCTAAGACCTTGTATGTATTAATGATAGCAGATTGCATCTAACAGGTGAAAGGGAAGTGAGGTCAAATTTCTTGTACAGAATGTCATTAGCCTTATTAGGAAGCAGTTTATGTTAGGTACAACCTAGCATGAGACACAGCAATTCTACTAGTATTCAGATAGATGGCTTAACCATATAACACATCAAACAAATCCATGAAAATATGCTCATTATTCTATCTAATATAATCATACAGCTTCATAAGCTTTGCAGAACAATAAAACCAAAGCCAACCTACCAGGCCGAGTATCACCTCCATTACGAGGAATCCATTCTACTCCTCACTGAAAAGGAGCACATGTTTTCTTCAGGAAGTTTTGTTACACTCCCAAACTGCAGCAACAGTGCACTGATGTTCTGTGGTGTTAAAAGGAGACTTCTATACTCATGAACAAATAGAAACATCATATGAAGACCACTGACAGCTACTCTTCCATGCAAAGAAACTTCAAACAACTCTGGTACATGGCAGCCCAGCAGCGAGCCCAAACACGTCTTGGTGCTGCAAGGATTCCCAGGGCACTGCTGCTGTCGTCTCTGTTCTCCAAAGCCTGGCACCACAGAAGACGACAACTACTGCAGCAAAAGCCAGATGATGGGCCCCACCCTTAGTCATGTCAGGGGACACTGAGGTTCCCAGGTGTCTGAGAGGAGAACAGAAAAAGCCTTGAAAATCAAGACAGGGCTGAAGGGCAGGGAGGAGACAGGGCAGCGAGCAGCCATGCTGGTGTGCAGCTCTTCGCTGCCTGGGAACAAATACCCACCGCCTCTGCTGCCGAGACTCCAGTGGCACCAGCAGCTCGTCTGTGTTCTACAGCATTTTCTTCCTGAAGTTAGTAAAACTGGAGAGAGGAAGGATGGGAGGGAGGGAGGGAAGGCAGAGCAAATGAGCAGCTTAAGAAAATGCAGCTTAAGAATTTACAGAGATTAGATGCTCATATGACCCCCGTAACAAGATGAGAACTGTTTCCAAGACTCCTTAGAACCAAATTATTTTGGGAAAAAATACAGCAGAGACTAGATCTATATATCTGGGGAACCATGAAGGCTGCCAAATATTAAGTAATGAGAAATATGAAGTGACTGTTCCCTAAAGTGGTACTTAAAACCATGGAGACATGGCAACCACCACACTAACTAACTCTTAATGCCACTTTCCTTGGACGGGAGGGCTGATGCTGCACCATCCATATGTAAATGTTAGGAGAGATTTTCTATTTGAAGTTTTATTCTTGAAACTGTTGGGAGTGATGTAGTGACAGAAGCAAGTTCCTCAGCTAGCTCTTCATGATTAACATTCAAGATTTATAAGCTGTACACCTGTTCACATGGCCCTTTGAGGGTAGAGGTGGAAATCTTTCCCTGATGTGACTAACTCAGTTTTCATAGAATCATAGAATTGCCAGAGTTGGAGGGAACCTTAAAGATCATCTAGTTCCAACTACTCTGCCTGGCAGGGACACCATCCACTAGATCAGGTTACCCAGAGCCCCATCCAGCCTGGCCTTAAAAGCTTCTAGGGATGAGGCTTCCACAACCTCTCTGTGCAACCTCTTCCAGTACCTAACCACCCTCATAGTGAAGAACTTCCTCCTCACGTCTAACGTAAATGTACCCTCCTCTAGCTTACACCCATTTCCTCTGGTTCTGTCACTATGGGGTCTACAAGAAAGCTGGGGAAGAATGCTAGGAGACCTGCCCGGATGAAGACGACACTCCTGGACACACTATCTCATAAAAAGAATTTGTACAAAGAGTGGAAAAAGGGACAACTAGAATGGGGGGCATACAGGGAAGCTGTCAAGAGAGCAAGGGAATTGGTTAGGAAAACTAAAGCTCAGTGGGAGTTAAATCTAGCCAGGGAGATCAAGGGGAATAGTAAACATTTCTACAAATATATTAATGGAAAAAGGAAGACTAGGGAAGGTGTGGGCCCCCTCAGAAAAGAAACAGGAGAACTGGTGACAGATGACGTGGAGAAGGTCGAAGTTCTCAAAAGCTTCTTTACTTCAGTCTTCACTGGCAAGGGCTCCCGCCACACCCCCAAAGTCAAAGAAGATAATGGCAGGGGTGGGAAGGTAGAACTGCCCATAGTAAGTGAAGATCAGGTTCGTGACCAACTGAAGAACCTGAAAGTTCATAAGTCCATGGGACCCGACGGGATACGCCCACAGGTACTGAGAGAACTGGTGAACAAGGTTGCTAAGCCACTCTCTATTGTGTTCCAAAAGTCATGGCAGTCTGGTGAAATCCCTGCTGACTCGAAAAGGGGAAACATAACCCCCATTGTTATGTTTCCATCCCCAGGGATGATCCTGCAAACTACAGGCCGGTCAGTCTCACCTCTGTGACTGATAAGATCATGGAGCAGATCCTCCTGGGGGAACTGCTGAGGCAGAATAATGAAGAAGTAATTGGTTATAATCAACATGGCTTCACCAAGGGTAAATCGTGCCTGACAAATCTGGTGGCCTTCTATGAAGAGGTTACAACATCAACAGACAGTGGAAGAGCAACTGACATCATTTACCTGGACCTGAGAAAAGCCTTCTGTCCCGCATGACATCCTGGTCTCCAAGCTGCTGGAATATGGATGGGTTTGATGGATGGGCCACTCACTAGATAAGGAATTGGCTTGACGGCCGCACCCAAAGAGTGGCTGTCAATGGATCCATGTCCAAGTGGAGGCCAGTGACAAGGGGAGTCCCCAAAGGATCAGTTCTGGGACCAGTCTTGTTCAGCATCTTTGTCAGCGACATGGACAGTGGCATTGAGTGCTCCCTCAGCAAGTTTGCCGATGACACCAAGCTGTGTGGAACGGTTGATATGCTGGAGGGGAGGGATGCCATCCAGAGGCACCTGGACAGACTGGAGAGGTGGGCCCATGCCAACCTCATGAAGTTCAACAAGAACAAGTGCAAGGTCCTACATCTGGCTCAGGGCAATCCCAAGCACCCATACACACAGGGTGAAGATTGGCTTGAAAGCAGGCCTGCGGAAAGAGACTTGGGGGTGTTGGTGGATGAGAAGCTCAACATGAGCCGCCAGTGTGTGCTTGCAACCCAGAAGACCATCCGTATCCTAGGCTGCATCAAGAGGAGCGTGGCCAGCAGGTTGAGGGAAGTGATTCTCCCCCTCTACTGTGCTCTCCTGAGACCCCACCTGGAATATTGCATCCAGTTCTATTACAAGAAGGACATGGAAGTGCTGGAGCGAGTCCAGAGAAAGGCCACAAGAATGATCAGAGGACTGGAGCACCTCTCCTACGAGGACAGACTTTAGAGAGTTGGGGTTGTTCAGTCTGGAGAAGAGAAGGCTCCTAGGAGACCTTATTGTGGCCTTCCAGTACCTGAAGGGGGCCTACAAGAAAGCTGGTGAGGGACTTTTTAGGAGGTCAGATAGTGACAGAACCAGAGGAAATGGGTGTAAGCTAGAAGAGCTTTTTAACGTACATTTACGTTAGACATTAGGAGGAAGTTCTTCACTATGAGGGTGGTTAGGTACTGGAAGAGGTTGCACAGAGAGGTTGTGGAAGCCTCATCCCTAGAAGCTTTTAAGGCCAGGCTGGATGGGGCTCTGGGTAACCTGATCTAGTGGATGGTGTCCCTGCCAGGCAGAGTAGTTGGAACTAGATGATCTTTAAGGTCCCCTCCAACTCTGGCAATTCTATGATTCTATGAAAACTGAGTTAGTCACATCAGGGAAAGATTTCCACCTCTACCCTCAAAGGGCCATGTGAACAGGTGTACAGCTTATAAATCTTGAATGTTAATCATGAAGAGCTAGCTGAGGAACTTGCTTCTGTCACTACATCACTCCCAACAGTTTCAAGAATAAAACTTCAAATAGAAAATCTCTCCTAACATTTACATATGGATGGTGCAGCATCAGCCCTCCCGTCCAAGGAAAGTGGCATTAAGAGTTAGTTAGTCAGTTTGGGGCCATCTGTCTTGCCTGCTCCTTTCCTCTAGGTGCAGACTTTTACTCTGCATGCCCCTCACAGTATGAGTCACACACAAAAAAAAAGTTCAGCAGTGGCCCTGGTTTCCATCCCAGTCCTCAGCAGTAAACCCAAACGTTAGGCCTAACCACTGCTGGAAGCAGTGCACTGTTTATGGAAAACGTATTGCCAGCTTCAGAACTGCAGTCACCGAAAGGAGCCTCAGCTGGAAAGCAAGGCTACCCAACAGGAACAGTTCCTTTCCAGCCCAAACCAGGACACTGGGATAAAAGAGCAGATGCAGCTGGTCACTGGAGGAAGCACCATCCAAGGAAACACCAGAGCTCCAGACAATTAACTGGTCATCACCAGCAGGAAGGGTCGGGGGGAGCGGAGCGAGCAGAAAGCAAGGGTGCGTAGGTAGGTAGTTATGTATGCATAGTAAATGAAGGAAGGGGAGTGTGTGTACACAAGTGCATATATATGAGGAGAAGGAAGGGGAGAAGCAAAGGAAGAATTGCTTATTAAAACCTTAAGACAGAAGGACCTGCTTGGCAGCCAACACATTTCAAACAAGTATTACATCCAGCTGCTTATGTGTGAATATGTGCTAGGTTTTCATTTTCTTAACTCTGGACACTCACAGGAGAGACAGCTTTTTCAGTTAAATCAATTTCTTCATCATGTACTTTTTGTGCCTGACTAAATCTGTGGTTGTACATAGTCAATATTTTTTCATATCCAAGATAAACATAATACAAGTATTTATCACTACAGTACATGCATTAATTTTATCCACTTGCAAATGTAAGATAGTAAAATTATTGCAAATGTTGTCATACTTTTCAAATGAGTAATCCATTTTGTCTAGTGTGGGGTTTTTGCTAGTTCAACTAAAGATGTTATGTGTCAGCAACTAATCATGGAGCACAAGGACTGAACACAAAGCTCATCAAAACCAGCAAGCATTGCCAGAATTGAGCTGGGACTGAGCTCTCAACATCAGTCAACAATTTTCAGGACTTCAGAAAGAAAACATTCTTCCTAAAGTCCAAAGAACTCGTAATTCTCCTGATCTGCTTGAAACGTAACAGGCTCAGCTTTCTTCCAAGCAAACTAGGAAATAAATCTCCCCTAGAGAAATCCAAAGTGACTGCATTTTTATACAAGGAGTACAAACCACCTGCTTTACAGTGCACTTAAAGACCACAGCTCCACAGAACTCTGTTCAGACAGCAGATGTTCAAGCAGTATAACTCCTTAACCAAAACACAGGCTCCCTAAAAGTATGGATCTTCAGGAAGTATCTTGCATCTCTTCATACTGCAAACCTTATACTTGATACAGCACTTGAATCCACCAACAAACAATGTCATCCTCCTTCCCTAACAAAATTAGTTGGTTCCTGAAGAACGGCTGACTATTGTGGCTTTTTCTAAGTCAAGACAAATGCTGGGCACAGCAGAAGACACAGGACTCATCTCTTTAAAACATCTCACCTCAGTCTGGGAAGCACTGTATGACACAGTTTTCTGAGTATTGTTTTCCTGGTACTTGGGAAAACGGGATCTTAGCCACACTGAAAAGATCAGCTTGGTAAAATACAGAAGAGGAAAGATAAACAGGAGATAGAAAGGGACCTCTTTTGTTGCATTCAGCAAAACTTCTGGTCCCACAAAGAGGTATTCTCAGGAAAGGAAACGTTTCTGTAACTTTTTGAAAAGCTACTACTACTGCTTTCATGGCAAGGAGGATCCCCCTTAAAAACCACTGACTCCAAAATCTTATCTGTTGGGACAACTAGAAGGTATCTTTAGTATAAAAAACAACACAACACAATGATAGTTTGATGTGAAGGTTCAAAAAAGGCCATATTACCTATTATTTTTCTTCACAACTGTTAAAACAGTAAGCCTTCAGGTAAAGATCTCAGAAAGCAAACTACTGACAATTAATGCTGAAAATATGATCTGATAAGCCATTTCAGCCCAGCTTTTGTGTCTGTTTTGCAGCTGCTAGCAACCTTATAAGCACTTCAAGCAAAACAAAGATGCCTGTCTCTTGGAAGTTCTGATATCTTCCACTGCCTCAGTGCAGATGGAGAACCATCAAATCTGACTGCAGCAAGAAGTGGAAGGAACTAATGGAGTTTCAAAATAATTTTATTTAAATACCTAGTTGATTTTTGCATCTGTTTCTAAAACATATGATATTAAATGTTTTAAGAGCTCTCGAAGAACTAGATATTCACTTCTAAGTTTTCTCCAGATACAGAAACTGGTTATAATTAACTCTGAATTAATAATTTCACTAAGTTCCACAGAAGTCCTAGAAAAAGCAACATTTAGTAATGAGATTTATATCCTCTAAACTTACCAATACATATTAACACGATGTAAGAGTATCTACACGGTTAATTTACAATATTTTGCTGAAGTAAACAGGTGGAAAAGCTAAATGACTCACTACCATAAAGCCTCAAAATAAAAACAGATGACTGAAAATTCAAAGTCAGAAGGTTTGCCTTTACTGACAAGAACATTATATAGCCAGTGAAGAGTTAATAATCAACCACCACTCCTGGATCAATAATCTCAGTGATAAAAGGCATCTTGCATAAGACTTTCTGGTTAATCAGGTGATGATTAGCAAGTTTCTGCAAAGCTGTAAGACCTAATTGCAGATATTTGGGCTTGATCCACATTAACCCCCAAACTGAAACCCAACAGCCTGTTCCTGTGCTCACTGCCCAGGGACACAAGCTAAAGCCACCTTAATGTTCTTGCTGGCATACGCAAACTACAAAAGTGGCAATAACCTCATGGTATAAGGTACCAGTTGGATCAGAATTACTTTAAGCTAATGCATTATTTAACATTTACCTTCTAATTTAAGCTCCTAGACTCACTGTACAGCACTGGAGTTCCCCTCCTCTGCAAATAACCACTGGGATAAAGTTAGTTTTTAATATATTTTTCATCTTTAGATTTCACTCAAGGACTTGCTTTCCTTGTTTCCTTGTTACTGCGTGCAGCTGTCCCTGTGTTGGTGACCACCAAAACCCCAGCCCTTCCTTTCCCTACACACATTTCCAGAGGTACTCAAAACGTTTCTATTGGTACTTAATAATTTGTGGACTTGGTTAGTCTACAAATGCTGCATCCTGCAGCCCTAATGTGAAGAGTGGCTGTATTTGATGGCGCTTTTTATAACCAGTTCAGCACACAATACCAACAATGAATCTCGAGGAAGAGATCACTGTGATGACACAGCTCAAAAGTAAGTCCTATCAAATGCCAACCCACAGCCAGAATTGTGACTAGCCAGTAGATGGCCTCTTGAGCCAGGTTAGAGTAACCTGTACAGGAACCGGTAGATGGTCCTTCGGGAGGCTATCAACATCAAGGACATTTTCCACAGGCATTCTCCTGGTTACTGTTGCATCAGATCAACTTTTCCACAGGAACCATGCGAGAAATCTGGTTGCTGCTTGCCAAATTCCTACTAGACCAGATCTACATACAGGGTTAAAAGGATACCCATATAAAAAAAGGACTTCTCAATATTCATAACCTAATATGGAGATACTTTTAAAAGTTTTTGCTGAGCCTGGCTGTTCCAGCTATTCATGCAATGATCCAAAACCTCACTTCATACTAATTTATTTGCACTGATTAAGCTTCTGTTTCAAACACAGAATGAAACTTTAAAGACTACTGTCCAAAGCACATACAAAACTGCATTAAATGTCACTAAAGCAAAGGAGATCTTGGTACAAAAAACATTTCTAGATTGGCCATGTAAGATCAAGTTAGAAGTTTGCTGGTCTTGAATGGAAATGGCCAGCTGATTTTCTTTTTCCTCTTGAGAAACCAGCTGTCCATCCTTCTCGGTATATCCATGCTGTCAGGGGAGGCTGATCCTGTCTAGCTACAGGCTCTGTGTTCCTATATATGCTGCTGCAGTCCTGAGGAGGCCAAAGAGTCCCTCTGAGAAAAGCTTCTGGATATCTGCAGACACATTAACCAAGGTCTGCTCTGGCCCAGTCACTTCCTGGCTCAGCCGTTTGACATTGCTCCCACTCAGGGCTCCTCATCTTACTTCCCAGGGTACCCAACACCCTCCACCAGTATTATGGTGCATATTTGGGAGAGCTCTCAGCATGTCATCTCAGAAGTCACAGAAAAAGAGAAAGGGCAGCAGGAAGCTGAGGGGTAGCCCTGGCACAGGGCTATAACGTGGCTAATCCCTTCAGAAGATGTTAGCCCTTAGCCACGTGAACTCGCTTGTGCCCAGACATCAGTACATACCAGTCCCCAGTGACCAGCTCAGGGGCTATAGTGCTCTGCACACAGGCCGTATGGAGGCACAGATAATTTTGCTTTGGTATAAACAACACTCTGGTTTTCCTCAAATGGCACCAAATATAAAATTTGAGCATTTACAGTCCAGTTCCAATTTTAGGCACAGTCTAGGATGTAATATACCTGATGGATCATTGTCTTTAAACTGGTTTCGTCTCACCCCATAAGCAAAGATTTGCTTAACCTGTTAAAAATCTGCATGTAAAAAACCTTCTTCATTACATGCTAAAATACAAAATAAAGACTTTTAGCATACTCTGCAACTCTGGCAGAAACCACAATCAAGGCAAAATGCCCAGTCTGCATAAAGGATTAAGTTTACCAATAAAGCTGCAACCTAAAAACTGCATGGTGATGAAATGGAAAATTTCCAACTAGGCTTGGTGTTCCATTTCTCAATACTGCTGGCATGAATATCTGCACAGTGTTTGACAGAAGTTCAACTGATATAGAACATACCCACCCCCCAAAACCACATTTTTTTTTAGGCCTTAACACCATGCTTTCCAGTACTAACTTGGAAGGGTAAACAGCTGCGGTTGAAATTACCTTAACTTCCTTTAAACAAAATTTCACTTGTCAGCTTTCAGTTTTATTGGATATCTATGAATTTAATTATTTCTGGTTTTCACCCTGGTAAAGATTTCTGAACTACCAAACTTTACCTTTCACACTTTCATCTTATTAAAATATTATGGGAGGGGGAACAAACCAACCAAAGAACCCAAAAAATCCCAAACCCAAAAAGCTTCTCACTCTTCAGCAACTGTCTTGGTGCTTTACTTTTCACTATTCAGTGACTGTACTTCCTTAAAGTATTAGCAAAGGGCCCATACTGACAGACTAAGCTGCTGTGCATTAATCTGAATTGCCTTGGCCACTGCCATGGTAAGGAAGGACGCAGTTCCCTGAACTGAAAGTCTCTAGATGAAGATTTAAAATCTTGCTCCTACCTTGAAATGAGTTTAAAGTGTGCAATAAGCACGTGATGTGATGCGTTACTAGTGACACAGGCTAATTTGTTAACTCATTAATACACCTAAGGTCTTACATTCATTACAATGGCCTGGACACCTTGAATTTGATAGAATCATAGAATGGCTCAGGTTGGAAGGGACCTTAAAGATCATCTAGTTCCAACCCCCCTGCCATGGGCAGGGATGCCAATTACTAGACCAGGTCGCCCAGGGCCACATCCAGCCTGGCCTTGAACACTGCCAAGGATGGGGCATCCACAACCTCTCTGGGCAACCTGTTCCAGTGCCTAACCACCCTCCTGGTAAAGAAATTCCTCCGAATCTCTAATCTAAATTTCCCCTCTTGTAACTTGTAGCCATTTCCCCTTGTCTTATCACAGTTTGAGAATCTAAAAAGTCTCTCCCCTTCTATCCTATAGTCCCTCTTTAGGTACTGGAAGGCAGCTATGAGATCCCCTCGAAGTCTTCTCTTTTTAAGGCTGAACAACCCCAACTGTTTCAGCCTTTCTTCGTAGGGGAGGTCCTCCAGTCCTTTAATCATCTTTGTGGCCCTCCTCTGGACCCGCTCTAACAGGTCCACATCTTTTTTATGCTGAGGAGCCCAGAACTGGATGCACTTCTCAGCTCAGAAGTGAAAGATAATCTCTGAAGATGCTTCCTGATTTCTAAAGGAGCTTAATGTCCTCAGTCATTAACAGCTGTAACTCCTCTGGAAAGCAGCATGGTTTTCTCCTCTTTCTTTCTGTTTGTTTGCTTCTGATGCTCTTTTGCCATGAAAGCAGATGAAAGTCACAGTACAGCTGGAAATCAGTACAGTTGGAACTTGCAGAACTTTTGCAAAAATCCTAAACCCAGAAAAGCTGATGAAACTCACTGACAGCAGCACACAAAATTCAACAAGCCCACCTATCAGATTTGCATAATATGATTTATGAAGTAAACCCTGAAGTTCCATAGTGAGAACTACTAATGTCACAACAGACCAGGTATGGAAGAAAGCAGATCTCCCGTGAGCCATAAATAAGATATGAATACATTCTAAAGAAGGCTCCTTTATTCCAGAATACAAAACCAAGACATGAATGCAAACTGTGAAGAGGACCTACTGGATGGATGAATTCAGACAAAAGAAAATGTTGTTGCTCTTGCAGGTTTCTGAGCAAGTATTGACCAAAACAAGGATTCCCTCTCTCTGTGCTCTGGGTTCGTGATGTGCAAGAGGCTGCCGAAGTCAGTGGCTGGCACACAACAATCCCCACTTATTCCTTTCTTTAAAGCAGAGAATAACAATTTGAGGTGCTTCACTGATTAATCAATCCAAAAGTCATGAGCTCTGATAATCTTTGCTCATGGTGACCCTACCCAGAAGCTTACCAAATCACCTCATACAGAACACTGGCAGAGAGCCTGCTCCTGACACTCCAACCATACACTCTAGCCATGTCATTTTGGGTTAATTTCAGCCCTTTTCTCCCAGATGTCAACTTCCCCTTGTGAAGATGTGCTTACTAGGGCTTCTCTGTCTCTGGAATGTCCCTTTCTCCTGCTGCCCTTTCACTGTTTTAAGACTGTTGTGGTGTTTTGTTTGCATTTTTTCTTTCAAGTTGTAATTTTCATTTGGATTGTGAGCATCTCTTAAGATGCTTCACAGTATAGGGAAATTTGACTAGCAATTAATTGTTCAGGATATGACTCTAGTTCTGTAAAAAAAGCAAACCACTGTTTGCCCCAGCTATTTTAGCAGCTATCCTCTCTGGGTTAAAGGTAACAATGAAGCTTCCAATTGATAATATCCTGGTAATTTAATAGGTTGATTAATGCAAGAAAGCTGCAGCATCCTGAACAGCAATGACAAATCATCCTGAACAGTAAGTCACTGTCCTGGGTTGATAACTTCTTGATGGCCTTAGTGAAAGTAGAATGTCAAAGCAGTATTAAAAAAAAGAAACCCACAAGAAAACAAAAGTGCAGAAGCACTCAAACACCCACTGTTCTGTTTTACAAAACAAATAAACAAACAAACACCTCTCAACATTGTTTTCAGCAACAAATATGTTCCTTGCAGATGACCTACCAAAAAGTTTTTCTAAATATGCAGCACTGTGCTGTTTTTTCCATTGACAGCTTATAAAAGAACACAGCACTTACTTTCCGCTACAAAATCTCTTCCCTTTAACCTACATTCCCTTAAACTGTAGGAATATGAGTATCAGAAAATCTGATCTTTCCTGGCTTTTTTTGAGAGATACTTGCAGCTAAACTGATGACACAAAAAAGCTGAATTTTTAAAACCCTAAGTATTAGTCATTGAAACAGAGTATGTACCACAAAAGAAAAAAAGCTGAAAACAGACTGACTAAAAATATTTTCTTCTTTCACATAGATCAGTCATCACTTGTCTTTTGTACCAGTTCTCTGGGCATCTTAGCCTAGCTTTGGTAACATCTCATCGAAAACATAACTTCCTTGCAAGTTGTGAAAACCAAAAACCACCCAAGCCAAGATTTTCTTTCTGCTCTCAGCTCACCTTTAAATTCTGTCAGTGGCACTACTTGTTGATCTGGCTGCTGAGCAGAGCTCCACAAAAGAAAAAGGCTCCCCATATAAAAAGAAAATAATTTGAATGCTTTTAGTATTTTCACTTCTCTTTGTCCCAACAATGCAGCTCTGTCCTCCAGGAATGAGTGTATGCGGGCCAAACACAGGATGCCATTCTCTGGCTCTCGGCCCTCCGGAGCTCTCCAGGCATGTGTGGCCACTGCAACGGCAGCCCAGCAGCCTGGCCTGACCGGCCGTAACCTCGGCTGGAGAAGGTCCCCGCCCCACCAGGCTGCAGATCCCACAGTGAAGCAGAACCTGCCACCAACAAAGGCTGCATTCACCACAGAGGTCTCCAGGCACAGCCCCACCACCAATACCAGAGGCAGGATCAGCCCTAACGCTACCAGCCATACCCCAGGATCAATGAAATTTCCTCTGGATTAAGGGAAGGGAACTGCTATGAGGTTCACCACTGCTTCCTTAGTGAAGCACCTGATTTTAAAGTCAACCAAAATTCTTCTAGTAGAACCAGGATAGGCAGCAAACGCTCAAGAAAGCATGTTTCTCTCTTGAAGTACAGGGATTTTCCTAGAACTGCCTTATTGTCCCAATAAAACACATCATTAAATGCTAAGGAGAACTTAAACATTACCAACAGTTAATCTCTGACATATTTCCTCTGCTGTTCGCATTCCTTGCTGTTCACTAAATATGTACACGCGGCAGGTTCTTCACATTCTGGGTTGTTTGAGACAAATCCCAGAAAACCTGGTGAAGGACTGTCACAAGGAAGCCTGACCCCAAAGCTCCCTGGAAGAAATCACTTACCATAAGAGAGAAGCTCTAACCATAAGCCCAAAAGACACAGACCTGGTATTAGAAATCCTGTCTAATCACTAAACCATTCAAAATACAGATTCTTTGCATTCACAGGGAATGTCTCAACACAAAATCTTCACCCCCACACACAGCAAGAACAGCTCAAACACTTAAGAGACAAAGAGCGCCTCAGCAGCGCAAGCAGATTTCCTTATTTTAGTACTGAGCCCACACTGGGCCGCAAACATTACTACAGAGCAAGAGCTGAGAAAAAATATCTACTCCAGTCTCAGGAGAGGACAGACAGAAGATACTCGATCTCACCCCTTTGGCCTTACAATAGGCAGCAGCTTGCAGACTGCGTTTTAAAAACCAAACTCCAGCGGCAGCAGCTCACAGAAGTGCTGAGCCTGGGCATTAGCTGTTGAGCCAGATCTCAGCCTAGCAAACCAACCACGCTCACAACCCTGATACTGCTGACATCCGGGAAAGGAGAAAGCCACAAGACGTACGGTTTCGGAGGTAGGCAGAGAGCCTTCCATGCTGGGTGCGCAGCGAGGGAAGCATGCAGTCTAACCCCAGCGCCCCTCCGCCGGCCGAACATGCTGTACTGCAGGGTTACATTAGCAGAGACTAGCTCCAGCCCAGTCAGGCTGAATTCTGCCCTGACAAAGCAGGACCTTGTAACATGAGGCAGTAGTACCCTGGGTATCTTGGCAGAGACCCTGAACACATGTTTGAGAAAGCAACTGCAGCTCTGAACAAGCAAGGCATGAAAGTGCTGCAGAAGAATTACCAAGTCTGCTAAAAATACTTCATTGCTGACCCTGTCACCAACATGTGAGAGTGGGAGTCTTGTTTTCTGGAGAACAATAAAACAAAAAAAGAAAAATACATCTGCTAGCAAAGGTCCTGGAAGTTTATTTTAAAAAAAGAAACAAAACCCCAGCATAGTCTCAAACAGAAAAACATCTCGCACTTTATTCCAAAAGGACTGCTGGGCTGAACAACACTTTGCACCTCTTCTAGAGCTCTGGGCAAAGTGTAACCTCAAAATCTCTTCCTCTGTGACTTGCCATAAGAGGTTGCTCAGGCTCCTATTACAAGTGAAGGAGCTAACGGCAGCATCTGTCCATACCGCCCCCAGCTTCGGATCACCATCTACTTACAGCTGCTCACTGACCTTCAAGTAAAATCAACGCAGGCACCTACATAGTTACAGCAGAGTATTTTTCATTAACCTAAATTATTTGGACTAATGTTTGGCAGTTAAAAGAGGACAGCTGAAGTTACATAGTGAATTCTACCACAGGGCCTATTTCTGTTTTCCAGCTGTGTAACTTTCAGTGTCTGTCCACTGGGAGGAAACCATGTGCAGACAATGCAGTGATGCACTGACCAGTCCTGCCTTCGCACTGTACCAACTCCAACTGCCCATTGACCCTCCCTGTTCAAAAATCTGGCCTCAAGGCAGGCAATAAAACTTTACTGAAGGTACCCCATTTTCTGTTCCCTGACTAGAGAGTTTTTCCACATATTTTTAATGAAAACTGTCATTGATTTATCTGAAGACAGCTCAGCTTTGTTGTAAGACAACATAGTATACACAGAAGATCACACACAAACCTCACCTAGGAGACACTCAAAAGTAGTGCATGAAAATACCCTCTCAGAAGCAACTCTGCTGTATAATTGCAGAAGAGTGTCTCATGTTGTTAAAAATAGAACTAATTCCTGCATTGGCAGATGGAGTTTCAGCCAAAATATCCACTGAGCCACTTGAATAATTAAATGTTGCTTCTCCTCAGCATAACAAAATATCTAATACAATTTATTGCCCTTTCTTTTAAATGCAATATAAATACTGTTTGCTAAATTTTCAGCAATGAAACTAGTAGAAATTAGTTTCACTCACTCACTGTGCAGCAAGTCTCTAGCTAAGATACTACCATGGTTGCCAAGACAGCAGCATCATTCTCTATACACAAGTTATTTAATCTTTCAGGTAATTACCTCCTGGAACAGTGCAGCCATTTAATCTAGAAATCAGGTTTACTCAGAAGGAAGCAGTCTAGAAACTCTAGACTGGTAATCCTGAGCAACCTGAAACATGAGCCTAGACAAGAGTGACAGAGAGTAGCTGTCACACAGCGAGACTTGTAAACATATTGTTTAAAAGCACTATGTACATGCAATCTGCATGGCAATGCAGGCCCTGCTTACTGCACTAACTACTTGTATTTCACAGAATCAAGTCGAGTCTTTCTTTTCAAACCTTCTTAGCATTTCATCTCTATCTAGAGAAACTCCAGAAAACTGCCTCCTTCCACATACTAACTGGAACATACCAGATGAAGTACTGAACTTACTTCTGTTGCAGGCCTCCTGGAGAAACAGCTAGATACAGTTACATACTTCTTCATGTGAAGTATCTGCTCCCACCCCACTGCCACCTCAATAACCATTTCCTGTCTGTGAGGGCACAAAGGGCTCTGCATCTTCCTTACAACCAGTGCTACATTCAAAATCCTCTTCCCTGAAGCCTCAGTTCAACAGGATTCTTGGATTACAGCATTAAATCAACTGCAATTTTTGAAGAAAGTTTAAGTGTCCACAGTGATTCTGTCATTCTCCAACTTCTGGGACAAATGAGCATCCCAATGTGGTATAGCTATTTATTTTTCTTCATCTTCTCCAGCCCAAGCACCATTCCTGCCTTGTCTCTTCCACAGCAGTATTTGGAAGTATATTGTTTTCTGGTGCTGTTTGGTTCCAGACACACTTCAGACACACACTTCAGACACAATGCCTTATGCCATTTATATAGCTATTTCATCTTCTGGTTAAATGAGGGGCAAAAAATCCTAACCCAAACCTTCAGTTCTATCAGGTTATTTGTCAGTAATAAAGCTTATCTGAAATGTTTAAAGAAATATTTTTAAATTAGAAAGTTCAAAATTAGACCCATTAGCAAACTGAGGGGGAAGAACATTAGGTTCTTCTACTGTTCTGGTCTCAGCAGACCAGACTTCTACCTAATCATGTTTGTTGTCTTTAATCTATTTAGGAAAAGACTCAGAACTCTGCTGTGGCAGCTTGGGAAGATTTACTAATCTGGCATTTAATTTCTAAAGAAGCCCACATTTTTAGATGCTTTGGTACATGGTGGTGTGTGCTGTCTTCTTCCAACGTCTAGCTTCGTCTCTGCCTGCACTGCACACTCTAATGATGTGTAGGGGAAGTAGAAGTCCACACAGATTTGCCTTGGCCAGAGAGCTTCACTCAAGTCAGTGAAATATACTAAAGTGTGAAGTTTGGTATGAAAACTCAACTTCTAGGATGCATCTCTTCTGGAAGGCAGCTGAGCCCAACAGCTACGGAGAAAAACACCAGAAGAGAAGGGAAGGAGACTGCATGCCAAAGATACAAAAGCATGCAATTGTGGCAGATAATAAAGAATTCTTATTTAGTCTCTCCCTCGCTCATGCAGTGTTTTTCAGTGACTGAGGCATGAGGGAGGGCGTTATTTCCAATTCAGCTGATGAATAAACAGCTGCAAACAGCCACTTCACCAAGTGTAAAGTGAGTGACCCAAACACCATAAAAAATTAGTTGTAGCATGAACCTTTAACAGCAGGATTACTGGAGAAAGGCAATGCCTGCAAATGGCTGTCGTCTGATACTCGCACTCGTACTACAAATCTACAATAACTACATCCATTTGAACTCATGATTTTTACTCACTCAAGGTACATCTATTTTGCCAGATAAAGATTCTGAAAAAATAAATTTCAAAGTTTAACAACTGGGATGGACATCTGACTGAGTTCCAGCAACTTCTCAGTGACACCTGCAGCAAGGTCCATTTTCTACCCTTCTGAGCAGCAGTACCAAGTTCTGCATTTCCTGAGGAAATGAGATGATCTCTACGCCTATAATCTTATGTTCAATGTTTCAGACACACAAAAGACAATCTCCTATACAGAAAATCGGTATCATTCACCATTTTTGAGAGGCACCACTTGTACTATTGCTGAGTTTGGATAGTTTAATCCTAAAAATACTCAGAGGACACCATATTTTTGCATACACACCAGTAAAGAGCAGTGCATGCTGAGTTTTATTAATACCAAGCAAGACAGTATGAAAGCCCAGTCCTGAATTTTAAGTATCTAACAGAACACTTAGGTCTAGGTTCATATAAAAGGATACTCTCAATCTTCACAGTTGTCCTGCCTCCATCAATGCAGATGGACAACAAAACCATCAGGGCAGACTGTCAATAAAATAAAATGTTAAAGCTGACCTACTGTCTCTCATAGTTCATCACAGAAATTTTTCTTCCACAGTGAATTAAGATCTTCTCATGGTTCTTTAAATCAGAAAACTCTGGAAGAATAAGTAAAAATTAAGTAGTGAAGAACTAGAGAAGATCAAAAAATTTCAACAGCTCTACAAAAATTTGTCAAGGGAGAATGAGCATCCTTCAAAACCAGACCTGTTCTATAAACATGCTCTTTACGTAGGAAGGATATCTTCTTAAAGCAGATGTTTATATGACACTCAGTGTGGAAAACAGCTTAATGATATCTGATGATTTCTGAACCAAAACCTGCAGGAACTGGCCTTCTATTTTTGCCAGCCTATGACACAACAGGTGTTTGCGTTGAGAAACCCGTACCACCAAAGCCACAAAGCTCCAGTGGTGCCTGAGTCCCTGCAAGCTTTCAACATTGCCCTGGAAAAGAACCTGTTTTCAGGGACTCTTTATCTAGCTATGAATAATAAGAAGATGCAGTCATAGTATATGAGCTGTGACTGAACTGCAGCAGTTTACCAAGAGCTCCTTCCTTGGCTTTTTTTTCCAAGTCTAAAATGGCACAATGACTCCTTTTGCATAGCCTTTAGGTTTTACTCTCACTGCTGGCATGAAAAGCAGTATTTTCTTCATCTCCACTCTTAACATAAGCCAACAACCTCCAAAGTTTATTATGTATACATGGTATAAGTCAATGAACATTAATAAAGGATCAACATTTTGATAGCAACTGCAAACTAATTTGAAGAAACTAAAGATTCCTGTAAGGTCAGTTTTGCTGATCATGCAAATCAAGGACATAACCCACTGTCCTTTCAGCAGCACCCTGCAAAGCAAGAGAGAAATGCCACATGTAGCAGCATGCTTCTATTTCCTCATCCTTCAAAGTAAAAAGCATGAATAAACATGATCATGTGGTCTCATATGACCACTCTATTTAATAGATTAGGAGGACAGCTATTTCAGAAAAAGTTTGGGATGAGCATCAGACATTGATGCCCATGCATTAATACAAAAGCAAACAACCTAGCTGACTCACCAGCTCCTGCTGCACCTGAAACACTGTGCGCAAACCTGAGCATAACATTGAAACCTCTGAAAGTAAGGGGCATCCAGGAGCTTTAAGAATAACAGGAACCTGGAGAGCAGCAGAATTTGTGTCGTCCTGTGCTACCGCCCGCCCGGAAGAGCATTTAGCCCAAATCACAGGGTTCTCAGAGAGCAGCAGCATTCAGAAATTAAATTTGTGTGGAAGGCAAGAATTCTGGTAAAAGTAAAAAGAGCTATGGGCAGGGAGAGTGGCATGGACCATGACTATCCAGCAAAATGCTGGTGCAACTGCAGATCCATAAACCCAAATTTTTCTAAGTGTGTCTACATGATATAATGAAGACAGTTTATCTACTCCAGCTTCAGCCAAGACTGGCCAGATACCAAGTGGAGTCAGCATGTGCTAGAAGCTAGAATGGACCAAGCCTCTTTATAAAGCATGGCAGCCCTTTTATAAGCTCTCTGTTACAGGTTAGACTACTTAAACATCATCTTCCTTTTAGTAAACAGAAAAGCTCAGAAGATTTCAGTAGAAATGCCAACTACACATATTCGTTACCTTCAAACTACAGTAAGTTAGCTCAGGTTCCCATGATTTCATACTGCTTCCCACAGTCAAGGAGTCAGGATACTAACATACAGACAGGATGTTCCTTGAAATTTATGTTCTGCTATTCTGAGTGTCAAGATTCATCAAAAAGTGGGCTTACGCATGCATCTGGTTACATTACAAATCAATTTGATTTAATACCTTAAGCCCATTATTCTTTCTCCCCTTCCAACTATGTTTCTCATTTTGTTTTTAAACAGGCTATGTCCAACCACAATTAACTTTCATCAGAGACAGAGAGACGGGGAGGGAGAAACAGTGAGGCATACCACAGAGCAGGAAGAAAACTACCAACCTTACCTAGAGATGAGACATACTAATGCTGCAAGGCATTTTCTTGAAGCTACAACAGTGAGTGTAGATATCAATGTATATGTGGCTGCTGTGGCCTCATTCTTCACTGCTAAAAAAAATACCTTTATGTTATTTATAGGTTAAAAGGAGAAAACGAAAAGTCCTATATCTGAATGTCACTGTGCTCCCACAATGCAGATAGGGATCACGTGCAACTCATCTGAGACATTTCTGTTTCAGAGTCCTGGGCTGCATTAATGCAAAGAACATCACTGGATTTGCCTGTTTGTGGGTTACAGCAAACAGTCATTCAAAAGTCACTTAGCATAAATATTCCCTTCAAAGAGAAGACTGCTTTAGAACTTACGTGGCAAAGAAGGCATAGACAAAGAACACTGAAGAATGTGTGTTTAACAGTCAAAGTACTGCAGCACAAAAATAGTTTTACACAAAATGCCAGGGTTTTTTTCCTTTACCTTGAAAATGAGAAGGGGGGTAGATACTTGTCTAAATGTTATTAATACAAAGCCTTGCTAAGACTGTGCCTGAGCTATAGGTACTTTAGCTTGCAATTCCATGAGTGTGTGAAAAAAAGTGCAACCAATATGGAGATTCTTAGCTGGACAGGGTTTGGGTGAAAGAGAAGCAGCAGCAGGGGAATACACATTTCCCACAGTGGGGTTAGCTGGTCACAGAGGCAGCAAAACTAAAGCACAACAATGTAAAGCCATCTGCTCAAGGACACAGAGATACAGAACCTGTGACCTTCATTTCCACCATTTGTAGCTTCAGTTGAACCTGTGATTGCCCAGACACTCCATCCCTGATCTACCTCAACATCCCTCTGGCAGTTCCAGTCTGTCCAGGACACTTTAATAAAGTTAATTTCTGTTGGCAGACACTTGACTATGAATGTCTGTCCACAACATATCTCTGCTAGATGCCTACTGACTTCTTTATTAAGCCATTTATTTCACCTTCCCTCCTCCTCTGCAACTGCACTTGATTTCACTGCTAGCTGTAGCATCAGTTATCCACAGCCTCCTGGGGAAGGTAGGGTGGTTTCTTCACTTGTGGGCTACAGGGCTTCTGATCATTAAGAATACCCACAGAACTCCTTACTGAAAAGATGATTTCCAAAATTATCACCAAGAAAAAAACAAAGGGAAAAGCCTCTGCCAGCTTCTAAATCAAACGAGAAGAGAAATAAACACACAGGAAATTACCACAGACAGAGAGTATTAGCCACTCTGCTTCTTTATTAGATGCACCCGATTAAAATATGCTCAATGTATTTGATTTTCCATTTCCATGTAGACCAAATCAACTTATGGTGCTGGACAATCTCTCTGGTTTCTAATATGTTTTCATACCATTTTTCTACAAGTCTAAGCAGTGCCCAGGTTGCAAGACTTCCAGCCCCCTGTGAACTGGGCCTGTTCTGAGTAAAAAATCCAGTCAGGATGCTTAATATAGCACAGAGTAAGACTCTCAATACAATACTACCTCCTAAGGATTATAAACTGTCAAAACATATAGGAAATTTTCTTTCTAGCTTTAAAAGGAGAGTTTAAATTATTTCATAAAGAAAACTGTGGATCTTAAGGATCACTGTATTCTACACACCTTTACAAGAGGGTTGTGCTCAATGGAGTTAAGTCTGGTTGGCGGCCGGTCATGAGTGGTGTCCCTCAGGGGTCAGTGTTGGGGCCTCTCCTGTTCAACATCTTCATTGATGACTTTGATGAGGGGATAGAGTGCACCCTTAGTAAGTTTGCAGATGACACTAAGCTGGGTGGGAGTGTCGATCTGCTTGAGGGTAGGCAGGCTCTGCAGAGGGACCTAAACAGGCTGGATCGATGGGCAGAGGCCAATGGTATGAGTTTTAATAAGGCTAAATGTAGAGTCCTGCATTTTGGTCATAACAACCCCCAGCAGCACTACAGGCTTGGGAAGGAGTGGCTGGAGAGCTCCCCAGCAGAGAAGGACCTGGGGGTGCTGATTGACAGCCGGCTGAACATGAGCCAGCAGTGTGCCCAGGTGGCTAAGAAGGCCAATGGCATCCTGGCTTGTATCAGGAATAGTGTGACCAGCAGGAGCAGGGAGGTGAT
>VWZX01007703.1:199393-238061 GCA_013399015.1 Galbula dea
CTAGATGATCTTGAGGGTCCTTTCCAACCATAATGATTCTGTGATTCTGTAATATTATATTAATATACTTATACTCTAATAAGAACTGGTATCTCTTGGTAAGAAACTGGGTTAAAGCTTCTAATGCTAAAGACAGCAACACTTTATTCTCCTCCTGTTTGACTGAAGCAGAGCACTCAATAATTCATAGCTTACTCTGATCAAGCTCCAGCACAGGTGCTGCACAGTCAGACCTCAGCAAAACTACTTGCAATGTGCCTGATCGTCATATGGAAAACATTCATAAAAGATCTGCTATGCCTGCTTCTATATGCTTTTCTATGGATAACAATGATAAATTGCAAAAGAAGCCCTGCTTTGGAAAGTCCTTTGCATTAAGAATCCAGCAGTTTCAGAGAAAGCAGAGGGGAAGAAGGAGATGTAGGTGTTAAGAGGAAAAGTGACTGACTGGACTAGGAAGCATAACTGTGTGATAGGCCCATGACCCCTCTTACCAGAAGCACCCCAAAACTTCTCTGTAGCCTGTCCCACAGTAAGCTGACAAACAACAATTATTTCAAGAACAGACTTTCTGTTCCCTCTCCTTTGTGTCAGTAAGGTGGCTCTGAAGATGGGGACGTGGGGAGACCACGCTCGGCAGCTCACACCCTGAGCCACGGAGCCTCTGCTCGTTGCGTGTTTCACTAGATCACACACAACTCACCACCTGCACTGGAACACATGGAGGTTTCCACCTTGTCTGAGGGATTGTTATGTTTTTTAAGAGTTACGTTTAGTAACAAAATATCGTAATAGTCTTCCTGGAGGGTGTCAAGATAACTTCACAAGGCCCCTCACTAACGCTGTTTCATTGCAGTGATCCTGGTGGGCAAGAGACCAGCTCAATTCTCTGCCTGGCAAGTAAGTATCACTGTGGCTGCTATCAGAAGCAAGTTTTCTGCACCAGCATAGAAAGACAAATGTAGAAAATGAAGTTAAAGTGTAGTGGATTGCAAGACTGACGATTTAAATTAACTAATGTTTTCCTCCTCCGAATGCTATTACCAGATTGTGAAGTTGTGCTCTGAAAATGTTCCATCTCAAGATATAAATGACTTTCTTATATGGAAAAGTATAAGGCTTAAAAAAAAAAGTTCAGCCTTCATTAATGTGTGAAAAGTGCATCTTCTTGCAGGGATTCCATTCTGTGCAATATCTGAACTTTATAGAAATGTGTGAAATTCCTTCAGATAACTTGCAATACTGAATAGATAACAGCAGTTATCACACAGTGTTTTCAAACCCCATACTAATCTAATCTTGGTAAACAACACCTAGAGCTTTCTCTTAATGAATGCTAGGGCTTTAATTAACCTGCCTAGAGGCTGCATATGATTGCAACATACTGTGATAGTCTGACCTAAGCGTACAAGACAGGTCAAACTGCTAACCTAAATGACGAGCTGCCTTTGAAATCTGCAAGATAGCACAGACCCAGAAATGATTAAGAAACCTCAGAATTCCTTCCACTTCCGTTTTTGTATTGAGCTGTATCTCAGCTGCATTCCAGTTCAACCCTGGAATGCAATCACTGTTTCTCTGAGCCATGAGTCAGCCAGTGTTGTAACTGCAAAACCACCTTGACTATGAGAAGTTCTCTGCTGATGGTCACACACACCCATGTCCCCCGTGCTCTGCACTTCTCCCTCCCAGCACTGGAGCCATCAGCACCCATCAAAGAGCACTCCACAGCCAATACCTCTGCCCCAGGTACAAGTTCGCTGACTCTCAGTACTCACCAGCAGTTTCAGTTTACAGCCCAGACACTGAAGCTTGCACAGAGAGAACAAATTCACCAGGCAAATATTTATGTATCCACTTAAAAAAAGTGCCAGAAAAACAAAGCTAAAGTTGATCAACAGCACATGCATTTCTCAAGTATCAAGAAAGCATTCAAAACCTCAATTTGAAGAATTTTGAGATGAGAAGGCTTAGAGGGGACCTTATAGCGGCCTTTCAGTACCTGAAAGGGGATTATAAGGCAGAAGGAGAGAGACTTTTCTCCTGGTCTGATTGCAACAGGACACGGGGGAATGGCTACAAGCTGAAGGAGGGGAAATTTAGGCTGGAGATTAGAAGGGGGTTCTTTACCCAAAGGGTGGTGAGGCACTGGAACAGGTTGCCCAGAGAGGTTGTGGAGGCCCCATCCCTGGCAGTGTTCAAGGCCAGGCTGGATGTGGCCCTGGATAACCTGGTCTAGCGCATGTGGCGTCCCTGCCATGCAGGGGGGGTGGAACTACATGATCTTTATGGTCCCTTTCAACCTGAGCCATTCTATGATTCTATGATTTCAAGTGCAGCAACAAAACATATTTCAAATGATTCAGTACACATATTTCAGTACACACTTCAGATGTGTTCTGTTTACTGTTAAAAGGTTGGAAGAAAATGGCTTGAGTGAATACTACAGAACCAGGAGGCCTTTTCTTAATCAGTTTGTTATTTTTTAATTCTTGAATTTTATGCATAGAAGGTTCAAACACCTTTGCTCTTTGGTGGAAGTTTTGGTAGTCAGAATCTGGATAGATAGATGAAAACTACATCAAAGGGAATGAAAACCAGTGTTCAGCTGAGTCATGTGTCAGTTGCTCAAACTTACCATCTACAGAAGGAATGTGTATCTGCTGGTTGCAGATGGTGTTTGAGGTACATCTGACTAACTAGAGCCATGACAGTATGAAATGCGGGAGTGGCTGCACGCAGCCTCCTCTCTCACAGAATTAACCATGTGCTCAGGAAGACCTGTATCCCTTCTACAGCAGGGACTGAGAGATGCACAGCCACTGCAGCATCGGCTGCGCTCCAGGCTGGGACAACTCCCTCATTCTACAAGCAAGACACAGGTAAAAGAACATGTATAAAGACTGCCGTTTGTCCACTGAGAAATTCTCTCCTCACTACTGATTAGCTAAATTGTTTGGATAATCCATAGCCTTTTCTACCTGTCCAGTGGAATATCTTATTTTTGAAATCTCATGCTTTGAGTGCTTAAGATGTATGCAACCTTTTACTTCTGGCAGCCTTATCTACAAACCCTGCTCTCTCTTCAGCTTCATTATGGTACAAAAAGGGTAATTTAACGTAACAGATGGAAGCTATAGCATACCTCTGAACTCATGTAGCTAGTATTACAGCATTTTAGGGGAAAAAAGAAAATCCAAACTCAGTGAACCCATAGGTAAATCAATGAAAAGACTGAAGGATGGAGCAGAGCAAGTCATCAGAGTATTGCCAAGACATTACCTTAATTGAGCAACTATTTTACTCTGAACAGTAATATTGAAAGCACTAAAGAAATGTGAGAAAAGCTCCAAATCTGCAAGTATTTTAATTTATAGCACTTTATCCTCCACATAATAACTATGACTAAGACATAATATCCCCACTTAGTTCCAGGACTCTGAGTCTCCACACTTCTGTGATAGATTGTTATTTTTTGAGATTAATAAGCCCGATCTCAAGATTTGCCCAACTCCTACAGAAATTAATGCTTTGTGCGTAAAAAAGAAAGGAATGCCTCATCTCTCCTATTTTTGTAGGTTTTGCTGTTGTTGTGGGTTTTTTGTTGTTGTTTTTCAGTTGTCTTTGTTTGTTGATGTGTAGAGATGGGTGGTCTTTAGCATATAAGAGAAAGAAAACCTACATTTAGTGGAAAGAAAAAACTAAAAGCTTACTTAAACAGAGAAAATTGTAGTCTCATTTCAAAACAGTAGTTCCCAAACACTGATGACTTGTGAGCTACTGTTCTGCACTAGTATTTCACATGCCTTACAATTCAGCCTCCAGTGAAACACCTCCTCCACAGCAACCTCAAGCTCTTAATTTCCTCTGCTCCTATTGTCCTGTTGCCAAAGTCATCAGGCTGAAATAATTTACTCCTGACAACAGAAATATTTCTTTCCCTTGTAAGCTTTTGTTCACTACGAAGAGGATCCTGGGCCCTTGCACATTGATGGTGTGCTCAGTGGGTTTCAGCACAGCCCCAAGGCAGATGTGCTTGAGCAAGCAAAAACATGTGCATGCATAAAGGCTGTGCGGTGCTGATTTAAGCACTCCTTCACATTTCATCTTCTTTGGGAGTAGTTAGTGATTGAAGAATCGAGACTTTTACTAGTTATGGATTTTCCAGATGAGACTTAACTCCGAAAGTTAAGTAACACGATGAGGTATGCTGAGAACAGGAAGCAAGTATTTTTCTGCAGTTAAGTGTTTACTAACAAAAACCCCTTTGTGGTAAAATTTTACTGTTCGCATTTCTTTTAAGAAAAAAAGTCTCCAGAGTCAAACGCACACTTTCTCATCTTGAAACAAAGATTGTGTTTACCTTCAGGGAGGCTAGAGTAAAAGCCCAAGGCAGAAGTCAGTTTAATGGTGAGAGAACTCACAGAGAAGCCTCACTACCTGTCAATTTATCTTAAATATAATCCAAAATAGGAAATTCATGGTGTGAAAAAATACTCTAGAACTTTTACTATTCAAGTCAGGTGCTCATGTGCCCATTATGGAAATGCATGATGATGCAGGCACAGGCTGGTAGGAACAGGACTGCAAGAGTCAACTCTTCACAGAAGGCACAGCTGCCTCTGAGGGATACCCTTGGGAAAACTGAGCAATTGGACCGACAGAACAGGCAAATCCCATCTCTAACCAACCAAAATCCTCTGAATGAAACTTCTATCATCCTCTTCTCTGCTCAATAAAGACAAGAGTTTTCGACTTACTTCTGATAAGAATTTTTGTGGAGGCAGTTGTCACATCCTATGTCAAGAGAGCGAGTCCCAAACTGGATGTCATGTAAAAGCTGAAGATTAAGTCAAGTTCTCTTGCTCCTGTTACTTCATTTCCCCTAAACTTCTGAGACCTTCCTCCAGTGTAGAAGCTTTTCTACCCTTCCTGAAAAGGACCTAGTTTACATATGCATTTTCATCCTTGACTGTCACATCCGAAATGGAAAGACTTGCAAAATGAGAGCAAATGTTTCTCTGCCTCTGAAGAAACACTAGCTGAGGAAGACGCCCGCTGGTTTATCACAGGGAATTGAGGGGACAGGGGCAAATACCGCACAAGCCGAAATATCTAAAAAGGACCCCTAAAGGTAACTAATTCAGAGAAAAGATGCCAACACTTGTAATGCTTCCTTTGATCACTGCTGGTAGGAAATTCCAATTGTTATTGCTATCCAGCTCCACATAAGTACCTATTACAAAGTATGGTAATAGTCTGCAGAGCAAACTGCCATGAGCTGTGGAATTTCATTATTAACAGGAAAGATGCATTTATGTAAGCTGCACTCCACCTGCAATCTGTGTTCACATCCTTTAACATCGTTAAGTATTTGGCAACGAGCCATCATGTTCAATTCACCAGACCCCCAGCTGGCATGTACATGGGTAATTCTCTCGATTATTAGGAATGTTTTTTCATAAGAAGAAGTCTCTAGTCCTACCTCTAATATCTCTGCAGGTGTAGGCTCGCACACCCTATTAATTACCAACATGAGAAGATGCTTCAAGTCTACCTTATTTTGGCACTTTCATGACATTCTTGAAGCTGTTACACTGAGACAGGACAAACTCCTCATGAAACATGCTACTCCCACTTCTTAATACTAATTTTCCTTTTGTAAGATGAAGGTGATAACTGCAACATTTTCCCACATGTTCCTCTGAGCAAGATGATGCAGCAGAAGCACATTCACTTCTTGGGGGACCATCTTGCCTAGAAAAGTTCATGGTATTTCTAATCACTGCCAAGCCAGTACTCATTCAACAGCCACCCAGCAATGCCTGGAGACCTATTCATATCCCACCACCTCTCGGCTTTGTTTAGACAAGCCTTTTGCCCAGTAAACCTTCCAAAGCATTGATGTGGGAACAGATTCAAAACTTCATAGTATCTCAGGGCACTCAAAGTGGCCAACACAAGCAAACCCACCTTTCCACTGGGAGCATCAGGATATTTCTGAATAACTGCCCCTGCACTTATGGTGAAAAAGCTCATCTCCTACTTGACCTGAGGCAGTGCATGTACATGAATTATGGTGGGGTAGGCCAGAGACAGACTTGCAGCACTCCAGAAGTGAAGTTCACTCTGCTGTGAAGGTGAGTGACCCTCTACCAGTTCCCCCAAGCAACAAGTTGCTTCAAGCTGCATCACATCTGTCACAAGAATAAAATAATCTAAAGGTAATCTACCACCTAGCAACTAATGCTGTAACGTGTGTCCTTCTGCCCCTGAGGTCCCATTACATTGAACCATCCACAAAATGATCCATCAACACTAGGAAATGAACAGAGCTGAAGCAGAACAACCCACCTGGGGTATGACATCAAGCGCTGGGTCATATCTGCCTGAGACCAAACATGATGCAAGAGAGGAGTTAGCTGGCAGGAACAGAGGAGGCACTGCTGGAAGAAACCTTACCGATATCAGAAGAAGCACAGACATGCTGTCAGCACAACAGCAGCCACTCACCATCCCCTTCAGACAGGCCAGCAGGAACTTCTGTAGCTCAAGTAGAAGTATTCCAGGGCTCTTTTGGCATAATCCACTGAAATTCCTCTCCCATAAATAAACTCAACCCATATCAGTGACTAGAAAGGGTTAGGTTCAATTTAAATAAAAGAAGAGGCCCAAAAAAGTATTTAATGTGACTTATGCAATGACACTCAGTTCATTTAACCAGCATTTTAAATGTTAAAAATTTCAGGCTGGACTGTTTTGCTCTTAGGTTTGGTTTTGTTAGCATCTGAACTGCCTCTTGTGTTGTCACTGATGTGGGTTGAGTTTATTTATGGGAGAGAACTTCAGCCATACACAGAAGCATTATTTGGCTCACCTGAATCTCTCCTGGGAGAGCAGAACCTCTAAAGCAAAGGGTATGCATTTTAACATAGAAAAACTTCCTCAAGCCAGTTCAATTTATCTCCATTATTTTCCTTTCATAAACCCAGCTAAAACATCTGGACAAAGTCAAGCTGAGTAGGAGCTGGATACAGCTCTGTCTGTCACTGGAGAGCAAGGGAATTCCCCAACGAAACATAACACAGCAGCAGTACTTCTTGAGGTCTTGGGTGACAGTAATTGTAGGCTCTCCAAGTAGTTCCAAACAGTAGGAGATGGAGAGTGGTTTGAACTAAAATAGTTGGAAAACACTCCGAATACTTAAGGAGGAGGGGGGAAAAAATGGGGAGGAAGAAACAGAGCAAATAATATGGCCTGGGGAAGACATTTCTTGAACCAACCCCAAAAAACGCAAGTTTTTGGCCTTTAAGTCTTAGCAATAAAGGTGCAATAATTTATGACTCAAATTTGCAAAAGTTACATTTAAGTTGGCAAACTAACACAGAATCCAAGCAGTAACCCACAAACACTGATTTGGTATATGTGAAATAAGAAGTAACATTTAAAGGTAAGTCTGTGTAAGACTTTCTGAAATTCCTGATACAAATGGGTTCTCAAACACAAACATTACACAAATTAGTGCACAGTTAAGTGCTCATACAGCTCTCCCCAGAACAGTACTTCAAAATTTGACAGCCATTATGCAAATAAGAGAAAGGCATTAACCCCATTCATAGGAGACAGAGACTGGGAAAGCTTAAAGGATTTGATCAAAGCCATGCAGTGCAAATAGCCTCGTTGGGAAGAGAAACCAGCTATTTGAGGCTAAACCCTCTATCGCAAAGGTGTATTTTTCCTTCCTGCATGAAGTCCTGCATTTTCTTTGCTCAAGTTTTACATGCACTGGTGGCAGCATTTTTCACTTTGCAGCTCTCAAATCTGCACAGTCACATTTTATTTGAACCATCCAACATTAAATATGGTTAGATCTTGGAATTTTGACCTTGCAGCTGCATAACACAGGTGTACCATTTAATAATGTCCTATTCCACCCCAGGAGTAAATACACCTTTGGAGCAAGTTCTCCAGGTCCTACACAGACGTTTGTCAACTTTGAAACACTAAGCCAGCAACTATGAAAGAACCAAGACTTTTACATGACAAATATTAATAAAGTACTGCTTTATTTTATATTTATTTTACACTTAAAACAAGTTAAGAAGCTGTCAAGGCCAGACAGTTGTTTAAAGTAGGCTTGACACAACCAGAGCTAATTCAGTGCAAGACACAATTGTCAGACAACACAAAAACAGAGAGAAGAGCTAGAAAAACAAACTGGAAACAGTTCTCCTCTAGTAAAAAAATATGTGTGAACATTTTTCCAAATTGCCCTGCCTGCCTCAATAAACAATGAAAACTTATCCAAAGGAGTTCAGCTAAAGCTATTTTGGCTGTCCCATATAAATACAACTGAGATACAAAGTTCATTACAAACTAGATCAAGTCTCTTTCAAGGGGCAGATTAATCTCCATAGAGCCTATGGAGACTTCTCGCAGGCACCGCTCTTGACAGGGAAGAAGACAAGTTTCACTTTTTTCACACCCCCTAAAAATGGCCACATCAGTTTCTGTAAGATGAGGAGATACATAAACAAATCATAAAGAAATAAGAAAGATACAAACTTACTGCAAAGCCATAGCTTTTGCCAGGACAGTCTGTAGGCTGTGAATTCTGACCTATTTTAAACGCTGATAACAGCATTTTGAAATTTTGATGAATACATTTTATAATCTTTACAAACACATACACAGGGAGGGGGGGGAAGACAGATCAAATGTAGAATGAAAATTATGTTTGCCATTTCAGTGTCCAATACCTACTGTATTTCCTATGTCCAGGGCCAAGTCTGCTCCGTGGGAAGGGTTAGGTGCTAGAGCTCTATATAGAAGCGTTTCTACCTGGAGAGTGCTGCCCAGCCTCGCTTTTAGCCACAGACTGATTTCTTCAAACTACACGCATTGCATTGAACCAGTGACAAAACTGCAAGACTATCTAGATTAACTGTTCTCTAAAGCAGCTTCTTGAAATAAACTAGAACACTTGTAATTATTAAAGAGCAAAACCTGTTCACAGCAACTCCTTTGTTCTCCACCCCTGCATGAACGGTCAGCACTAGAAGCACGCCAAAGAGCCGAGGGCAGCTCTCCTGCGTCTGCAGGTGCGTCGCTGGAACAATTCATGTTCCCGAAGACCTTCCAGCCAGGACAAAGCACACGTTTAAGGGACCGACATCCGCGACTATCCTGTACACCCGCACACTGGCACCACTGCTTGCTCTGTCCTTGTTCGTACACCTCTTCCTGACATTACACTGACGAAGAAGCCGCAGGCTCCCCAAAGCGTACCCGGGAACTGCAATGTTAGAGGAACAAAACCTGGACCTACTACAGTCAGTCTGCCTTAAAACACCGAAACCAAACAACACACAGAACCCTTTGTGTCTGAGGCAAGAACAAAAGAGGAGCTCCCTCCTCCTTTTCCTCCGCACCGACTCGCCCACCGCGGCCGAGCCGAGCCCAGCTCCTGCCGGCACCCGGCACCGCGGCCCGGACCCACCTTCGAGAGCTGCCTCCTGAGGCTGAAGCGCTGGACCATGGTCTGCCTCAGTTCTCGGACGAAGCAGTCCGCAGCGGGGCATGGAGGAAATAGGGCGGCAGTCAGCGAAGGTAGTGCATCCCTAGGCCGCCGGCAGCGGGCACCGCCGCGGGGAAGTGAGGGCACAGCCCGGAGGCGGCACCGCCGGGAACAGGCGCAACCCGAAAAGACCTCCCCACCCTGGAACTGCAGAGTCCTCCGTAACCAGGGGCGCCCCGGGGAGGACGGGGCGGGGCAGGGCGCTTCCCGCCTGCCGCTGCGGGGGGGCGGGCACCGGTACCTTTGCCTGCCCCGCCCAGACGGACCCCGCAGGGAGTCGGTCGAACATGGGCTACAGCCGGTTCCGGGGGGCAGCGACAGGCCAAGCACGGCGGGGGGCACGGAGTTCCCAGGAAGGGGCTCCGTCCCCAGGCAGGAACCGGACAACGTGGCCGCCGCTCCCAGGGCAGGCCCGCCCGGCTCGGCAAGGCTCTGTCCCGGCACGCAGCACGGCCCCACCTCTGCGACTCGCCGGTAAGGCAGCCGGGGCACGGCGCCGGAGGGAGGATGCCGAAGGGCCGGCACCCCCGGGGAAGAGTCACTCCAACCCCGCGCGGCCTTTCCCTCTCCAGACAGAAGTGTTCCCTTCGGCGTCTCCCGTCCCCCCGGGTCCTGCTCGGAGCCCCGGCCGGGAGGTGCCCCGCAGCGCTTCGCAGGCGGGAGCAAAGCTGGCCCCGGGCTGCAGGGCTGGGCACGGCTCAGCTATCACCGGCCCCGGCACCACTGACCCACTCACACGTGCCTTCCCCAGAACCGTCTGTAACGTCTGCCCCAGAACAGACTTCCAGCCTCTTGTGTGGAGCCTTAGGGTGCATCCTGCTGCAACACACAAAACAGCCAAGGTCAGTCTTCATTCTGTCACCGCATGAGACGATACAGAACTTCTGTAACATCACAAGCCATACAAAAGGCTCTGTCTGGCTTCTTAGGTACTAGATGCAATTGCTATAGCACTTCTCTTTGTCTTAGGTTTCTGTTAGCACTAACAGAATTCAGGGACTGCCTGGCAGGTGTATTTGTTTCCCAAGCAGGTGACCAGCAGAGCTTTTAGCTCCTCTTTCCCTTTACAGGCAGGCTCAGTAGAAGACTTGAGTTTCACAGCTAAGGCAATTGTTGACTGGTGACTGCCCTCTCAGCTAAGCTCTGCCAGGCACGGAAGACAACAAGGCATAAAAACTTGTGCTGTTATTGTCTAATGCTGAACACAAGTATAATTGGTATAGTCCTGGACACTGTAGGAAAAAATTACATTCTAAGCAGCATGATCACCTTTGTAACATCTAGTTCTTCTCATTCACGCACAAAGGGCCACTGAGCACCACTGCATCTCCAGCTGATACAGCCTCCCTCTGCTCACAGGCCACCACACATGCTTTGTGTTCAGCTGCTGCAGTCTCCTGTACAGCAATGACAGCAACAATGCATGCTTCCTCACAGCCTTTTGGTTCTCCATTGTTTGACAGTCCTTAAGGACAAAAAGCCTAAAAAATCCATTGTCTGTACTACAACTCTACTGACAGGCTAGACATCTGTACAAGATGCAAAACCCACTGGGCTTTCCTTTTGCACAGTAGTTGCAATACTGGCCACAGACACTGCGGACTTGCTTTAGTACTAGACTGACATTTTAGCATGAAGGATAAAGACTTCAACTGCACTCTTTCAAAAGCAATTACTCAAAATTAAAAAGAAACCACACCTCAGTGAATCTAAAATGCTATCCAGAAATTCCTTCCAGGTTAGAGACAGTTACAGGCATGTTTTGCCCATAATATATAGACAAATATTTTTCACTACAGGAATTCATTCACAAGAATATAAAAACTTTTCCTGTACTTGATTGCTTCTATGTTCTTTTTTCTATCACAGTTTTAAAGCCACATAAATTACCCCTCCCCCTATAATTATTTGACTTAGGATATCCAAAGAAGACATGTCACCAGTATGATTGATGTTGTTGGATGGCAGAGATTAAGCTAACCATTTGCCATGGAAGATTTTATATTCCAAGTTGTTAATTAAAAAAAATCTTACTGTTCAAATGGCACTCAGCTCATTTGCTCCAATCATCTACAACAGCAGCCATTATTCAGTACCAACTACACAGCCTAGTTTACTAGTAAAGCCTTAACCTTAAAAAGGCTGTCATGCCACATCTCAGAAAGAGCATGGAATTAGACCAAGAAGTCTGCTTGAGATGGCAGAAGTACTCACAACTGACTACTACTACATAACCCCCAAAGAACATTCTGCACCACCAGAACCACCACCTGAATGCTCTGCGAACGTAGTGCTTGCTTGTAATTGCAGTATTTCTCTGTTCTGACTACATCCATAGTCCATACTTTGCAGACCAATGCAAACCAATATGCTTCCATACTCAGCCATAAGAAAGTTTCATTACTTTAATGAATGTGTGGGTATTTTTAGCCTTAAAAAAGGCAAATAAAATCAATACATCAGGCAGTAATTTGCTGTATTTCCTTTCACATGTTGGGCACATCCCAAAACTTTAAAGCAGCAGGAAATTTAAAAAGATTTGACATTGCAAGATAAAAAGAAAGTTTGAAAAAAAATTATGACTACATCACTGTTGTGGACGTGATACACACTTGGTCTAACCAAAGGCAAGTACCTGTGACAGATTTGATGAGGGTATCACATCAGGTCCCTGCATACAGCTAGGACCTGATGGCATCTCAGCACCGTACGTTGCTATGAACAGATATACTTAGTGTTCTTTCCTGTGAAAGTATATAGTAGAAAACTACAGAAGGGCGCTGGATGACTCCTTCCAGACAAGTGACTTGACCTGTATGCTCATCACAAGCTAGGGAGATTGCTCATCTGAGCGAAAGTGGAACACAACATCCTGAGCAGTGCCACGTACTTCATTCTCAGTAGATGTCTGTGCTGATGGAGAAGGCAAACAGGCAAGACCTGAACTTACCCATACACCCAACTCAAGACTGAAGATGTACTCTATGGTGCAAAGCAGGTTCCAGCTGCTTTAGAACAGATGCTGAAGTTAAGAAATGTCTGGCTTTATGCTAAACACCTCCAGAACTACATACTTTTGTTACCATCCACTATTACATGATTGGGTGCCCCCATACTAGAATAATGTTTATCTCTATCCTCAGCATTCACTCTGAGAACTGATACATCATGTACAATCCTTACAACTTAAACACTCAGAATTGCAACATGAATCCAAAAGGAAGGGCTCCTTTTGCATTACGTTGAAATGGCTACAGCACTTACCCCCTTCAGTACGCAAACTTGCCTGAACAGGAAAATCTCTTCTGAGTAACTCTAGTCTATGAGCAAAACTACTGGAATCAGGAACAATTCCCAACTCCTGGGACCAAAGCATGTCCCAGCTGAGTTTTGACTTCTTATCAGGGCAAGGCTGGATTATCCAGCACTCCACTGCTCACCAGCACTTTCCTCAGACCTTTGTTCCAATGGCAAGGAAGCCCAAGCACAATGGGCAAAAGGATCCCTCAATGTGCTCCAGCTACAAGAAACCAAGGGACCTGGATGTGCTGGTCTGTGCAGAGCAGCACCCTACGCAGCTAGGCCAAAAATTCACTTTGCACGCTATGACTATGGTGTGCATCTGCCTGTCAGAAGTCAGTTGTGCACTGACACCATATAAAATTGCTCTCTGCAGTACGTACTGGGGAAGTACGTTTCAGTGCTGTGTGTGGTTGGTTAGTCTTGTGGAAAAATGAAGGTGATCTAGGCCAGAATATTTGCCTTGTTAAGGAAAAATGGTTTTAGCCTATTTTTAAGCTCATCAAATGACTTGGAGGCTAGAGACAGAGGAGACATTTGCAGTTGGGCCGTAAGGGTTATGAGAAGGGTCAGTGCTGTTCTCTAAATAGAACTTGATGGGAAAGTTACAAAAAGATTAAACAGAGGTGTTTATTTTATAACTGTCATCCAAAAGTAACATCTGTAGATGTTACTTCATCACTGAAAACCTCAGCTGTGGCATGAGAGCATTTTTTGGTAGCATTCTACCCTGTCAGTGGTAACTCAAAGGTTTCAAAATGCAGAAGTGTGTTCTGTGCAGAGGAAGTGTTCCCTGCAAGAACTTGCACTCCTTTTCAAAATGCTCACTTGTCTTGGAAATACATAAACTGTAAATTAGCCAGTTACCAGGCCTCACTTTTGTAAGGACCATGAAAAGCCAACAAAGAAAACTGGTGGAGCACATACCAGATGCTCAGGGGAGTCTGCATCCAGCAGCTTCATCATTCTCTCTGAACTGGGTCAGTACTTTGTGTTCTGCACCGTGACTATGTTCAGAAGCCTTGTGCACACCATTCAATTCTTGCTGCAGAAAATCTATACCATCTTGAACAGTCTCCATGTCTGGACAGCTGCCACACTCACTGCTGTTGAGACCACCAGGCTTGTCAGAATTCCCATGACAATGTTATCCCAGGGCTGAAAACAGCTTCTCCAAAGAACTCTCCATTGTCTCCTGGTCTTTTTCATGCGTTCAAAGATACACCTGGGATTTCTGAATTTCATTTGGGAAGCCAGTGATCACTTCTGAAGGAAGAGCAGTCAAACAGTCAATAACAGAGTGGCAGACAGGCTCCCTCCACAGCCACCTCAGAACAAAAAACACTGGAACAAGGGCAGCCAGGGAAAGCTGGTCCATCCTGCCATTGTATCTGCTGCATCTAAATTTACCTGTTCCCAGCCATCTGCCACTAGATAGGGTGGCTCTGGATAATTACTCTCCCTTTATTAATCACCCCCAGGGCTCGGTGCCAGACATCCTTAGCACTACCTGGTACCTTCTGCCTAACACTTCAGGCACATAGTGCCTCAGCTTGCTCGTGGACACCTAGATCATGGCCCCAAGTCTGGTCAAGACAAGAGATCCAGATAAGGGAAAGAAGCCAGCTGGCTGAAATATAACCCACATCAGACTGAGATGGAACTGGTAGATTAGCAAAACTGATGAGAGGAGCATTCTCCTTTGCCTCTGTAACTGGGGCCTCACACTCAGCATTTCCAAACTGATTTTTATGATCTGCACAGTTAATGAATGGCTCCTACTCTTAAGGAGTCACACATGCATCTTTTCTCCTTATTCCCCTTTTCCTCGGCTAACATAACTTTTCCTAATACTATCTTCTTACAGCAATTCAGTCCTGTGTAGTAGATTAATTGGTGAATTCTCTCTCTGTTGAGGAACATAAACCACTTTAACCACTCAAACTAATCTCTCATCATGCTAACATTTCCAAAACTGCCTATAAAATACAGTACTTCTAAAGCCACAGACTAGAGAGGTAGTGTGAAAGAGCTGGATATAGTGAACTCCTGAAGAAATATTCGAAACATCTTACCATGTCAGAATTCCTAGAGGCAATGGCACTAAACCATACATGGATGTGTAACTGTACATAAACATGTAATATATAGACAACCAATTACATATGAATATTTGGCAAATATTGAAAAGTAACAGCAGTGAAGTAACACAAAGCTTTCTAAATGCAAACTTCTGTAAAATGTGGTTACAAACAACACAGAGCATGTTGTGTAAAGGGAAGAAAGGGTGGGGAAAATAAGGAAATATTGTATATTTATGTTATGTGTACAGACACTCCAGCACCATTCATCAATATAACATGCACACATGAAAATAGCGTAGTTCCAATCTATTTCTAACCAAGGTCTTGTCTTCATGGTTTTAACACTTCAAGAAGCCTACTGAAGAACTAAAAATTTTCTTGGTGACCTTTGTTTTTTGTTTGGTTGTTTTTAATAAACTGGGGGGACAGAATTATTACAACTATCTCCTTAGTTTACTGCTGAAACAGTACATTTTAACTAGCAGCACTTCCCCGTTAAACGAAGACGATGCAATTAAAGTTTATGCAAAAGGGTGTACTCTCTTCTCCTAGTTTACACAAGTCTGAAACGCTTGCAGTAGAATTTAGGGCCTTATTAAGCTCTGTGCCAACAAGTCTAGCCAAAAGGAGTGCACAAGCAAGTGTATGCTGTGTCATCAACCATAGCAGAAACAAAGGCAGGGAGCGTGACTGCAGCACGGCCTGCACTCAGTGAGAGGCTCTGCTCAGTGACACTGCTTCATTATCTCCCCACTGTACATCTGCAGGCCTGGGAACTTGTCCCCACAGAGGCCGGGCTGGGAACCAAAGGAATGGCACATTCCACAGACAGAGGGTTACTGGAGACACTGCTGCCAGCTAACACAGTCTCATTGCTTTGATATGAATCAACTTACACTGCAACATGTGGCCACCTCTGGAGGGCAATTCCTCTGCTGCTATATGTGGACCAGCACCCTACACAGTTAGGCCAAAAACTCACTTTGCTCCTCTTGTGATAGAAAAACAGCAAGTGGAACTTTGGTTAGGAGAAGGTAAAAACCAGACCTCGGCCAGGTCAGCAGCGTGAATGCTTCTGACTATCAGCAGAACACATGTGACTTTTAATTACATGGAGCAGTTAAGACATTCTTATCCAGCAGTCATTTAGTAGTTTGAGATTTTCAAAAATTATAAAAAACAATTATTTCAGTTGCATTGAGAAAACACACTGATGTGACCAAATGCTGATACACACAAGTGATCAAATGCTGCTTCTGTATATGGAATTGGCATTTTCAGATCACAGAATCACAGAACGTTAGGAGTTGGAAGGGACCTCGAAAGATCATCTAGTCCAACCCTCCTGTCACAGCAGGATTCCCTAGACCAGGTCACACAGAAGCGCGTCCAGATGGGTTTTGAATATCTCCAGAGAAGGAGACTCCCCAGCCTCTCTGGGCAGTCTGTGCCACTGCTCTGGCACTTGAACTGGGAAAACATTTCTACGTGCATTCACACGGAATCTCCTGTGCTTCAGCTTACAGTCATTGCCTCTTGTCCTGTCACTGGGCTTCACTGAGAAAAGCCTGACCCCATCCTCCCGACACACACCCTTCACATATTTATAAGCTTAAATGAGGTCACCCCTTAGCCTCCTCTTCTCCAGGCTAAAGAGACCCAGCTCCCTCAGCCTCTCCACATAAGGAAGATGTTCCAGCCCCTTCAGCATCTTTGTGGCTCTGTGCCTTCCAGAGAGCTGAAAAGGCTCTGTGCAAACCACCCTGAAAGTCAAATCAGTACTTGATAAATGTAAATTAACAGAAAGATATCCTACTGATAACCTCTTACAGTAGAGCCTGCTGGAATAAACAACAGTAGAGACATTTTCTTACTGCAGAAAGTTTGAAAGATAAAAACTTCATGTATTCAAGGACATGCATTCTCAGGATCAACCCTTTTAGTTGATTTTATATGTATTTCAAAATAAAGTACTTTTAAAGGTGCCTGCATATTCTAAAACTGTTACCATCAGGTTACAGTTTGCTGCAAATGACAGGGTTAAGGTGCTTTTGAAAAACAATACTAGATTCAAGAAAAGCGTTTAAATATTTTCCTTTTCGGTTATTCAGATTAAACTACTTTCATCGTCACTTGGTTGTTGTGTTAGGGTAATTCTCTCTCTCCATATGACAAGCAGCATCTCCGAAGGTCAGTTCAGCAGATTCAGCCAGTCCGTTCTCAGGAGGATCTAGTGAACTGTTTGTGTGTCTCTTTCGAGAAGTGTCACAGCTCCCTCTGCTGACACCAGCACTGCTGCCGTCATGTGCAGGGACACCAAGGCACCTCACCAACAGCTCTGGCTGTTGGGTTTTCTTTAGAATCACTGCAGAACAGCAGTTTCCAGAAGCCTCAAAAAGCACGACAACTTTGCAAAAATTATTATAAATTACAAATAAGTAAGGTGCAGTTAATACTACAGTCAGAAATTGCTTAAAACGTTAAAGAGTTGCGATGGAATTTGATATCACAAAAACTATCATACAGTGTTGCTACAGTGAACAACAGGCAAGTGTGGTGACATCACCAGAGTTAAAGATGACACAGGTAAAATTGGTTCAGCACAATTCCCCACTGCTCAAATCACCAGTGCAGTGCAGGACTCTAGATGTTCACAACCCACTGCAATACCCTCTCACCTCTTGCTGAGCTGAATGAAATCACCAACTGTAGGACCCAGGGGAGCAGTGAAAGGGTGAGCTGAACTCAAAGAAAGGGTTTATAAACTAAGAGTGAACGACTTTAACAGCACTATTTCTTTTATTATTTTTCTATAACAATTAGATTTGGACTAATAATTATTGGACCCTTATACCAAAACTAAATTCTTGGCTTGCCTTATATATACTGTGTGTCCTCTTCACCCATAAACAAGATTGAACCTCAGCCACTCCTGTGCTTCACAAAGGTTATTGGCACCAGCCAGGGAAAAGCAGTGCCTGGTACTATGTGGCCTGTCAGACCAATTGAGCAACTGAAGATTATTAACTTCTGAACTTGTGAAACAATTCTCAGCCTACTCTTATCTCAATCTGCAGTTAAGCCATTACAGTGACCTGCCAGTATCTTATCTTGTTGCAGGATGCAAACAATGACAACCGTGTCCCCCCACAAAGCACCAACATCAAGTCTGCTCTTCTGCCACCAGTGGCTGTCCCAGCAGCTGAGCAGCATCGGTCCCACAACATGCAGCACAGAGCTGTGTCCATTGAGATCAGTACCAGTTTTAAGAAGAAGTTGTTACTTTTGTCCTGAAATGCTCCTTGTACACCATCAGGGTACAGGTGACTCAAGCTTCACCCTCACAAATAAGTAAGACCTCTCCCTTTACAGTAACTCTGAAAGACTAGTGCTGGTTTAACTGCAGGACGTAAACTCATATATCTAATTTCCAGGTTGTGCTGCCATTCAGCATGACTTAGACAGGCTGGAGAGTTGGGCAGGGAGAAATTTAATGAGATTCAATAAGGCCAAGTGTCGAGTCTTGCACCTGGGAAAGACCAACCCCATGTATGCGTATAGGTTGGGGGCTGAGCTGCTGGAGAGCAGTGAAGGGGAAAGGGATCTGGGGGTCCTGGTGGATGGAAGGATGACCATGAGCCAGCAGTGTACTCTTGTGGCCAGGAGGGCCAATAGGATTCTGGGGTGTATTAAAAGGGGTGTGGCTAGTAGGTCAAGAGAGGTTCTTCTTCCTCTTTACTCTACCCTGGGGAGGCCACATCTGGAATACTGTGTCCAGTTCTGGGCCCCTCAGTTGAAGAAGGATAGGGAACTGCTGGAGAGAGTCCAGTGCAGAGCAACAAAGATGCTGAAGGGGCTGGAACATCTTCCTTATGTGGAGAGGCTGAGGGAGCTGGGTCTCTTTAGCCTGGAGAAGAGGAGGCTAAGGTGACCTCATCTATGCTTTTAAATATGTGAAGGGTGTGTGTCGGGAGGATGGGGTCAGGCTCTTCTCAGTGAAGCCCAGTGACAGGACAAGAGGCAATGACTGTAAGCTGAAGCACAGGAGATTCCGTGTGAATACACGCAGAAATGTTTTCCCAGTTCAGGTGCCAGAGCAGTGGCACAGACTGCCCAGAGAGGCTGGGGAGTCTCCTTCTCTGGAGATATTCAAAACCCATCTGGACGTGCCTCTGTGTGACCTGGTCTAGGGAATCCTGCTGCGGAAGAGGGGTTGGACTAGATGATCTTTCGAGCTCCCTTCCAACTCTTAATATTCTGTGATTCTGACTAACCTGATTATTTATATAACAAATATTATTTTCAATATAGAGACAGTTCTTTCTGGTTGAAGCTACATGTTTTACTTGGGATCAGTTATGAAAAAAAGTCAAAAATTTTCAAAAATTTCCATCTAAGTGGAAAACTAAGTAAGTTTTTATAGACGTAAGATACATCTTTATAGGCACAGTAGACTTCCAACACAGTTGTCATGTCATAAAAAACCTTCTTCTTTTGTCTTTTCAAAGGTGGTCATCCCAGGTGTATTGCACTGTGTTTAGGACACAAGAAGTTGTGAAAAATGTTTCTGGCAAATAAATTACTGCTTTAAAAGACTATTTACAGTTGGAGTGAAACTGTTCGTTCTTCCACACCTCGGCGGCACATACTGAAGTGGTGACACAATTGAAGGTGCTACCTTGCTTATGTTAAAATGTGGTTTGTAGACCAGTGTGACTACTTAAGAAGTCATTAGAATAACTAAGAAGAGCAAGCTTGCCAGTTTTTACTACTCATAGGGTTGACTATCACTGGAAAGTCTGCAAAATAAAGACTTGAAACTGTTATTCCAGAAGTATAGGTGGTCACTTTTCAAAGTGTGGACAGTAACAGAATGTAGATTTAAACTGTTAACCAAAATCCAAAGACATTTTAAATATTTATAAAAATTGATCATCAAAACTGAAAAAGAGGATAAAGACACAGGAGGTGCCATCAGGATGCAGCAGAAGTGAAGGGAGTGATGCCATGGAAAGCTGTCCCACAGAGATATCAATGCAGGCCAGCAAATCCTTTTCCTATCGTTCCTGAGGCAAGCAAAAGGCAACCTGAAAATGTTTGGGCCTATGGAGGCAAAAAGCTGCAAATCCACTTAGAATTTGACACTAAATTAATTCAGGTTAGTCTGCCTTCTTAATGATAACCAGAAGGTGTCAGCCAAGGGCTTTCACCAAATGTTCCACAATGCACTATGGAAACCCTGAATAAATTAACTGGCCTCACTATCACCCCCCTCTAACACCAATGCAAGTCCAGATGATAGTAGAACACATAAAACCCCCAAACTGTACATTTGTAATGATTTCTATTTCGAGAAGATTGGTTTTGTCTTTTTTTCATAAATCCCTATCGGGGACAAAAGGCTTCATTATTCCAGCATGGAAGTCTACAAATGCCAGTCCTTCTAGCAGAAGCATAGGTCTTTTTACTCTTCTTTCAATTAAAGAGAGTGTGTCATGTTCCCATTCTTTTAACACTCTAAAAGGTTTTGTTTTGTTGAGGTAATCCTGATTTTAATCCTCCCATATCCCACTGCTCTTGATGATCTACTAGTTTTTCACCACAGTTCTGCTCTGCACACTGCTCAACTAACCCAAAGAAAATGACTGGTTAAAGTGCATTTATTATCCAGATCTATCATGTCAATAGTATTTCAAATGTCCAACAGGAAGACATATCAACTCATCTCAGGTGGTAGAGCAGGGAGGTAGGTGCAGAGGGGATGGACACATAAAGCACTCCTCTGCTGCCCTGAGGGAAAGACCTACTCAGGGCACTGTGCTGCACTTAACAATAAGGTGGCCACTCAGAACTATAGGCATGGCTATTGCCTGAAAGTTCCTGAAGCATTTGTATTTCTACTAAAATTATGTAAGATTTCAGGGTAACACTTGCCTTTATTATTGATTGTTCATTCCCACATTTCCTGCCAGCAGGGGAGGGAGCAGGACATCATTCAGAAATCCCCATTCCACCACCAGAACCAACGGCAGAGGCACTGGCTTCAGTGCAATGCAATGCAGAGGCTGGGCACTGTTATCACCATCATGGCACTGACAGAAGTTCATGTGGACAGTTTCTCACCAAAGTACTGCTACTTTTACACATCTGGAACATGAGTATTGTTCTCTTTGTCCATGTCTTCACATGTAACTCATCACCCCACAAAAAAGTCTGAAAGTACAGTAAACCACAATGAGACCCATGCAGGCTCAATCACTTCAAACCACCACAATCCTGATTTCTCAGCTCAGTGGGCTGCCTCTATAAGAAAAAATTTATGCAAAAAATATTTAAATTTAGACAGCCTGCAATAGAAGACCAAGTGAAGTATCTTGGTAAGACTCAAATTATTACATTATTTTCCATGCTATGACAATCTCATTTGTCAGTTTCTATACAAAGCCTGACACTGTGCAGCAGGATTATTATATATGCAACTGTATGTAAATGAGGTGTTAGAACAAATCCTATCTGTGGTTTTAGGATAACATTTTGCTTTTCTATTTCGACAACAAATTGAGAGAACAGAACAATACTGCAAACTAAAAATATTTTGTGTGCAGAGGATTCTTAAGAATTTACTTGCTCTGATGCCACAAAGTACTGGATGTCCTTAACTCTCACTGGGAGCAGGGGATCTCAGCACCACACAGAAACCGGCCCATTCAGCATTTGTTATTTTGGAAAACCATATAGACATGAGTTAATGCTTATAGCATAAACCTATTTACAAGCATAGTTTAAACAGTATCACAGTTCTGGATGTGTACCTAAAAGGGATTATCCTACCCCTCAATAACTGATAGCTACTCCAGACTGTTATGGTTTGGATTAGAACAGAATTAATTCTGTTCAGTAACTGTATTTTCTAAAAAGATATTCCACCACCACATACATAATACCGTTATTAGTTTTCCCCACACACACACCATGCCTGGACTGTCCCTTTAAGAAACCTGAGTGTCATGAGTCAAGGACACTGCAAACCCCCCCACCCCCGGGGTTGGGGGGAAGCCGGCACGAGGAAGACTTCTTCCTGCTGGCTTTTGGCCGAGCTGCATGCTGTCTGCCTGTGCTGGAAGCTACGTGTGCTCTATCACTGCTTTGGACTGCTTGTGCTGATTCCACTGGGAGCTGGCATCGGGACGGTTCAGTATCTTGGGTCCTGTACCTGTTTATATTTGTTTCATTTATATCTGTTATTATTATTAAAGCAGTTTTTAGTTTTTAACTTCCAATCCAGTCTCTCCTTTACCTGCCGTGTGTGGGGGCTGGGAAGAGCCCTTAAACCCACCACACAGACCTATCTCTGGTCTTCACACAAACTAGTGCTGTGAAGACACAGAAGAGAACTTTTATGCTTTTGTTTGTATGGGAAGACCGAGATGCTGTCACCACATCAAGCAGGGAGCTCTAGTGCCACAAAAAGGAAAGCACAGATGTATCTAATCAGGAGTCTGCTGAAAACTGACCCTGTTGCATGAAATAAGCAGGCTGGAGAAGGAGGAAACTTCGGGCAAAGGAAGAATAAAACCAAATGAGAAATCTGTGGCATGCCAGAAACTCTGCATCAGTAGTGAAAGACAGACATGGACTGTAAGTATTTTTACAAATGCAATAAAAATTATAAAATTGTGTTCAGTATGTGAAGGAAGAAGGCTTTAGTCTGGTTCATACAGCTAGGACAAATACATTAAAAAAAAAAAAAAAAAGGAAAAAATATATTTAGCCTCTTTTGCTAAGTAAGAACTTGCAAGGACAATAGGAAGGACTTCTTCAAATACATTGCCCAAAAGATGAATACTAGAGGCAATCTAGGAGGCCCCCTCCTGAATGAGGTGGGTGCCTTGGTGACAGAAGCTACAAAGAAGGTGGAGTTACTGAATGCCTTCTTTGTCTCTGTCTATACTCTTAGAGACTGTCCTCAGGAGCCTCAGACCCCTGAGTCCCCACATGATGTTAGGATACTGGAGAAGTTTTCCTTAGCTGAGGAGGACTGGGTTAGGGAACAGCTAAGCCATCTGGACATCCATAAATCCATGGGTCCTGATGGGATGCACCCACAGGTGTTGAGGGAGCTGGTGGAAGTCATTGCCAGGCCACTCTCCATCATCTTTAGTAAGTCCTGGAGAACAGGAGAGGTGCCTGGAGATTGGAGGAAGGCAAATGTCACTCCAGTCTTCAAAAAGGGCAAGAAGGAGGAGCTGAGTAACTATAGGCCGGTCAGCCTCACCTCCATCCCTGGAAAGGTGANTGAGGGAACAGAGTGCACTGTCAGCAAGTTTGCTGATGACACTAAACTGGGTGGAGTGGCTGACACACAGGAGGGTTGTGCTGCCATTCAGCGAGACTTAGACAGGCTGGAGAGTTGGGCAGGGAGAAATTTAATGAGATTCAATAAGGCCAAGTGTCGAGTCTTGCACCTGGGAAAGACCAACCCCATGTATGCGTATAGGTTGGGGGCTGAGCTGCTGGAGAGCAGTGAAGGGGAAAGGGATCTGGGCGTCCTGGTGGATGGAAGGATGACCATGAGCCAGCAGTGTACTCTTGTGGCCAGGAGAGCTAATGGGATTCTGGGGTGTATTAAAAGGGGTGTGGCTAGTAGGTCAAGAGAGGTTCTTCTTCCTCTTTACTCTACCCTGGGGAGGCCACATCTGGAATACTGTGTCCAGTTCTGGGCCCCTCAGTTGAAGAAGGATAGGGAACTGCCGGAGAGAGTCCAGTGCAGAGCAACAAAGATGCTGAAGGGGCTGGAACATCTTCCTTATGTGGAGAGGCTGAGGGAACTGGGTCTCTTTAGCTTGGAGAAGAGGAGACTAAGGGGTGACCTCATTTAAGCTTATAAATATGTGAAGGGTGTGCGTAGGGAGGATGGGGTCAGGCTTTTCTCAGTGAAGCCCAGTGACAGGACAAGAGGCAATGACTGTAGGCTGAAGCACAGGAGATTCCGCGTGAATACACGTAGAAATGTTTTCCCAGTTCAGGTGCCAGAGCAGTGGCACAGACTGCCCAGAGAGGCTGGGGAGTCTCCTTCTCTGGAGATATTCAAAACCCATCTGGACGCGCTTCTGCGTGACCTGGTCTAGGGAATCCTGCTGTGACAGGAGGGTTGGACTAGATGATCTTTTGAGATCCCTTCCAACTCCTAATACTCTGTGATTCTGTGATGAGGCAGGTAATGAGAAACTCTTCCCCACAGGGGACTCCACTGAGCAGGCTGGAGAACAATCCACTTCTACAATCCACTTGGGGTTGTTCCTGCTCTGAGGGGTCCTGGCCTCTCACAGCTGCCCCATGCCAGTGTGGCCTGAGTTTTTAAGTATAGCAGGATATTCAATTACACACTTCCACCGCTTACCTGATCTACATGGCCATGCAAATAAAGATAAGGGGTTTTTTCCTTTTCCAAACTATCTCAAATACAGCACTTAGCATTAAAAAGCAGGTGTAACTGTTTCCAGCAGGACCAACTGAGCAAACAAATAATTTGCAAATGTTAATTAAGCTCAGAACAGCATTTACGTAGGCAGAGTCAAGCATAAACTGAAATCACTGTGCAGCCTTGCCTCACACAGAAGGATGATGCTCAGGGCTTGACTCTACAAAAAACTGAAGATATGGGAATAGTCGATGTGTTTAACAGGTCTTAAGCTTCAGTAGCAAACTCAAGAGAGAAGTGTGCTGGCTCCTGGTCTTCCATGCTTCGCAAATAATATTTGCAACAGGTAAAGTTCCTGCCATTACAATAAGAAACACTGACAATTTCACAGCTGCCTGCAAAAGCTTTTGACATGCATCTAATAAAACAAAAGAGAGTGCTAATTTCTCAGCAATCCAAGCCTCCTGACTTCCTACATCTACCTGTAGCAAAATCTTCTGCAGTCACAGCCAAATCTTAGATGGAGCAGCCACAGGATACTGTCTTACCAACAGAATGCATTGCCACTAATTTCAATACACCATAGTCATTAAAAGAGAACAAAACGCTCACTACTGCTTCAAAGCACTGGGAGGAAAATAACGAAAGAAGGAAAGGCAGAGCAGGAATTTGTGCTACAAGAGCAGTCCCATCCACAGTGGTGGTGATACACGTCCAGGCAACAGCAGGAGCAAGGACTCAAAGCAGCCTTGTACAGCTCACCACCAAGTTATCTGATGGGGGCAGAAGAGCTCCATGACAGATGGCAAAAATCTACTGCAGACAAAAATAGGCTGTATCGTGACAACAGATCGAATGATGACAGGAGACATGAATCAGAAGAATGAGAATTATATTGCTTGCCTACAGTTCCTATGTTATGCAGTTTTTGTCATTACTAAATCACCACTTTTCCATGATATATGTTTTCTCTGTTCTTGTGGCTTGTATAGCCCGGATGTTCACAACAGATGGGTCAACACTGTAGCTCAGCGATATCTTCCTAACTGCAGTTGGATATCTGAAATTCTTAAAGAATTTCTACATAAATACTCCCTGCTGAGGCAAGGTGAGTCGGCTTATCTTCATTGCCATCAAACACCAAAGTCGAGGAACTGATACTGCTAGTGTTTTATTAAAAACAAAACAAATACAAAACAACAAACTTATTTAAAAGATAAGATCATGAAGAGCTGAAGGAAACAAATGGGCAAAGTTTTGAGAACGTGAATATAAAGCAAAAAAAAAAAAATCTTCTGAAGGTTTGCTGTATATGCAAGAGATAAAGGCTCGAGTAGAACCTAGGGGTCCAAAGGACTCTCAGACCTGATCATTGAATATCACCTGCCAGATACTTTACATAAATTATTTCTACTTCTTAAGTATCATTAAATAATTCAGTCTTAATGAAATTAAATAAATTAGGAAAACTCAGGCTTAAAGTAACACTGTGTGAAATAACCTCAAATACCTCAACTTAAAGAGCGTGTTTAAAATGAGTCCACACTTAAATTAATCTCTGTTGCATTTAAGTTTGCTCCAACAATTTCAGAATTTACCTGGCTCTTTACTGACTCCATCATTCGAATTCTGTTGCAATTAATTTCACAATACAAATTAGCAATTCATTAATCTAGTCAAAAAATTGTAACAGTATGGCAGACTGAATGCTAAGCTGGCTCCTCAAATACCAAAACCACTGATGTCTTTTATAATGTTCATTAAACAAATGGCTGCATCAAGCTTTCCTGATTCCACTGAATCATAGAATCATAGAATGGCTGAGGTTGGAAGGGACCTCAAAGATCATCTAGTTCCAACCCCCCCGCCATGGGCAGGGATGCCAATCACTAGACCAGGTCGCCCAGGGCCACATCCAGCCTGGCCTTGAACATCGCCAAGGATAGGGCAGCCACAACCTCTCTGGGCAACCTGTTCCAGTGCCTAACCACCCTCCTGGTAAAGAAATTCCTCCTAATCTCTAACCTAAATTTCCCCTCTTGTAGCTTGTAGCCATTTCCCCTTAATAAACCAAGAAGCTCTGCTAGTAATCGAATCAGGGACTTAGAAATTACACATAGCTGATTTTTAAAAGCATTACATCTTAATACTGAAAGTCAGGTAAAAGCTGTCATGTGTTGTTTAAAGCTGTATAATCATCTGCACTTATCATGCATGTTTCCTACTGTTAATTTGTAACTTCAAGCAGATTCAACACACTTTAAGCCTAATACCTAGAGACACATGTGCCATAGCTAAGATAGCATGTCTCTGCTTGGAATAACTGCAAGAAATTACATTAGGATGACAACATTCGCAGTGTTTTTCATCAAATATTGAAGTGACAGTGTTGTCCTTCTTTGTGGAAAACCCCCAGCATTTGTATTTTCCAGTTGTTACTGTGGATGGACTCCTGCACTACCCAGGCAATGTGAGCATATCAGGTTCAAGGCTGGCAGCTGGGTTCAGCCAAGAGTTTGGATCACCAAAGTCTATAGCCATGAAGCAGGTCCAAGGTTAATCTGGGAAGTCAATCTATGGGTGTAAGCTCAGATCAGCTGAGAGAGCAAGGGTTTCAGCTTAAAAACAGCTCCCAAAGGAGATTTCTCCCTTTCTTGCTTGTTTTGATATTTTACACAACAGAGAAAGTCACCGTTCGAAACCCGCTATGCTTGCTGTTTCCCCTTAACCTCTTGGACATTTAGAGCATCAGTATATATCACCATCCTTAGGCAGGAAGCAGATGTTTCTTCAGACACTAAACACCTTTGATCATAGCTGAAGCACTTATACATTTATAATTTCACGCACCCGTCTTCTATGAAGGGATGAGAAAGTTCCAGACAGGACTTGAGCAGAGATTACTTAATCCCATAGTCTTTTTCATAAAAGTAAAATAAAAAAAAAAAACAAACCACAAACAAAAAAATCACTTCAGTTGAAAAGTATAGCTGCAGAATGTTGAGTAAGGCAAGCAATATGCCACCTAACTGCATCTTGAATTTAATGCTGATAAACCACAGGCCATATTTATCTTGTAATTTTACAAGTGTCAGTAAGTGCATGACCAGAATCAGCACTGTGTCAGCTCGAGTGCACACTCAACGATGTCAAATCTCTGAGGTAAACTGTACCTTACAAGACTCAAGGCTTCTGCCTTTAGCTTACTTAGAAAAGGCTGATTAGTCTGAGGGCAGTCAAGGTTTATGGGCTCACTTAAGACTACACACAATCAATAAAGTTCCTGTTTTGTCACATCTCTGGGAAGAGTGTTATAATGATTTATAACAGATTCAATAAAAGCAAATAATCAAGCATAAACATTCAAACACTGAAATTGCAACAATGCTAAAGGAACAGCAGGAACACAGATTTTGCTTTAGAAAACTTGCCTAACTGGAAACTGGAAACAAACTTGAGAGCTGCTTTATCCAAATTCTTTACTTGGTTTTGTTAAAAAAAAAAAAAAAAAAAACCGCAAAATTTTCTGTGCTTTCATTTTAAGTCTTTGGTCACCACAGAAAACATACAAAAGCAATATTAAAACTAATAGCAGTCAAAAGAACAGGTAATTTTACACATAGCTACAAAATGCTTTTTTAAAAACATAAAAATGTTCTTTGCAAGAAGACTGATATTTGAGGTTAAGTTTCAGAGCTGTCATCATACCTATATGGTCCTCTGGCTTCTTCATCCACATGAACTATATAAAATAAAAATACATGTAATAAAATTCCTTTTTTTGAGCAATCCGAAACCCTGCTGACTCTGTTTTTGAGACTTGAAGGGCCTTCACAAATGTTATCCCAGTCCATAGATGCCTTGCTGGAAGCAACTGAACAGGTTACTAAAAAGCAGTAGCACTTTCTACTTGAACAGATGATACCAAGGCTTAAATCTTTCACCAACACTGCTGTCCTGATTAAAGAACTGTATTATTTATTTTATGCCTCGATCAGTTCCTGCATGCTGCTGAACTCTTTGTCTTGTTAGCCTGGAAGTGTTTATGGACCACCTCTGCTACAAACAGGAACAGGTTTATGAATAAAGAAAGCACACACATGATAACTGAGGCAAAGCCACAACTTCTGAACTCATCACAAGTCTTCCACCTTAACGTTACAGGAACGGAATACCTTTACAGAACAAAGTGACCAGTGAGCAAGACTATTTATTCTACTTTACAGAGAAGATGACTTATTTCTGTGCAGCTACTTTTCATCAGGGTTTTATCTTTTTCAGGTGATGTTGAAGAGAATTAAGTGAGATTTTAATATGCAGAATGAGAATGGAAAAGTAAATATAACAAAACTCAGAGCCCAGTCAACAAATGTTGAGGCATTCCCAAACTGTTTATTTGGATTCCATCTACAAGTGCACCCATAGTTCTCAGAATGTTCATCAGGAAGCAATTCCCAATGGGAATAGAAGAACTGGAGGGCTTGGGTTAAGGAGAGTGAGGCATTATATCCCACAGCATTATTCGTGCTCTGGAACAAGCAAGAGAAGGGAGCTGTGCTGAAACACATTTACTTCACCTCCACAGCTTCCCTCAGCCCTGTGACAAGGTGTTCCCACCCACATGCACACAGCACAGGGATCCAAGTACCATTGCAAAGGATAACGTGAACACTGCCAGAACAGCTGACTGCCTCCGTCTTGCTCACGCACATAGGTGAGATTGCTGCTTTCACATCCTTGCAATAGCGGTTTGTAAGCACGCAAGCTACATCTAAAAACACCACATATATCAGATTTTCCACTGTCGTGTTCCAAAGATTGTCCAGATACACCAGGAAATTTAGCCACTCCGGACCTCTACTCTTCTGAAAGTCTACACTGTAGTCACAGTTCAGGGGCTCTACTTTGGATGCAATCCAGAGATTGCTGGTCCAACAGTCCCACTATCATTCCCTTTTTCTCCCCACTAGATCCATCAGTTCCCTACCACAAAGGAAAATCCTCCTGAGCAAAACCTAAATTTGAGGTCAGCTAAGGCACACTATTAAATGCTGCACAGTGCTTCTCCACCAGACCAAACCACTCAAATTAAGACATCAAAGCTCTATCTCCCCCAAATGTGGTGAAAAAGCAACGCAGCATTTCCTTGGTTATGTCACTTTCGTTCTGTAGTACACATCTTCACTGTCTGCCAGAAAAATGCTGCAATATGCAAGTATTAGAAAGCAGCTGGAAATTCACAAAACTCTGCAGAAGGACAACTGGTCATTGAGGTCTCTGCATGTATTAGACCCTGAAGAAGGCCCTTCCTCCCACGCAATTAATTTTCATCTTTCAGATTCCAGTCGCCTCTGTTAAACATGGAGGGAAGAAAGCCCCTTTTCCCAGGGCACAGAGTGTACCAGCAGAGGAGACTGCACACAGCAACAAGGACTTGTCTCACACCAACTTCCAAGATGACTACTTGTTAGAGCTGCAGAAAAGCTGCTGTTAATAGAAAATACTTTTCAACATTGCATGCTTCTTAATACAACTACAGTGGCTGCTTCTCAATAATCAAAGGCCATCATCTACCAAAAATTGACTTCTAAATTTGTTCTCATACGTAGCAATGTTGTAGCAGAACACAGTTACTATCAGATTAATAGTTATCATTTTTCCAGTCACTCCTGCCAAGTACTCAACTCACCAAGGCCAGTGGTTTCCAAATATTGATTCTACATCCCATCGGTAAACATTTTTTGAGCATGGACTGCCAATATATGTATATTTATTTATAAACGGTACACATGTACTACTGAACTAATACATTATAAAACATACTCAAAAATAGAAATTGAAAAGAAAAAGAGATAAACATTATTTGAACAAATCATTTTACTTATTAATGGTACAAATAGTATTTTCTTCCCACATGTCAACAGATCGCCTTGTTCACACCCCACTTTGGAGACCACTCATCTAGGTGAGGGTGGTGACATTTCATGCTCATGCATAAAAGAACTTCAGTTTTAAACCAACAAACCAGAGCTTACTTCATAAACGTAAGTCGCCGGAATACAGTTTCTTTGATGTTGGCTAAATGATGATGGATTGGGGCTGAGTAAGATCTCCTCCATCGTCTGGAGGCTCACCTTGACTCTGAAGCAAGATTTTTCCCTTGTACATTGTTTTTCTCCCTTGAAGCCTACTTTGAAATACTCCAAGTGAAAACTTTTTCAGAGTATTCAGTAGTGTAATATACTCTCAATGTGTTTCCTGATAGTCATCTGGAAATTAGTGTATCTTGCATTTATAAATGGTAATTAAAAAGTATTAGCATAAATTATGGTATCGTTCTAAAGCAGTGAGTAAAGTTTCCTTATGGGAGAAGCATCTGTGATTTGGGGACAAACTCAGAAAACTATAAACCTTCCCCAAAATTCTCCTGAAACAAAGACTATGAGTTCACTCACAACTGAAAGAGAGCCAGTAGGCAAGATTAAGATTCAGATGTTCTTGAGGCCTCTTCCTGGCTCAGTTGCAGAGTTAACCCATCCTAGGAGAGCATCTGCTTTTCTTAACTACTTTATTTCTACTTCAAGTCTGTCAACTGCTGGCAGGAAAAACCCCCAGATACAGCTCCAGGCATATTCCCTCAGTGCTTCTCCCATAAGGAAGCTTTACTCACTGCTTTAGAACGATACCATAATTTATGCTAATACTTTTTAATTACCATTTATAAATGCAAGATGCGCTAATTTCCAGATGACTATCAGGGAAACACACCAAAAGCATATTCACTTGAAGTATTTCAAAGTAGGCTTCAAGGGAGAAAAACAAAGGAAGGAATGTACAAGGGAACAATCTTGCTGCAGAGTCAAGGTGAGCCTCCAGACAATGGAGGCGATCTTACTCAGCCCAAATCCATCATCATCTAGCCACTATCAAAGAAACTGTAGTATATGAGAAAAAATTTACATAAACCTCAGGACCATGTTACCTCTACAACATCAAACACTAGCAGGATTGTTTCTCTTGGTTCAAGAGTCATGGTCAGACCCACTGTAATTAAAAGCATACAAACAAGAAATCAGATTTCCTATCTTCATCAAAGGGTTTGTCCTCCAATAAACAAGCCAGCAAAGAATTTTAGAAAAATACAGATTATAGCTAAAGTTACATCAGAAGCATAGTTCTTCAAAAAAAAGGAGAGATGGTAAAACAAACACTACTTCTTGAGATCATCAATAAGACAATATTCATAGTTTTGCAAGAACCTGCCACAGAAGAGAGACTCTCATTTCAGCAAATGCTTCTTCCACACAGGCTAGACAAACTAAATGAGACAGCAATGATCCCATATCAGCACAGTACCCAAGCTGATCTAAATCAAGACTCACTCAACCTGGCATTGCAGTACCATCACAGGCTGCAGCCAGTGTTCCCTGAGCCTCTCAACAGCAAAAAAAGATGAACAGCCCTGTTCACTCAAATTAGAATTCCTCACTCGTATAAAATACACAAAGTAAGAGGGGAGGAGAGAAACAAAAAAAATCTACCTAAACGCAAAGTTTTGTTACAGGAACTAGATAACAGCTGCTAAGGAGGACTACTCTGGCTGCAGCTCTTCCCATCACTCCTTGTTTGACTGTAGTGTGCCATCCAACCAAGCTAATGTGCTTCAAAAGTAGCTCTCATTTCACTGATCAAATACATATAAAATAAGCCACCTGCCATGTGAGAAAATGACTAATGCTTGCATCTTTCAAGCGCTTTGCTTCAACTCTGCAGAAGCTTTTGAGCACAGTAGCATTAGCATTTGCTGAAAGAAATTTGTTTTTAAAAACAAGATTCAAAAGGCTTACAGAAACATACAAGGAGATGATAAAGATCAAAAGTAAATCTGAGTAACTTACTGCTGCTGCTGTGGCCTCCTCTCCACCTACATAGATAGAAGAAGCAATCTCCATCACAGACAAGTTCGTGGGAGCATCTGTAGTAGATGACGATCTGGGCCGACCTGATTGAATATCTTGGGCAGACCTCCTGTTGACCTGCGGGCTTCCTTTCGGGGCATCTGCTTTGCCCCGCCTGCTGTGCAGGCTCGTCCCTCTCTTCATTTTAGGTGGCACTCTGATCTGCAGGAGCACCCGGTTCAGAGCTGTGGGGTGGGTGGAGACACCATCAATTTCAGCACAGACGCTTTGGCTTTCCAAATCCATGTCAGGCTCCAGATCGGCCTGAGCTTGCTGAACATCATGCGGAGAAACAGACGACCTCCTGCGCTGATGCTGGAAAAGGTGCTTCAAGCCTTGACCAATCACATTAATGTTCTCCAAAGCATTATGGGTTATTTTGGATAATTTTTGCTCTGACTCATGCTGCTTTCTGGTCTCTTGATCTTGGGATTTGCCTCCAGGATCAGGGTCATCACACAACTGTTCAGTGCCAGAGGGCTCCATTGATGACACCCAACAGGTTTATTTGACTATTCATACATAAATATGTCCCCTGTCTTTAAAAGGCTTGTGTTTTTAAAATGCCAAGATTGTCAGCCAATTAGGTGTAAAATTGCTTCAAGAGTGACTACACATGCAGCTGTGCCACGGTGATCTCATGCTTATCTAATGTTAAACAAAAGAGTCATTATTATACATCCATGCAGAAAAGTAGTGGGTTAAAACATCCATGTGCAAAACATGCCATTAACAAAATGTTTCAGTTTTCCAAGCATCCCTGCATATGGTTTTAGTTGCATCTAGGTTGTTTGCAGAAATCAAAGCTTCTATGAGACAAGTCAATCATCACCTAGGGGAAGAAGCCCAGCACAAAGGGTACAGAACAGCAAGAAAGTTAAAAAAGCTGTTCAAAAGGAGAAGAACCAAGGAGAAACCAGTGGGGTTTTGTTTATTAAGAACGAGTCCATAATAATATCTAACATGAGGTTGAACTTCTGAAGAGCATATTAGTCTCTTCGGCAGAATTAATTTTGTTCCTCGACAAATATCTGGTATTTTGTGCTTCAGATGTAATGTCTGCTCTGCCTACCTGATTTTTCTGTAGAATACCTAACTTCACAGTATTTAATAAATGCAAGAAAACAGAATATTTCTAAATCAGTTATGCATTTTCAAATAGTAAGAAATAGCATTGTTACTGCCAACATCCACTGATGGCACTGGAAACTAGATGGAAAACCCATCTTCAAGCAAGAACAGCCAAGTGAAATGGTTTCAATTGAAATAGTCTTGTCCATAGCTCTCACAGAAAACAAAAATGCCTTTTTAAAGATAAATTAAGCAACCAGTCTGAAGGGTAGCATCACCATGGATGTGTAGCTCAGTCTCTAGCAGAGGAAACAACAAGCTTTTCTCCAAGATAGTTCAACCTTACCTACCAGCTGGGCTCAGGTAGGAGCTGGTTATACGACATTGCAGCTGAGCACTTACATAGCAACCCACTATTGGAGAAGTACTGCAAAGGAATGAAGGAAGCAGGGAGGGAGGCAGGGAGGGAGGCAGGGAGGACACAGTTATCTGAAAGGGTTTCACATCAGCACCATGAGATCACATGCTTGGAAGCTGATTACTGTTTTCTTGCAGGAGGAAGCTTTGATTAGGATTCTATAAATACAGAAAGCAGATCACAGAGGTCTACTTCAATCTTGGCAGAAAGCAGCCTGTGCTTTAAAAAACTCACATAATTTTATTTGAAAGACAACATATGTTTGGGATTTGAGAGCATTTTTATCCTACAACAGCTGCAGAAACATAATGCGTTGAGGTTACAATTTAGAGCACTCTCTAATTTGTGCATCTGAAACCTGCCACAATGGGTTAAACAGATATTCCAAAGTGCTTTTCAAATTGGCAACTGAAAATATCAGAAGAGCTGCCTCACAGCTCCTTTTTCAAATGTCATTGCTATCAGCTGGAAGCAAAACACTAGCATCATAAAGGATTTTCTCTCAGTACTTTGAACATGTTATAAGCATTGAGTCTAAAGATATTGGCCAGTTTAAACAATAACACATTAAATACTAAGTAATAAACTACATCCCAGAAAAACATATTTACCCATATTCATGCACAAATAGTGTGGTAGGAAAAAAACCACAACCTCCAACCAACCTTTTATTTTTACATACTTTACAGTTACTTAAATGTCTTCAAGTGCCTTTAGGACTAGTATTACGCTTTGACTTCTGAGCTCGTTCTTTTTTTCCTATTTCTTTTTTCTCATTTAACAGGTTTCCCTGAAAGTTAAATTGCAGTCTCCACTAAATTGAAGTTTTAGGGGAAAAAAGGCAAAACTAGATTTTCCTTCTCATCCAACATACCAGGTTTGTTCAGTGAACAAACCTTACTGGCTAAAAAGCAAGAGTTCCAAAATTATTTGGCGCATAAAATGCAAACCTGACAGTTGACCCACAACTGCCTTTTTCATTTTAGCTACTTCCTTCAGTATCCATTTTTCAGTCAGGAATCACTAAAGAACCATAGTTCATACCAAAGATGCCCAGTACACTCTATAACCAGGATCCTTTTGATATCCTGCATGCTTTGTATACAGATTACCACTGGCAATATTGCTAATCTTAAAGAACATCACTTCAGCCTAACTAGAGTTCCATGTGTTACCTGCTGGAAACATTAACCTGCTTAATTTAGCCCTAAGTCAATTTACAAACCAGCCTAAACAAATTAGCCTACAGCAAGCTCACAAACAATTCACTGCTACTCCGGAGTATCCTGTGACTGGTTTCTGAAATCACACTGACTCTTAGCTTTCAGAGGCTCCTATAGGGAGCTTTGCGGTCATCTGCCTGTTCATCTTCCTATGACAAGTCTGCTGTGCGCCTGAAAAGAGCTTTTCAAATTGTGTATCTCGCATGAAGACCCCTAAAACTCCTATTTGTCCTAGTATCTACTTTTGGGAAAAAGTCTACTCATAAATGTGAAGAACTGTGAATCAGCAGAACTAATTAGCATATTTGTTTGCATTAGGATTCTAGTTTTGTGCTTGTTTTTTTCCCCCACTTATACCACTTTTATATTCTGTTTGAGGGAGGAGATGAAGTTCTTTATAGCGTGACGTTCAAAAATAAACATTTCTTCTTTGTTAAAGAATACAGTACATCAGAGACAAAATTCACAATTCCATATACAGTCACACTGAGCAGATGCTATAACATTATTACATCCCAGAACATGCTAATATAGTCCTTCACGTGTGCAATTATTTCACATCAGCAGTGGGAAACAAAACAGTTCAAAAGGAGAAAGTGGCAAAAACAATGTTAGATAACTGAATATATAAACCAGTACTTGCCTCCATCACTTGCCCTTTAGCATGGCTGACATACAGCAGTCCCTCCACTGAACAAAACTGCAAAAGAAATCGGGTATGAGATGCAACTCTTAGAAAGGGAAGAAAAGATGTACACAAACAACAAAGTGAGCATGGTGTCAACTTCTACATTTTTTTGTTTTGTTTTGGGTTTTTTTCCCAATTTAAATACAAGTGCCTCTGGAAGCCGAGCTATTTTAAACTCTTTCAAGTAACTGAAGGGATACAAATATAATCGAAACTAACTGAATCTTGCAGAGTTAACTAAGATGTTCTTATGAAGCAACAGGTTTATGGCCACCAGTATGCACTTGAAGCACAGGTAGATTTCAGGTCTCTAGACTGGTCTACCCAGGTTTTATCTTCACCTCCTGTTCAGCCATTCAAATGTCCCAGGTACAGGTCAAATAGCTTGCTCTTGTTTATCTGGTGTTCACCAAACAGCACGTGAGAATTTTGAGCACTTAGAGACATGAGCACCTTGCAGCTTATTTCACAGGGAAGCTTCTGTCACCTTGGCTGAACTGCTGCTGCAACTGCAACCTTTGCCAGGAGGCCAAGACCACCAGCCTCTGTCCCCACAGCCACAAGCCCTGTACAGCACCTTCTGTTATCAGCAGAGCACCCACAGACCAAACCCATCTGTGTGGAGACGTGGCAACGTGCCTGGGCACAGCCCTAGCCCAGAATGAGCATGACAGAGTCCAAAGTTTGAGTGCAATCTAGGCAAGTTACACCATGCCCCAGAACGCTGTCCTGGCTTTGCTCTCTCCTAAAGGGGGGAACAGCGTATTTCAAGGACATTTTTTGATGATCTGTTTAACATTTCCACAATAAGCCCACGGTAAGGCCAGATGCTTGCTAGCACATCACCAGAGAGGATGACAAGATGACTGTTGAGGGCAGACATAATGACTGCATTTATCTAGCCAAACTCACCTACTACTCTGAAACAGCTGAATCACCTAAACTGTCCAAAGGCAACGGATCACAGAATGTTAAGGAGTTGGAAGGGACCTTGAAAGATCATCTAGTCCAAGCCCCCTGCCAGAGCAGGACTCCCTAGACCAGGTCACACAGAAGCGCATCCAGACAGGTTTTGAGCATCTCCAGAGAAAGAGGCTGCCCAATCTCTCTGGGCAGTCTGTGCCAGTGCTCTGGCACCCTTACTGTGACTAGTTCTTGAAAACAGGGAGAGAAGCTTCAGGATACATTGGCACTCCAAAGAATGCTACAAGAGTCTGCACAACTGGGACATTTTGACTTTTTTACATGCCAGATTCCCCACCTCCAAGACAGCAGAGATAAAGAAAATGTTAATCAGAACCACTGAAGTGGGATGCTACAATATGAAGAAAGTGATAACAGCAAATATGAAGAACTTAGAAAAAATGAATGAACACATTTTTGAAAAAGATCTTGACATAGGAGAAATTAGATTTCTACAGTAGTAGGGGTGGAGAACTAGGCAAAATGTGTGAAGTATTGCTAACACATAAGGCACTGCTAACAACTTTATAGATATTCTACTTGCCTTTTTCTTTTCTTTTTTTGGTTTCGTTTTTGGTGGGTTTTTTTAGTTTTAATGTTATTTTTTAATTATAAGAATGGTAAGAGTTTCTGCCAGTGAGGTCTTCATAGAAATGCACTACAGCACTACAGGACCCTATAGGGCAACAGATGTTCTTAACTCAAATTCAACTCCCAGCCTTTACACTGCAGAGTCCACTTTACAGAGCAACCAGATTGGCTTTGAGATGTAACATCATGAAAACTACTTGTATTTTCTCCCCTGTGAATCACAGCCTTCGCTGACATACGTACCAAATCTCCCATTCTCTACCAGAAGCTTCATTTCTTGCTAAACTTTGAAAAGCTCTTACACTGGGCTAATCAAAACTCCTTCAATTTCTTGTACTTATGAAGAACAAATACAATCTTTGTTTGGTTTTTTTCATACTTAACAGCTCCATTACAGAGCCATTTATTTAGCACAGATGCTACACATACATATATGAGACAACTTGGTGGGGCAGGAATAAATCAAGTAGTGCTGGTGCTGTTTTATTCTAGACAGCTCTTTCATTTTTCTTCATCAAATACTTCATAATAGCTTTTTGAAATTTTCCCATTAATTACCTAATATCAGGATCAGAATTCTGAAAATACTTTGGCCCATTAGGTTTTAGTTAAACTTTATTCAAGTAAAGGTTTACTCAAAATGCACAAGTTTAATGAATTTCCTTCAAAACCACAGTTATTTGTAAATAAAATGAACTCTGAAGTTACCACTGAAACCCAGCTCAGAGCTGACTTAGCTGCAACTAGAATACTTGTTACAAACAGTAGACGAACTGCAGAAATAAGGAAGAAAAAGTATTTTCTACAAAAGAAAACAGAAAAGAATCTGCCCTTTTGTAGACTATTTCAAATACCTATTATCTATCCCATAACTGAACATATCGAACGCTTAACATTACTGTTGAAGTACAATTACCTAAGGAACCCTTACATTTGTTTTATTGCATAAATAGGTCGGTTTAATAGCTTCTCACAGAGTTGTAATCCACAGGTAGCACAGATCTTGGGAATGCTCCCCATTCCTCCTATTTAGAAAAAAAAACGAACTAAAAAACCCAGTTGCATCAATGTAAGAATGATACTTATTAATAAGAAGCACAGAATCATTACAGTTGGAAAGGACCCTCAAGATCATCTAGTCCAACCAAAAGACCTACACTACTCTTATCTCTAAATCATCCCCTGAAGAAACACATCTATCCTCTTCTCAAAAACCTCCAGGGATGGTGACTCCACCACCTCCCCGGGCAGCCTATTCCAATATCTTACCACTCTTTCAGTAAAGAAATTCTTCCTAATATCTAATCTATACCTACCCTGGCTCAGCTTAAGTCCATTCCCTCTAGTCCTGTCACTAGTCACAAGGGAGAAGAG
>VWZX01007703.1:238184-308865 GCA_013399015.1 Galbula dea
CCAAAATGCAGGACTCTACATTTAGCCTTATTAAAACTCATACCATTGGCCTCTGCCCATCGATCCAGCCTGTTTAGGTCCCTCTGCAGAGCCTGCCTACCCTCAAGCAGATCGACACTCCCACCCAGCTTAGTGTCATCTGCAAACTTACTAAGGGTGCACTCTATCCCCTTATCCAAGTCATCATCCAAGTCAAACAGCCCAGCTTAGTTTGAGAAATTTCAGATTATTTTCAGAAACTCAACCCAAAATGGATTCTGTATAAAGGCAGTTTAGCAACAAAGACCAGAGGGGCAGTAGTCACACACTGGAAAACTACACATGGGAACCGGTAACCAAGAAAGTGATTTACATCCACATAAGATATTTTAAAAGCATCATTGTTCAGCAGCAACAAGCAGCAGAGCAAATAAGGAGAGAAAGTTCCCGGTGTTCACAGCTAATCCTGTCAGAAAGAGAAACCAGAATGGGTGTGCGATTCAAATGAGGCACAGTTTGGGAAGCATTCAAAGAGGACTATAACACTAACAGAGAAAATAACCCAAATATCAAATAGATACTGGCGTGACTAATCAATACTGGGAGAAACAGGTATATTCAGCCACTAGAACAATTTTTAAAAAGTCAGAGTGGAGAACTGGGGTAAGAATGTAAGAACAAGACATTCAAGAAATAAGCAAGTGTGAAGAACATACCTAAGATGACACAATACAGTGGGAAAAAAGTAACAGAAATCAATAGTACTTTTATTGGAAAGGACATCTACAGTTTTCAAGACACAATTCTTCTTCCTCCTCCTCCAAAAATCACCCCAGAAAAGATTTCCTGGAATTCTAGTGAAGCCCAGAAGAAAAAGAAGGGGAAAAAGAGATACAAATACATAAAGCTCTCCACGTGGCCACAACCATGACAGTAATACTCTGTACAAGCACAAAAATGGAGTATGGCTGAAAAAGCACATTGAAAGACAAAACCAGAAATATTCAGCATATTAAACAGTACAGCTGGGAGATGAGAGAAAAAAAAAAACAAAAACAAACCAGCTTCAAGTATGTGTACAGAAAATCAAACTTCTCCTGAGGTTCTGTATCTAGGATTTTAGAAAAAGGGAACAGCCCAAAGCCAGCTAATTCTGATGAAGCACTGAGGAGTAGCAGGTGGCATGCCCCAAGGACTTCACTGAATAAATCCACAGTGTCCCAGACAAGGAGTCCACAGCATTCAATGCAGTGAGAAACTACCACTTCAACAAGGGGCACAGGCAAAGCAAGAGACCTACAGCCTGTTTTTAAGACAACAGTACAATGTTATAGAACAAAACCAACACAGTAGGGTAACAATAGGTTTTACTGATTTCTGTCTTACGATTTCCCTAAACTCTCCGGCCTATCCAAAAGTCAAGAAGTCAGTCAGCTGAATGATGCCAGCTCTGCTGCCCTTGCTCTCTAGTCTCATACCGCAGAACCAGCAGGACACAGTTTGCTGGCTGAAGTACAGCCTGAGAGACCAGACATCCTGGGCTAAACCAGCTCTGCCAGTCTTGTTAGAAGATCATGAGCAAATCAGCCTTTGTGCCTGTATGCAAAATATAAACAACTGAGCTGCTGAAGGACAGAAACACTGAGGGCAGTACCAGTGCAGGTACTTTAATAAAATGCTTTACAATGGAGCAAAACAGACTCCTTTGAAGGCAGTATGTACAGATATCAGTTAAGAATAACTCCAATTTAGAATGCCGAGCTGCTGGATTTTACAAAGGTAGACAACTGTACTCTTTCAGGTAAAAGGATTATTTAAGTCAACTGACACATGCACTGTAAGTCAATTCTTCATTTAGTAGTTCCACAACTTAACAATTTCAGGCCACTTGTATGAATATCAAAAGAACACAAAAATTTGCTCCAGTACACCATTAATAAAACAAGAGAGGCTGACAGTGTGTTTACGTATGAATTACACTCATCACCAAGGTGCAACTTAGTAAGATTTTTTAGATATTCAGGGACAAAAACGGCACTATGTCTGAACCCGTACAAAACATGACACATAAAACCTCTCTCCTACAATCTTCACAAGCCTAAAACAGATCTACACAGCCCAAATCCTTGTTTGTTAAGGGTGGGTATGCTGCAAGGAAAAGGGTGTGGGAGCATACCCCTGAGGTCACTCAGAAGGCATTAAGCATTGCCCTTCTCTTCCCTGGAGCAGAAGTGGGGAGTGTCCCCATGCATATTAACAAATAGCCATTTCAAAAGTGTTTGTCAGCAGAAGATTTTATACTTTGTCCCACCAAAATGTATTAAACCATTTCTATGCTGCATCCATTAATGCAAGGGCAGCATGTTCATAAACATACCAGAAGGTAAGTTTTCAACATCAGCCCCTTCTCAGATCCACATCCTGTTGAAACAGTTCCTTCCAATAACTTTATGTTTAACACTGCTGAACAACAAAACTAATGCACAGTTTTTTGTTACTGAAAACTAAAGTATGAATCCTGTAGACAGAGAACACTGCACTCAAGTCACAGATGAGCAGACACCAAACACTCTGTCAACGAGCAATAGATCCTTTTGAATACACCCACATCAGGATCAAGTACCTTCAATACACCCATGGACAACCCCTAAATTACTACCGTCTTATAAGAAGTACTGCTCATTGACTGCTGTGAACATAAAGACCAATGGTTCTTCTGCAAAGTTAGAAGTTCACAGTGTAAGGATCATACACACAGATGTCAAAGATAAGGTAATTTTCCTTGTTTATAAAGAAACTTCAGCAGCTTAAAGTTGACTGACTGGTTTTCAGAAATGTTTCCACTGCTGTTGTCTGAATGAAAGCTATGAAGTAGAGGTCAAGATTTCTCCAAAAATTAAGAACCATGCAGAGGTACCAATATATAATTTTGGGTTTAGTATATGCCATAAACATCACATGCAAATCAAAGCAAAATATTTCAGCTATGTTTCTATAGCCTGCAACCTGTACATTTATCAGAACACCTTCAATATTGTTCTGCTACATCTAGAGCTTGTATGGCGTTAATAGTCTGACTGTGGGGCAATGTTACTGGTTCCACAGGTTAGCAGAGCTTCTCATTCTTCCTTCTAGAAAGCACTGTTCATCTTCAAAGTACTTGCTTCAGCCCTGATGAATTTCTTTCATCATGAAGTACTTATAGGTTTACATTACCTTAACAGATGAGTAGTCTATGACTTTACTCTTGGAATGCTCCTAACATTATAATGAATTACTATTACTTCCTCAGTTTTCAGATGAAAAAAGAAACAAAGAGAGGTCAAGAAGCTGCCTTAAGGTTACGTAAGAATTTCGGAGCAGAGAACCACACTTAAAACTTACTCTTACAAGATTACTGTCATACAAACATGCTCTCACTGCTGCCACCTTCTGATCTGCTAGGAATGGATAGCGTTCTGTCATAGCTGGAACCTACCAAAACCACTTTAAAAATATCTTTTCTTGGGAAAAGCTGCATACAGGCTATTTTCCATTAAATTAACAAACCTAGTGCTTCAAGCAAGCTGAATAAAGATTAAAGAAAGATTTAACTAGATCCTTGTGATTTGCCAACACACTTGCATGCTGTCGAGGGTCGAGGCTGGGCCAACCACCAACCAAATGACGGACATTCCCTGTTATCCCCTCTTCCCTTCCCCCCCCTCCACGGGAAGGGCAAGGGGATAAGAGAGAGACAGAGAGACTTGTGGATTAGAAGATAAAACAAACTACTTTAATAATAGTGATAAATGAAATATATACAAATATGTACAGAACCCAATACCGAACCCAAACCCCCCTTGATGGTAACTACGTCACCACTGATACTGCGGCAGAAGGCCTCGGGATCACTGTAAGCACAGGAGAGGAAGGAACCAAGAAGAAGAATAATCTTGAAAGGGAGAACAATCATCAGAACAATCTAGGAAGGGGGAGCTGACCCCCAGTTTATATATCGAATATGACGTATATGGGATGGAATACTTTAGTTGGTCAGTTTGGGGTCACCTGTCCTGTCTGCTCCTCCCTGAAGGTGCAGCCTTTACCCTGCACCCTCCAACATGAGACACAAGATTTAGCAGTGACCTTGCTTTGCATATCAATCTCTGGTAGTAAATCTAAACATCAGGCCTTATCACTGCTAGAAGCTGGCAGTGTCTACGCGAACAAGCTGTTAGTTTCAGAAAGTGCAGTTTCTCAGAGGAGTTCTAACTAAAATGTAAAATCACTGAACAGAATTAGTTCTGTTCTAACCCAAACCAGGACACATACATTGCACATATTTTCTAGAAATTATTCTGTGAATGTACTTAAAGTTCAGAAACAACACTAAACATGTAGCCTGCCATCTATATTAGAAGGAAAAAAAAAATGACGGCTCTGGACATATACAAAGAATTCTTAAGAACAACAATGCTTTACTAGCAGTAAGAGGAAACTTGCTTATCAGCAAGTCTTTCTCTTTAACAAGATGGATTAACAATCAGTAGCTTTACGCTGTGTCCACCACAGGTATGTGCACTGTGGAAGAAGTCAGACAAGGCAGTTTGCCCAGAGGTGACTGGCAGCCAGCACTTTCACATATTCTTCTGTAGGACCAAATCAAAAGGAAAGCCAAACTGCAGCATTTCCTCGGGAACACCTCTGCTTTTTCCTAAAGGAAAAAAAGTTGTAATCACAGAATCATCAGGGTTGGAAAGGACCTTCAAGATCATCAAGTCCAACCGACAGCCCTATGCTTCTGTAACTTCTCAACCATTCCCCAAAGTGCCACATCTACCTGTTTTTTAAAACCTCCAGGGATGGTGACTCCACCACTTCCCTGGGCAGCCACTCTTTTGGAGAAGAAATTTTTCCTAGTATCTTATTTAAACCTGTCCTGGCACAACTTGAACCCATTCCCTCTAGTCCTACTGCTAGTCACAAGGAAGAAGAGGCCAACACCTGCCTCTCTACAACGTCCTTTCAGGTAGCTGAAGAGAACAATAAGGTCTCTTCTCAGCTTTCTCTTCTCCAGGCTAAACAGCCCCAGCTCCCCCAGTCTCTCCTCATAAGGCCTGTTCTCCAGACCCCTGATCAGCCTAGCTGCCCTTCTACACACCCTCTCCAGTACATCAATGTCCTTCCTATACTGCGGTGCTCAAAACTGCACACAGTACTCAAGGTGTGGCCTCACCAGTGCCGAGTACAGTGACAAGATCACCTCCCTGCTCCTGCTGGTCACACTATTCCTGATACAAGCCAGGATGCCATTGGCCTTCTTGGCCACCTGGGCACACTGCTGGCTCATGTTCAGCCGGCTGCCAATCAGCACCCCCAGGTCCTTCTCTGCTGGGGAGCTCTCCAGCCACTCCTTCCCAAGCCTGTAGCGCTGCTGGGGGTTGTTATGACCAAAATGCAGGACTCTACATTTAGCCTTATTAAAACTCATAGCATTGGCCTCTGCCCATCGATCCAGCCTGTTTAGGTCCCTCTGCAGAGCCTGCCTACCCTCAGGCAGATCAACACGTCCACCCAGCTTAGTGTTGTCTGCAAACTTACTAAGGGTGCACTCTATGCCCTCATCAATAAAGATGTTAAACAGAAGCGGCCCCAGCAATGAGCCCTGGACAACATGTTTAAGTGTTCTACAAACCAGTCAATTGCATATTCTGAATTCAGTGCTTTACTGGCGGGCATCTGAAGGGACCATCTCCAACCACGGTTCAAGCAGGAATCCAAGGCTGGCCTTTCACAACACAAGGAGGAGGACACAAATAGCAATTTAAAGAATTTCCAAACTTTTTTGTCCCCTGTGGCTCACTTTCAGTTCCATAGCATGACATCCCACCATTTTAGCTATTTCTGGGGCTGTGATGTGAACCAAACCAAAAAAAAAATAACCCAGCTTTGAGAAAAAAACAGAACTGGGGGAAGAATTTGATCACAGAGCTGGTTACAACAACTTTGGGATAAGATTGAAGAAAGGAGGCATGCCACAGACAGGCCACAATTACTCCAAACTGGTGTTACCAAAACCTCTTATTTGAAGCTATGGCCACAACAGCAGGAGAAACAGGAACTCACATGAGCTTCAGAAAGGACTCACCAAAACAAAAATAATTTCATTTTTACAGTTCAAATATTGTATTTTGTAAACAGAGAAACTGCCTTCCCCAAAGGAAAAGGGTGATGAAGTATTAAGCAAATATTCAAAATATTGGGTCTTCTATAGACAAGAGCTCTGTATGTATGTAAATAAGGAACAAATAGATCAGGATTACAAGAGAGATGTACTGGCTTGCAGTATGATTACCAACAAGTCATTTTTCACTAGACACCTGTATATACTCACAATTTGAAGCCAGAGCTCACAACTGAGTAGACAACAAAGATCTGTGCATTAGGTATGGGGTTTTTAATAACATGAACTAACTCTCCACATTTCAGCATGCAGTAAACTGATAAGCAATTGCAGTGTGGTCATCAAGGACTCAAGTAGGGAAATGATGACACATACTCATTAATCCTGGGTAAACAGTCCAGACCAGGCAGCAATGGCCAGGTCCATCCTAGAGGCAACACTCACTGAGGCCAAAAGCAAAATCAAAGCCCCATAGCCCAGAGGATAGCAAGAGGGTGAAGATGAACTTAAATATGTTATGTCTGAGGGAAATGTGGTCATCAGCACAATCTTCTCCCCTCTCAACTCAAGATGGGGAAAGCTCCAGGCTTATGTGGACCAGGACAAGGAAAAACCACTACAGCGATATACACTCGTTAAGGGCCTGTCTCATTCAAAATGCAGCTTTAAGTGCCAAGTCCTGTTTGTTGAAACAAGCCACAGTTCGTTGAAGAAACTGTTTGAAGCTGCTTTATTAATTTTCACTATTGCAAGGATATACAGCAAAAGTACATCCTGATTTCGCTGCAGCAGGTGCAACCGTTTCATTATTGTGGCTAAGTCCAACTACAGAGGCACTTCCTCCACCAGTAGGAGCCTGTTCAGAGTACAGCAGCAATAAAAGCCTACCTAAAATACCAAATGATTTCTATACTTGCAAAGGTGAAAAGGACTACTTCAGTTTCTTTTAGTTTCCCCCTCTTTAAAGAAATCTTTCACTGGAACAGATTTAACTCCTGGAAGCATTTTAAATGTTTCTGTGGTCAACTGCACTCCTACTATCCACTTTTCCTACTAACATTTGCATTATGTGGGTCAGATTCTCCAGCCTCTGGAAAAATGCAACATTACTAGGCCATGCCAAACATTCTGGCAGAACCTATTCAGAGGCAGTGGGGAAGAGATCAAAGCTGCTCTTATCCTCATTGCCAGGAGATGCTGCCACTTTCAATGCGTTAAAGCTGACTCAAATGTCAGAGACAAGTCAACCTCGAAGTGGAAATACAGGTATTTTCATTCCACTTCCAGGGGAAGACAAAAGGTTACACTACAGCTATTTCAGGCATTACAGAGAGACTTTTAAGCACTCTAGTCAAAAAAAAAGGAAGAGATGGCCTCTCATTTTAACTCCTAGCAGATTCATTTGTGACAATGCCAACACAGAAGGTGGCAAAATTTAGCACCTCTAGTTCTAAAAGAAAAGTTTATTCCAGGCTTGGAGTTGTAAGAGGGTTAAAGCAAGTTAAATTAGCAAGCTTGTAAAGAAAGATATCACCTACCACCAGCCCACACTACATGTGATTTTAACATGTGCTTTTAGCCCTGAATTTTGGAAAAGTATCATATTTACAATGACTCGTGAAAGAAGAAAGTAGAACTAACCTGGCACAGAGTGGTAAAACATTCCCCCTGATGACTCAAAACCAGTATCAATTCTCTGATCTTTCAGAAGTGTTGACTCAACTTACTGAGACTAAAAGACAGATCAAAAGAAGCTTTTCTTCAGCTCAGTAAAATCATAATGCTTTTCCCATTGATTTAGGTGCTCTTGGTATGAGATATATGAAAGCCTTCCACTGATGTTTAGCATCGAATGAGTTTACAAAGTAGAAGTTTGACTTAAAAAATTTACAAAGACAAGTCCCAAAATGGGGAAATGTCTACTGATACAGAACACTGATAACCATCCCCATACTGCAACCCAGATCTTTAACATGCCCGCTCTAAACAATGTACCTTAACCACTCCCCACAGACATAAAACTTGGACTCAGAAGAAGCAATATGCATCCCTCCATGCTGTTGAGAAGAATACCTGAAAAGCTGTAGTGTCTGAAGATCACTGTCATTGGAAAAATCTGCCTGCAGGCTGCAAAACATGACAGCTTATTGCATTAGTATTGCTTAAAATGTGACACAAAACAGACATAGAAAAATTCTGATCAGAAATTAATGAGACTCATAAACTGATTTGCCTATTAAACACTGTTTGGAATCCTTCAGCCAAGACCTGACAGGAGGCTGAGAGGACCCACCAGTAAAAGACTACCCTACACCCACATCTCCTTACCAACACTCGTTGCTAAGAACCTGCTACCAGCTGTCAGCAGAAACAGGATACATGCATAATGCCTTCTTAACTTGACTCTTTACAGCCACTTCTCGAAGTCTCAGGTAACTCAAGCACAGCTTGAGACAAGGAACAGTATAACTGAGCACGCATGTATCCTGCAAGGTAGAAAAATCAATAAACTAGCCCCTGTTCTTCAGGAACAAGTCCAAGCAGAGACACAAGTACCTGTCCTGCACTTTGCGGGTATGCTGCCAGGCTTCTTCTTCAGTGCTGAGGAAGGAACACAATGCAACTTCGCATTACAGCAAAACAGCAGACATTTGGAAACGGAGTCCATGTCTGCTGTAGACATAGCTGTTACCACACAGAACTTCCCCACTTTGTTCCCTGAACATGAACACATGCAGCACAAGCATGCAGAGATTTATTTAATTGCTTCTGCACTAACATTGGCCCTTTTTAGAGCAAGTTTTGATATACCAGAAGTATGATCACTGTTCCACGTCTACTCTTTATCACCTTTCTTGGCATGGACATAATGAGTATTTCACTGCAAGGTGAGATACATTTGACTTTAGCTGACTAGGCTTTTAAAAGGAGTAAAGGCCTATGCTTTTTGGACTTAAACAATAAAAATACTGATGCCCATCTACGGTCCTTTTCTTCTCATAGACCTAATTATGCCTTTTTAGAGAGAGCACAGAATTCAGAAGTCACACCAACACAGCACAGCTAAGCAGCCACACACAAATAGTGCTAGCTCTTCAATATCCACCTCCACATCCAAACGCACAAAGACAGTAGTTAATTCAGTGATTTTGGTATAAAGAAACTGGGCTTAATGACTTGCTTGACAATGGGAATCAAGTAGTCACACATTTAAAGCCTCAGTCAAAATCAGAATGTTTCCTTCCACATGCATGGCAGAGTCCACATGAAAAAAAATCCACAAAATCTTTACCCAAAGCAACACTAAAAAGGAGTAGATTTGTTTGCAAAAAAGGCTGAAGTTTACCTGCCACTGAGGAGATGCAGGCTTATAACCACAGCCAAAACCCAGACCCGCATTAATGGCTCCTTGCAGAACTCTTGTTGTTCCACTTGGGTGCCCACCAGATCTCCCAGATCACTTTCTGCAGACCTTGTCTTCCAGCTGCTCGGGCACCCAGCATGTATAGAGGGTGGCCCATATAGGGTATACCCATATAGGGCAGACCTGCTACATGTGGCAGTTCCTCCACAAGTACAGTACTTCCCATTTCTCATGGCTGAACTTTGTGACGTTCCTGTCTGCCTATTTCTCAAGCCTATCCAGGTTCCTCTGAATGGCTGCACAATCATCTGGTGTATCCACTTCTTGTCTTGTATCATTTGCAAACCTGCTCACAATGCCCTGGCTCCATCATCTAGGCCATTAATGAAGAGGCTAAATAGTACTGGACCGAGTATCAACCCCTGGTGTACTCCAGTAGTGACAGGCCTCCACCAGGACTTCATGACGTTCTGACCACAAACCTCACAGACAAACTGACAGGTACAGGCTAGATATGTAGCCAGTGAGGTGGGTGGGAAACTGGCTGAGCTATTCCTCACCCACCTCAGTGTCCACACATCTAGTCTGTACTTCCTCATTTTGCCTTCAGGATGGTATGGGGAAAATGTGTTAAAAGCGTTACTCAAGTCAATGGAAACAACATTCACTGCTCTCCCCTCATCCACTATCTGCACTAAGCTCTGCCCATTCATAACAGAGAAGGGTACTGAGCTCACAGGAGAGTGATGGAAGGAGTAACAGCACTCACTGTCCATTACAGTTCACATGGGCAGAGCAGGCACAGTCCACTTTGCCTTCCTCCTACCTGTACAATATCATCAGGCTAGCAAAGTAGGTTACATCTCAGCCTGAATCACTGGAGCTCAAGAATAAAAAATCTTAAAAATGTGTCTGCTAGATACATCCTGTACAGCAATATAGCATGCTAAATAATTCAGTCAGATACTTGCAGCATGTGAGTTTTCCTTTTTTATAAAAAAACCCCAAACATTAATGAATACAGACTTATGTCTCTTCAGGAGAATAACGATGTGTCTGGCTCCCTTTCACTGTAATACACAATTGAGAAGACTGCCACTGCTCTGGAGTGTTAGCATGAACACCTAGATGACAGAAAAGATTAACTGTCCAAGCAGTTTATGAAAGGAGAGTCAACAGATGTTATCAGTGCACACTTGCCTCTTCTAAGCCCATACAGAGGAAGCTAGGTGATTTCCTCATTCCAGGTTTAGAACTCAATATCAAAGTGGAGCTAAAAGCCTTAAGGTAAAATATTGCTGTGTAACTGGGTGATTTCTGCACTGCTTAAACAGTTAAGAGCCTCCATCTTTTGTTACCTTGATGGGACAAAGCTGAACAGCCAAAGCGAAGTCCACTCAGCTCTGCTAGTCTTGTACATTACAGGCAGATTGCCCTACAAGACTGCTGCTCTGTGAGAGCAAAGACCACTACGCATCAGAAGGCAAGCAAGACCTACTTCTTTTCCAGCCTTCAATGAAGATGCTTTCTGATTCAAGGCATGTATCTTCTAACTTCATCTGAATGCTTTATCTAACCACATATAGAAACCACCATCACCTCTCAGGTGCAAATGCTTGGAAGAAGAAAATTGTGGCATTTAAGAACGGAATGGGTAGGCAGTGAAGGCTCAGGTCATACGATACAAGCTCTTCTGAAAGGAATCTTTTGAATATTCCTACAGCAGGTTCAAACAAGGTGACCCTCCATACAATGCCAACCGGATATTCTGGTGCTCATACAATCTCACTGTGCATATGTGTATTCCATTGCTAAAAGCAGGAATAATGGTGCAAGCCAATCTGAATCTAGAAAATATATACCTTGAGCTCCCTACATCCTCTAGTCAGATGGCTTTTCCTCCCATTTGTTTAAGTCATAGCAGGCATACATACCTCAAAAATTGCTCCAGCTAGCTTGTCTCTTTGCATAGATATGCTCACAGTTGTAATTCAAGTGTCTTCAATGGAGGCCTAATCTTAAAAATACTTAGAAGTATAAATTCTACAGGCAACAGAAGGAAATACAATTTATCGGCTTCTACATTTGTAGAGGTCTGCAGTCAGTAGTGTAGGTCATTTTCAGAGTAAATCTTGGCAACAAAGCTTCTTCGTAGAGGAGAAAGGTCTGCCAAAATTAACAAGCATAGTAAGAAATACCATTAATATCTGATAAGCAACAAAACAGCTCCAGAGATTCAGAGCCTCCTTCAGAGGAAAGAATGAACTCTTATTCAAAATATTTGTTTTCTGCTAGCTTTGACACGTTGAAAATCAGAAGCAGCCTCTGAAGTTACCTCATATTCTAAGTACTATAATAAATTCTCTCAAAGGAAAAATTCTCTAAGCATTCAGATAATGCTTGATCATAACAGAGCATTCAACACAACACCACACCACAGCATGCCCTGTTTCAAACAGAACTCCCCAACTCATCAGATGCCTTGATGTCCACTGCATATTTTCACACAGGAATGCTTGTGTGACCACTGAAGTAGCTGCTGTCATAAACGAGGACCAAGGCAGAGAGTGATGGAAGTGCGACATACCATAGATACAAGGTGCATCCTAGGGGAGATCCTACACAGCATAAACATCTGTTCATGTACTTCTGAACTTACTTAATTTGGATTTAAGTTTATAAAATGTAAACTCTTTGGGGCTGAGACCTTCTATTCTGTGCTTGCACTTCACGTAGTATAGCAGACCTAGGTTCTAAATCAAAGTTGTTCGATGTTATTGTGATACAAGTTTTTGTACTTTTGGTCCGACAGTAAGATTCTTCTTTACAAATAAAAAAGGTCAGTTAGTTTTGAATTACCATGAAATGCTTCTGAAAGTATGAAGAGACTTCATATAGCAAAAAAAAAATATTGAACTCCATAAAATCACTTGTTTCCTTCTCTTTTTTTTCTTTTTTCTCCTTCTGTGACCATTTTAACACGCTTGGCCAGAGAACAATTTAAGAATCTGGAGCTCACATTCAAGCTTAAAGAATCAGCTCACTGTGCTATGACAACATCCAGTGTCTTGACTGTTTAGACGTTTTAAGATTTTACATTTAAGTGTTGAAATCATCGCAGACTACTCACTTTCTAGTAGTGCTGACAGCTAGCCTGTCACCTTGGCATTGCGTTTCATTCACAGCTCTTCACTATTCCCAAAGATGCCAGTTTATTCACTATTAAACATTGTGCCGTGTTCACAGAATCACAGACTGGTTGAGGTTAGAAAGGACTCTCTTGCCCTATAGAGTTAACGAGTCCTCTATTAGTTCTTAAGAAACTCACACACTCATCAAGAGGGTACAATCTTCTCCTCTTTAAACATCACTTTGTCAAGCAGTATCCAAGCACACTGCAGTAATCAGCTTTCACAGTGTTTCAGAGACACACATAAGGGAGAACCACTAGTCATATTTTAGGGGTCATATTTTTAGACTTTGAGAAGAGTCAGTCAGGGGAAGCCACTCAGCCAACTGACCTGAGCAACAGCTTAGTCAGTGATTCCAGTTCCCAAAGCCAAGCTGTCACTAGAAGACAACAGGTAGGAAACCAGCTAAGAAGACACCATATCAGGAAAACACACCAGAGAAGCAAGAGAAGACTCTTCCCCCAGACCTCTAAGCAAAAATTCATAGAAACCCAGCTCAAGATACCATCACACCAATTATTTCTGAATGGTTCAAAAACTATTCTCTGAAAGGCCAGATGAGATACTTTTACAAGGTTTGCCCAATTTCAGTGCAAGCCACAGTAGCCTGCTCCATACAGGCACCCGGGACCAGAACAGGAGCTGACTCGCTAGATATAATCCATCTCTTGAAGAAAGCCACAGAAAAAACCCTGCAGTCTTTCTATTTCCATTTTGTATCTGAATTAGATGCAGCTTCTAATTGTTGATTCTTTAGCTATGATTAAGTAAGATGGAGGGAGCCCAAACCATGCCAGAGACCTGCTTAAAAAGAAAAAAACCCCACACATACCCCCACAAAAAGCCCAAAACAACAAAAACCAACAACAACAAACAACCAACCACAATCCAGCAACTTTTATGTGGTAAATGGCAAGGAGGAATATAAAAATTTTAACAGCAAAAAGCTTTGGTTTTTTTTAATGGCATGAAAGCTTGAAGTCCCAATTTAGATTTACAAAATCTATACAAAGTAGATCTTCCTCCATCTTCAGTTTGCTTCCACAGTTTCAATGACTTCCAGGTTGGTTGAGTTGGGTTTTGAGGCAGCTCAACTGGACACAATGGATACAAAGCACCAGTTAACTTGCCTATCTGACACAGGAACCCTGCGAGACTGTGAAGGTCACAGAGCAGTGCAAGTGCTGCAAGCTGCAGAGCCCCACAGTCTCCAAACAAGAGAGGAGAGAGTTGCCCAGCACCGAGGATGGAGCAGTCTTCCCAGCTAGTACACCTGGCTTTCCTCCCCTCCAGACACTTCCAGATGGACAAAGAATCTACCACACGAGGAGCACTGTTCTGTTGATTAAACACAAAGCTATCCGTAACACATCAATCTTGCTTAAAACAGGACCACCAGTGAGCAGCAATGATAGCACCACTGCTCCCCAGACTCAGGAGGAACCTCTTGCACGGGCTTGTGTTCCTGCAATGTTACTCCTGCAATGCCCACAGCTGTAGCCCAAATGTGTTGCCAAGGGCTTCCTTGTGGAAACATCTGATTTTAAGGTCTGTGGCCAATGGACACCATTTCTGATGCAGCAGTAGTTATGTTACTCTCCTCCTCTACAATTCCACTCAGATACTTATACCTTCAGTTCACACTTTTGCACCTTCCCACCAATATGCTTCCTTAAGTTTCATCATTGATTGAACCTTGTAGGGAAAGTGATGCCTCAACCCACAAAAGGTGCTCTTTTGGCCACTGTGCTTGTTACTAATGCACACGAGGTACTTCTGCTATCATTGACGACAGGAACTGTACACACACGTTGAACTAGCTAAGCCCCGTGACTTTTGGCACTTGCAAGGCTCAGAAGCCACCACTTGGGCTGACATTCTCTACTTTAAAGGCCTGTTTCTGAAAATCCGTTTTAGAACAGCAGAATTTCAGCTCACTTACAAATCGGTGCAATGAAAAAATCAGTACCTTAATTACGTCATAAAAGGCAGATTAAGTGGGAAGGAATAGATGAAGAAAACACCTAAGCTTTAGCTACGTCAAAATGAGCAGGGTAGGGCCCAGCCGACTCCTCCAGATAGAGAAGCCCAGGAACCAGTCAACCTCGTAGATGTTCCTTCACCGAGGACCGAACCTCACTGCACCCCGGGATGGGGCTGGGCGACTGCCAGGGCTCCGCGCAGGCCGGCGCGGCGCTGCCCAGCACACGTCGCTCCCGCCGTCGGCCCACCCCTCGCCGGGTGCACCTGCACCCCCGCTCCCCACAAGGCGGCCCGCGAGCCCCAAAGGGCCAGAACGCGGTAAGCGGGACAGAGGCCCCGGGCCGCGGCCCAATCTGAGGGGATCAGGGGGACTGGAGAAAGCTCCAAGCTGGCAACAGACGAGCGCGGCGGGGAGCGCGGTCGAACAACCGGTCTGGAAGCCGCTAAGGCCGCCCGTGATGGGCACAGCCGGGGCCTCCGCCTCCACACCCCCCCGGCCCACGGGGGTCCCCTTGGCCCCGGCCCGGCCCAACCCGCGGAGTCCCCTCAGTCCCAGCCCACAGAGATCCCCTGAGCCACGACTAGGGAGCCCACAACCCGGGCGCGGGGTCACTCACCGGCCGAACGGGGGCGCCCCGAGTGCATCGCCAGTGGCTGCTCCATCCCCGCCTTCGCCTCAGCCGCGCGCAACGTCAGCGCGCAGCCTCGAAGGGCGTAGCGTGGCGTCGCGCGCGCGATGACGTTAACCGGCGGGGGCGGAGCGAGAAATTGTGCCCGTGAGGGACACCTCCCACTGCTAGGCGTACGGCCCAGTTGGGTTCGGCTCTGCTAGCGGTGGCGCGCTCCGCCTCCAACCGACTCCCAGCTACGCTTCGCTGGGCCCTGCCTGGCCCTGGCCCTGGCCCTGGCCTTGGCCCTGGCACCGGGGCACGCAGCGGCGCGACCCGCCTGCGGCCTGCAGGGAGGCTACCGTTACCAGCGCCACCCAGTGGCACCCGCTCACCGAGCACGTCCCCGGTGGCGCGCAGAGGTGGCTCTTATGCAATTTGGCTGCAGCCGGGAGCCCCGGCGCCTTCACGGGACACGGCCTCCAGGAAGGCCTTGGGGGCCACTGCGGTAAAAAGAAACGCCTACATCACTTGTCATTCCTCAGTGAGTTCCCAGCACCAAGGGCTGCAGACAACAGCTCTTGCCCCTGCTCTCCGAGCACCTTTTCAAAATGGTTGTTCTCGAATATCTTGTTCCTTGTCCCATACACAGGTGAGCCCTGCAGGCCCTGCTGCCAGAAACAGGCCTTACGGAACAGCCTTGCCGATGCCGAGCTCGTGACTTTTAACAGTAACTTCCCCTACCCAGCTCTCTCAGCACAGGGTTTCCCTGCTCCTGCAATCCTGACAAAATGGTTATACTAGCTCCTGTTTGAAGCCCTGATGGGCAGCAGTCCTGAGGTTCTCTGTGTAACAATATATGAGGAAAGGCTGAGGGAGCTGGGTCTCTTCAGCTTGGAGAAGAGGAGACTTAAGGGGTGACCTCATCTATGCTTTTAAATATGTGAAGGGTGGGTGTCAGGAGGATGGGGTCAGGCTCTTCTCAGTGAAGCCCAGTGACAAGACAAGGGGCAATGGTTGTAAGCTGAAAGAGAAGATACAAGGACTCCCTGAAACAACATCTCAGCCTTGGCCATATTGATCATCATAACTGGTCTACTCTGGCCTCCAAGCAGGAGGCCTGGAGACACACTGTGGATAACGCTGCGGATGCTTTTGAGAAAGCACGCAGGATCACCCTTGAGGAGAAAAGACAATGCAGAAAGAATCATGCCTTGCAGAACACACCATCTAAGGAGTCTTTCTGCTGTGCCTTTTGCAACCACGCATGCCTATCTCGTATTGGCCTTTTTAGCCACCAACGCGCTTGCAACAAACGTGGGTAGAGCCCTTCCCAAATCTTCGTTCGCGAAGACTAGCCATGAATGAATGAATGAATGAGGACGTTCCATGTGAATACAAGAATTTTTTTTTTCCTAGTTCAGGTGCCAGAGCACTGGCACAGACTGCCCAGAGAGGCTGGGGAGTCTCCTTCTATGGAGATATTCCAAACCCGTCTGGACGCACTTCTGTGTGACCTGGTCTAGGGAATCCTGCAGTGGCAGGGGAGTTGGACTAGATGATCTTTCAAGGTTCCTTCCAACTTCCAACATTCTGTGATTCTGTGATATGCTCTAGGAGGGAATCATAGATGGTATTGGCTTGCAAATTGGTTTGTGAGTTCTAGTTTGCCATATGGAATAGTGTTTAGTGTTGACCCGACAGAAACTTCTAGAATAATCAAACTGTATTGTACTTATTTCAGAAGGGCTTCTGGTTTTCCACCATCATTTTCATCTAACAGCAAGTTAGATGAAGTAGTCTGAGAAGACACCAAGGACCAGGATCTCAAAGACACTGCTTCAGCTGACCTGACCATCTCTCTTCATCTGAACAGCAATGTTATCTAAGGTGACTGTGCTTGTGTATTTTTAGAAACTGCACCCTTTCTGGAAGCTGATTTGCTGAAACAAATTGCCTCAATATATATTTGTCTGATGCAGTTAATGTATTTAGACACAAAAAGGTTAGAATTTATACAACTTGACTTCTATTTCAAACCAGTGCTCATTACTTCTTACTTCTTTTCATGTAAAGATCAAGAATTAATGAACACCAGCCAATATCTTTCCCACTAAAATCCCTTCCTCATTGCTCCCAGCTCTCTTTACGCTTCTCCCAGGCCATCCCTCCCCCAAGTCACACTCCAGTGTGTCCTGAAGCTAAAGCAGAGCCTGGCCGTGACACGATGGGTATACAGGGAAGGCAAGAGCTGTATGCTGAATTCAAGTGCTGTCACTTGGAGTTACAGTCATAGGCTGTGCAAAGGGGACATGGATCCTGGCAAGCCAAGAAAACTGAAGGGCAGGAAATAATAGATGATGAATCTTTGCCTACTAAAGTGAATATGCATGAATGACATAGTCAGAAGTCTGCTGAGGAGTGAGGAATGTGATGAATATATCCTCTGTCAAGGGCTTCTCCCTCCTTACCACCTTCCTTCTCCAATCTTTCAGTAGCCTTATAGCTTTTGACAGGATCACAGAATGTTAGAGGTTGGAAGGGACCTCGAAAGATCATCTAGTCCAACCCCCCTGCCGCAGCAGGATTCCCTAGACCAGGTCACACAGAAGCATGTCCAGACGGGTTTGGAATATCTTTGTAGAAGGAAACTCCCCAGCCTCTCTGGGCAGTCTGTGCCAGTGCTCTGGCACCTCAACTGGGAAAACATTTTTTCTTGTATTCACATGGAACCTCCTATGCTTCAGCTTACAGCCATTGCCTCTTGTCTTGTCACCAGACTTCACTGAGAAGAGCCTGACCCCATCCTCCTGACACCCACCCTTCACATATTTAAAAGCATAGATGAGGTCACCCCTTAGTCCAAGCTAAAGAGACCCAGCTCCCTCAGCCTTTCCTCATAAGGAAGATGTTCCACCCCTTTCATCATCTTGGTGGCTTTGTGCTAGACTCTTTCCAGCAGTTCCCTATCCTCCTTCAACTGAAGGGCCCAGAACTGGACACAATATTCCAGATGTGGCCTCACCAGGGTAAAGTAAAGGCGGAGAAGAACCTCTCTTGACCTACTAACCACACCCCTTTTAATACACCCCAGAATCCCATTGGGCCTCCTGGCCACAAGAGCACACTGCTGCCTCATGGTCATCCTTTTATCCACAAGGACCCCCAGGTCCCTTTCCCCTTCACTGCTCTCCAACAGCTCAGTCCCCAACCTATACTGATCCATGGAGTTATTCCTTCCCAGGTGCAAAACTCAATACTTGGCCTTTTGATTTTCATTCAGTGTCTCCCTGCCCAACTCTCCAGCCTGTCTAAGTCTCGCTGAATGGCAACACAACCCCCTGGTGTGTCAGCCACTGCACCCAGTTTCATAAACAACTGGTCATCTAAGATCTGGCTGGGTGTTGCATGATTTGCAGGACCTAGGAAAAAAGGACAGTATATTTAAAGCTGATGAGAACTTTGTTCCTTCCCCATCTCCTAAAAAAAAAATTTGCAGAACTAATGAGAGATCTTTTAAAATTTCTCTCTAAACCATTTTTCACCTCCCTTCCTTTTCAAAGCTGAGTGACCACATGCTGGCGTCTTGTGACAGCACATGGGAACACAAAGTGAGGCTGACTGAAAGCAGAGAGTGAGCCTGACTGGCTGAATTTCACTGGCTAACTTCAGAGCATACACAATGCAAACAGGATGTGCTGTATTTATTCTTTTTTTTCTTCTTTATTAAAAACAAATATCCAACTAAGTAACAAATTTTTAGTATTAGATCTCCAGTGGACAGTATGTTTGGCATTAAACAACTTAAGTCTAATAACTGTTGAGAACATCAAATTCAAAAGTTCACAGGGGATTTTTGGTTTTAGACAACACACAGAAGTGATGAACCAGGTAGCCAAGGAAGTAATTAGAGTACAATTATTCCTCTCTGCAGGTACTGAGTATTGTTTTGGCTTATTAATTATACTCCTTATTTATATAATTTCTAATTAGACTTTCTGCAATATACTTCTACAGAGTTGGTCTTGTACTGTGAAATTAATGTAAAAATATTTTATATTCACTAATTCAAAGAGGGGACTATTGCAAATTTACAAATAGATATTCAGGGAATGGCCTTTCTGTCATAGCTTTGTAACATCTTCTCTGTTTTTTCAAAACAACTGAAGCCAAAGGAGCTCAGTATCTTTGAAAGACAGACAGCACATCATCTTCGTGCCTGCACAATCACAATCTGTAGACCTACATGTATTTATGGACAGGAGCCAACACTTATTACAGAGACTTCTGTGCTGGACACTTACCTGAGCTATCACTGTAATAGAGCTCTAGAGTTTCAGGTGATCAATGTGCCAACTTACAAACAGTTCACTCCCTGCACAGGAGAAAACAGTTTGGGCCTCACTGATCTCTGTCCAAAATAGTGACTTGTGCCAGTGCAAAGTGAATGCTAAATCAGCACAGCAGTTATTTCTCTGAGCTGGTGGTGTTCAGCACAGATCTTAATGGTCATTTGCACCTGTGACAGATTGTGAGTCCAAAGAGAATGCAGGAGGACAAAAGCTGCGCTAAAATACCAGAGCAAATACCTTGGCATGAGGTTGAAACTGGGAAGGGTCTCTGTGCTTCTAATAGTTAATTTTGATTCCTACAGGGAAAAAACCAATGTGTGGACTGATTAGATTTACCTTTCTATGCCCACCTCCAAACATTACTTACACCACCCAGGCCAGTTCTTATGATGCCACCCTTGGTTTGATAGCCAGGCCTTTCAGCAAGATAAGAGTCCCCAGCCTTGCAGATATGAACCATTGTGCCTCCAGATTAGGGTTTTTTTCGGTCCTGTCCTTGTATAATTTTTGCTTTTTCAATAGGGAGTTGCTGGGAAGAAACCAAGTAGCAGACTGAAGATAGATATGAAATAACAAGCTGAACTCAATGTAACAGACTGATAAATTAAACTCAGGTTAAAGCTTAGTTCTTTAATCTCCAGTCACTATAGAAACTAACTCTGCCTGACTGCTGGGGTACCATTTCAGAAGAACCAGCAAGCATCAGCTGCACTGCCAGAAATGGTGAATAAAGGACATGAGCTACCCTGGGAGCTTGTTACAGAGAGAAACAGAAGCTCAGGAGGGCATTTCTGGCTAGAATGGTGAAAAATTTTTCTGGTTTGACCTGGAAAAGATGTACCTTTTAATTCAGCATCAGCTCTCAGGGAGACCTTATAGCAACAATCATGAATTTACTTTGTGACTGCCATTCTCCTGAAAGCTGATTTGCTTTACATGCTCATGGCAATTTCATTCCTTCTTGCATGGCATCAAAAGACATGGCTGCATTACACATGTTTCTCAATGGCCATGTGACATAGTTTTGGGGTGCTCTTACAATGAGGGAATTGTTATTTTGACATATGTACCAACAGATGTCTGGGGATAGAGTTTGGAATGATACTGGGCAAAGAGAGGAGAAAAAAGGATTTTTTTAATGGGTCACAAACAATTTTTTGTAAGGGATTACAGAGTTTGGATGCAAGGCAGTTCAACATAGGCTGAACATGAGCCTGTTTGGCCACCACTTGCAGTGAACCTTCTGGCTTCAGTGTCAGACAAAGAAGTTTTCAAGCTGTTTAATTCTCAGATATGTAGATACTGACCCCAGCATCTCGAAGCTTAGCCCACACCCTCTGCAGTATGAGTGAGGTAAATAGAGTATGTCCCATTTAGTCTGCTAACAGCTGTCCTTGCAGCCTCAGGTGGCTCACAGGCAAGTTGGACCAGGGCCTAGAGAAGATCCTGATGTCATATGCCCCATGGGTGATGGGAGCTGTAAGACAGCCGCCCTTCAGCTGTCTAAACCTTGAGCGGGCACACCCAAGCTCCCTTCTGGCAATGTGTGCTCGTGGGCCAGGTGCCATAGCTTCTCTTTGTAAACAGTTCCTATAAATGCTAGTCAGTAGGACTGTATGTAAATGTTAGCCACATGACTTCCTTGGGTGCCATACAGTCCAAAAGCTTGTGTGCTTTAATCAATCCAGTGAAGGGCTGCCCTACTCACACACAGATAACTAAGTTCTGTGTAAGGAAAAATTAACATTTTTCTAGTAAGGGTAAAAGAAATTTCTTTCTATGAGTGTGGTGAGACACTGGAACAGGTTTCCCAGAGAGGTTGTGGATGCATCATCATTGGAAGTTTTCAAGGTCATGGTGGATGGGGCTTTGAGCAACCTGATCTTTAATGAAAGATACCTTTACCTGTGGCAGGAGGGTTGGAACTAGCCGATCTTTAAGGTTCCTTTCCAACACCAACCATTCTATAATTCTATGAAATTTGATTACTGAAGCACAGAATTCGCTGTAGCCCTCTGTTAAAACATGCGCATGAGCACTTTGCCATCCTTATGGGCTGATATCCAAAGCTCTAGAAGACGGCTAGACAGCTTTCACTTTGTCACACTCTGTTTTGTATGCCTATCCTAAAACAGTGCCACAGAATAAATCTCCCTGTACACATTTGCTTCCTAATCTAGCTCATTTATACACTAAAGCATGGAATTTCAGTCACACATGGAAACAGCCACACCAGCAGTTGCAGAAGAGCAGGAAGAAAGTGTCTGTTCTTTGTCAATAAGAAATTAATCAGAACCTTGAGCTTCGCTTGGGAGCACAATGGCAGCTGCTTTGGCATATCTTTAAGCTGGCGAGCTCCGACAGAAGTGTCAGCAGTCATAACAGCATTACTTTTGCTATCATGGCAGCAATACAAAATGCTGAGCTCCAAAGCTCACCATTAAAGGAAGGGGAAAGGGGAAAAAGGAGATACCCTGCAGGGCTTAACTGAAAACAGGCCATCAGCTTGGAAATACAGAAAGCAGGACAGGGTCAGGAGTCCGCTAAGAGGATTTTCACAAATACACATGTGCTGTCAGTGCTTCCATGTCAAAATGACACCTGTTTATCAGGTAAATCTGGAAAGACTGGATAACATAGGAGATTAAGTTCTCCAAGACTGTTTCACATGAAGCTGTGACACAGCAAGACCTAAATACCAATTCAGACAGAGACTGAGTCATTTCAGGTCAGTGTTTAGGGCAGTATTGAATCTTAGGAAAGACCACCAGAAGTCAGGACTCCACGATAGAAGAGGCACAGTAGTGACAATGCTGCAATGCTGTGTGGGGGGAAAACACACTGAGCAGAAGAAACACTCCTTGCTTTGCAGCTTCTTCTCAATGAAGCAGAAAACCCTGCAGAAAGGAGTGGAGCATAGCAGGGCAATATCTTGATTTTCATGCTCCAGAGTTTGCAGGGCATGCTGCAAATGCTGTAAATGAAGCCTGATTTCCATGTGGCTTTGCATGTGTAGAAGTCATTGTGGAGAGGGAAGCCAAAAAAGGCATCTCCCCTGAATTGGGTGGAACTTAATTAAGCTCAGAAATCCTGCTAGCACATGCTATGGTGCATAATTATGGCTTCTTCATTAACTCTTAGATTTATTACTTGTAAGAGGCTGGATTTCAGAAGTAAAGACTGCCTAATGGGAAGACCCTCCCTTGGAGAGAAAACAACCCAGAGATTTGACAGGGGATGAGCATCTCTCCCAGGAGACAGGATTAAATGAATGCTGCATCTTTCTGCTGACTCCTTTCAGTATTCACCTTCACCAGCCAAAACCTAGCTGTACCCTTCACAGTTCACCTTGCCTTTGCAGCTCTTGCAGACAGTTAAGCTGGCAAAGCAGAAAGCCAAAGTATTTTACAGACACCAGTTGAACCTTTCACTCATTACTTCAACAAAAGTAACTTCAGAGGGATGAAAAACTGTCTACTGATGGATATAACTAAGAATTTGTTCCACAAAATTCTAGGACCTCCCAGAAAGTGCTCTGTATCCTGCCTGCTCTGTTATGTACTGGGCTGATTCAGAGAAGGTTCTTGTTAGAACTGATTTTCGTGTGGCTTAGTCTCTGAATGAGAAATCTGGAGACTCTTTCCATACTGGCTGGTAGTTTTGCTGACACAGAAACTGCAGCACTCAGACTGTTCACTTAGGAAGGGTTACAGAAATTTGAAGAAACTGAAGGAATCAAAAATTAAGTTTATTTCTTAACAATATTCTGTATGTGTGCATAATTAAAGATAAAATTAGTAGAAAATACTAGTTCAAAAGATTTACATCCTATTTCCCCTCCTGTGTTTAGCAATGGCTAACATCTAGGAGGCACGTGATACCCACATGACAAACAAAGTCCCAATTACTGTCATTAAAAGAAACCTGCAAGGCATCTGTTAAACAAAAGCCGAGCAAAATCACGTTGTTTTACAACAGGAAAGTCTCAGGAGCTGTGGCATAACACAGTTGGAAGTAAGAGTGAGATGTGCCCAGCTACAACACTAGCAAGAAAGCAGAGTGGTGCAAATTGTGGCACATTCACCACAGAGCAATGAGATTCCTTCACTGTGTTGTAAGCAAATGGACTTCCAATGAACTCTGCTGGCCAGTGGCTTGCTTCCAGAGGTCTTGAAGTCAGCAGCTACACTGAGCTGCAGAAAACTTTTCTCACGACACTTCTGTTCCTCATAGCTCACAAAGTAGAGCACAGACTCCCAAGGAACTACACCTTTCATTACCAAATAGGCTTTTGGCTCTGACCTTTAAGTCAGAGGAGCAGGAAAGGACAGTGATGCCAAGGCTGTCTCTGAATGGTTCCTATTGCTTCAAGTGTCCTTAAAAGGTACAATCCATCCAGTTTCTGTGTATCAGAAATACCGAATCCAACCCAAGGTATATCAGAGAAACAGCATATCCTCCGTTGGGTATTAAAAGAGTTATAATCTTATTTTCTGACTCCTGTGACTAAATTGCTGCAGCTTTGTTCTTGTGGTCCAGAAATTGCAGTGAACCTTCAATGAAATTACAGCTATTTATAACTTGAAGGGTGCACTTTACTCTCTAGATAATGGTGTAATGCAATAATATGGTGAAAAAAATAATGTACTTTCATTTGCAAAGTGCTCTGCATCTTATAAGTGCTCCGCCTCTTTTAAGTGCTCCAATACAGCCAAAGTACTTAATAAAAGTAATTAATGCAAATAGCAATAAAAATGTAGCCTCTTCCATTTGGCTTTTCCAAGCAAGTCAGCGTGATATCATTGCTCTTGAGCTAGATAAATATGGTTGAACCCTTCTGTAGATGAAGATACTGTATTAAAATACACGATGTTGAGCTGAAGGAAAATTTGAGCCTTTCACAAACACTGATGCCTGTGGCTCATCGATATGCAAAATAACCACTCTATTACCTAAAGAAGTTATAGCAAACAACCTGCTAGAGTACTTAAGAAAACCTGCGCAGTTTTTCAGTAAAGTTATTCTGTATCCTTTCTGTTAAAGGATATAGACCGAACAACGTGCTGCTGGGCTACTTTCTCTGCTGGTGTGTTTCTCTTTGGTAGAATTAAAATAAACCAATGGACTATAAGGCTGAAGTCACCAGTCAGCCCATATTCCAGTCTGTTGCAGTCCCTGTTGCAGCATAAACCTCTAGCATATCAGCTATTCCTCACAGTTTTATGTCATTTGCCAGCGTGCTGTTTCCCTGCATTGGCACCTGGCACCCTGCAAACCAGTGCTCTTTCTGCCCTCAATGCTGCAGCAGATGTCACACATTTCACAGAATCACAGAATGTTAGAGGTTGGAAGGGACCTCGAAAGATCATCTAGTCCAACCCCCCTGCCGCAGCAGGATTCCCTAGACCAGGTCACGCAGAAGCGCGTCCAGACGGGTTTGGAATATCTTCGTAGAAGGAAACTCCCCAGCCTCTCTGGGCAGTCTGTGCCAGTGCTCTGGCACCTCAACTGGGAAAACATTTTTTCTTGTATTCACATGGAACCTCCTATGCTTCAGCTTACAGCCATTGCCTCTTGTCTTGTCACCAGACTTCACTGAGAAGAGCCTGACCCCATCCTCCTGACACCCACCCTTCACATATTTAAAAGCATAGATGAGGTCACCCCTTAGTCTCCTCTTCTCCAAGCTAAAGAGACCCAGCTCCCTCAGCCTTTCCTCATAAGGAAGATGTTCCACCCCTTTCATCATCTTGGTGGCTTTGTGCTAGACTCTTTCCAGCAGTTCCCTATCCTCCTTCAACTGAAGGGCCCAGAACTGGACACAATATTCCAGATGTGGCCTCACCAGGGTAAAGTAAAGGCGGAGAAGAACCTCTCTTGACCTACTAACCACACCCCTTTTAATACACCCCAGAATCCCATTGGGCCTCCTGGCCACAAGAGCACACTGCTGCCTCATGGTCATCCTTTTATCCACAAGGACCCCCAGGTCTTTTTCCCCTTCACTGCTCTCCAACAGCTCAGTCCCCAGCCTATACTGATCCATGGAGTTGGTCTTTCCCAGGTGCAAGACTCAACACTTGGCCTTGTTGATTTTCATTCAATGTCTCCCTGCTCAACTCTCCAGCCTGTCTAAGTCTCGCTGAATGGCAACACAACCCTCTGGTGTGTCAGCCACTGCACCCAGTTTAGTATCATCAGCAAACTTGCTGACAGTACACTCTGTTCTCAGTCAGATTGTTAATGAATATACTGAAAAGCACTGGTCCCCGTACCAACCCCTGCGGGACTCCACTAGACACAGGCCTCCAACTAGACTCCATCCCTTTGACCACGACTCTCTGACTTCTGTCCTTCAACCAGTTCACAATCCACCTCACTACCCAATCAACCAGACCACAGTTCCTCAGTTTAGCTGCAAGGAAGCTGTGGGAGACAGTGGCAAAAGCATTACTGAAATCAATATAAACCACATCCAGTGCTCTACCCTCATCTATCCACCTGGTTATGTCCTCATCAAAGGCTATCAGGTTAGTCAAACATGACTTCCCCTTGGTAAACCCATGCTGAGTGCTCCCCTAATGATGCTGTTATCCTTGATATGCCTAGAGAGAGAGTCAAGGATAAATTGTTCCATCACCTTTCTCACTCTATTTCAGGATGACCTAATTTTTCAAAGGCCTTTCACCCAGCCTAGTCCTAACTCTACAAAATCAGAAGAGAATACTAAAATTGATCATTGGTGCTGATGCATCCAATATTTACTGAACCTCGTTATACCTGCCAAGGTAAGGGGGGAGAGCGTTTCCTGAATTTCAGAGGGCACAGAGGACAGAGCCCAGTGCAGCACAATGCTCATCATCCCAGCTCCCAGCAGGGATTGTGCCTGGGCCCCACAGACTATTGGAACTGCACCTTGCTGCATATGCCTCTACATCTCTATTTCATGGAGGGTTTTCCACTCATTCCCAGTGGTCTTCAGAGAACTAGAAATTCTGGACATGTTTCCCCTTGGTGAGGCGTAGCTTGTGCAAGAAGCTATGACCATAACAAACTGACGGTGTAAAAACCTGGGTTTTTTACCCAGTAGTGCCACCTCCTGCTCCCATCATCTCCCTGCATCTGGCTGACAAAGGAGCCAACCTCGCTGCCACATGCCCAGCCCAGGCTGCTCCAAGTTGCTGGCTATCCTGGGGTCCAGCACACAGAAGCACCCATGGGCTCCTTCCCCAACCCCCCAGCACTCCCCTGCACACATGAGGGTCGTGGACAACGGACGAGGGCTGGCATGGGGCACAGCTCCCAACTGCCTCACTGGGCCATGAGCCCAGGAGATCCTCTTGCCCCTCTCCTGCCTGGGGCTGGCTCATGGATACCACTGTAGCTGCTCTCTGGGGAGGCCATGGTACTGGTGATGAAGAGACAGTGTGTGGTCCTTGGGTGTCATGATACACATGGGAAAACCAAGCCTTGGAGCAACACACCAGGGCTGTAATGTTGGCCTGACTTGGGCACTGCAGGTGTTCAGGTAGAACAAATTCTATGTGTGCTCCTAAAACAGGTAATAAACCTGAAGGCCCCTTCGGTATCTCAGATCCAGCAATTCACATTCATACTGAGCAGGTAGCATCTGTACAGCAAGTGGGCGTATAACCCTCATCCAGTAGGTGGGTACCCACACTCAAGGGCTGTGTACCCCTCACTCCGGGGCTAGGTACCCACACTCAGGAGGTATGTACCACTCACCCAGCGGGTGTGTACTTCCGCTGCGTAGGCCCAGGACGTGCCCAGTTGCCAAACCAGGCGCCCAGCTGCTGCCGTGTCGCGCTGAACACGCTGGAAGCAGGGCTGGCTGGAACCCGGACGTCTCAATCTCATCGGGTTTTCGGGCCCGGAGAAGGCCTCAGGTCCCTAAGCACGGGCGTTTCGAGGCCCAGCTGGGGAGAGCAGTTCTGCTCGCGCTGCTTCACCTCATCCTGGCGGCAGAGGGCGGCAGCGACCGCCGATCCCTCTCGGGACCCCGCCGCTCGGGGAACCCGCCACTTCCTCCTGGGACCCCGTCGCCGGGCCAAGCCTCTGCGGGATCCCCGGTCTGGTCTCAGCCATTACGGCCGTGGGACGGGCTCAGGGGCCTTGGCGATGCCCACAAACGGCCTTTTCCCTCACTGCCTCACAGCAGGTACTTCGCGGCTCTTGGCCCCTGCGGCGCCGTGCGCAGGAGCAGCTCTGCAGGGACCTCGCGCAGGAGGGAAGCAGAAATATGTGGGCAAATTACGCCATTTTTGTGAGAATACTTTTGTGCCCTACGGAGTGTCCAGGCGAGGATGACAAGCAGGAGAGCACTCTTTAGACAGAGCTTTCCTCTGGCTCTGTGCAGTCCGCCAAGGAGGTGCACTAGGAGAACAGATGGATTCGATTATCCAGGTACTTCTCTGCTCCATGGGGGCCTGTGCAGGTGCCGGCCCCAAAACCAAAAGTGCTGGAGGTCTCCTACACAAACCCTCAGAGGAAGCACAAGTTATAACTTTTATAAACAGGCAAAAATACTGGATTTGTTTGATGTGCTTTCAGTGCCCATTGAAGTATTGCAGGGGTTATTATTTTTAACTACAGCCAAGTTTGTAAGTTGAGCGTGCTGGAAATCCTCTTCTAGCTGGCACAAACCTTATTACATAGGTAAATAACTTCGTCTTACGCAGACCAGTAGACCTCTTTTATGGAGTTGCTGGGAAAGTTCCCTCTAGACCCCTTTCTAAAGTGATCAAGTACAGAAAGTTAAGACTGCTCACATTCAAATCCTTCTTTGACCAAACATGATACATCCATCACTGTCATTTCTGAACAGATCACTTCCAGGGGCTATGCTTCACTTTTTAATCTATGCCCCCAAAGATCATCAAGAACAATGACAGCATATGTAGAATTCACAGCACTCTCATGTCACATGATGCCTCCTCATTTTTCCTGTTCACTCAGAGCTTCCAGCTTTCAACTAGATAATACAGAATCATTTTCTTAAGTGTTCACAAAGCCCAATTTTATTTCTTTGAAGAAGAAAGAAGAATGAAAGGGTTGGGGTGTAGCTGCCCAGGATATGTCTGCAGGACAGACCCCTGGAAACAGGCAAGCTCTGTAGCTCTGGCATGACTGATCTGCAGCACAAAGACACTGTACCGGTGCACAGTGGGTATTACGAAGACACAAGCACAACAAAAAAAGGGTCAGAACAGAACTGCACATATGGACAACTCCCAGGGAGAGCACACACTTAAATTAGGGCTGAAACCTGTTTTGTATCTTGTGTCTGGGCTAGAATTTCATATTCATGTCCTTTATTGCTTACTGCAGAACTGAACCCTAGATTTGAAGTGGATTCAAATATTATTTCCTGTAAAAACTCAAGCTATTATCTGATCTATAGCCATCCTGGACATTTCCACTGGTTTTATTTCATACTGCTATTAAGATTTTTCTTGGTTTTGCATTTTTAACTCAAACTTTATTGTGTTGGACTCATGCCTGAGAGTCAAGAAATAAATGGTTTAATCCTTCTGTTATACAAAATGGGAAGAATGCCTGAACTGAGGAGGTGGTGGACTAGTAAAACCTCTGTTACTCATTTGCGGGGGCAGGTAGAAGCACACAACACAACTGTATTGTAGCAGAGGTTATGGTTCCATGTGGGGCAGATCTTCAGGTGGAATCAGTCGCAGCATCTGGCTCTGAGTGGTCAGCCATGTCCCTCTCAAAGGGAAAGGAGCGAGTAGGCACTGTTCATGCTTCTGTCCCTAGAGTTCACACTGCTTCTCTGAGGCAGTACTCATGTACATCATGACCTGTGACAATCAAACATAGAGAAGTCAGTCTGAACTTTTAACATAGCCAACTGCACTGCATCATTCAGAGTGGTTGTGTTCATCCTCAGCTGGGACCACAGGGTCTTCACTGCCTGTTTGCAGTGTCTTGGTAGCAGCTGCTCTTGCTGTGTCAGTAGTTCTCTTGCCTTACACTTCATGTTCACCAGAAGCCTATAGAAGAAGCTAGGCTTGTTACACTGAATTACAGACACAGACTAGGGTGACTTAGTAAAAATGAGGTTTTATTCAAACCAATGTAGTGCTAAGATGGATTCAATAAACATGGAGAGATTCAGGACAGTTAGAAATAAATAGACAAACCTGACTATTATTAACTGACAAATACATTGTTTTTCCCCCACAAAGTTCTTTGCAAACTTCAGCTGAAATACCTAAGAAATTTTTATCCACTAAAATGCAGCTATGTCTTGGGACGCAGCTGAAATGTGGAAACTCGTAGGCCTTTGAGTTACTCAGGCCACATGAGCTGGTTCAGGGAACAGACCATGAAGTACGGACTTGTGTAGAGCATGTTCTCTTTGTTTTCAAGAGGCTGCTGAGTGTAGGCTTTGCTTTGGGAATACTGTCTGAGCTACAGTCTGCCTAGTAGCACAAATCAGACTGGGAAAACAAGAATGCAAGAATGCAGGAAGTCCTTATTTGCTGCTTTTTTTTTTAGCCTGTCTTCCATTGTAACTGTGTATGAGACCCCAAGTGCATACAATGAGCTTGAGAACAGAAAGTTCTGAAGTGTAGAGTGTCAAACTGAAAGATTTGCACAACTCGGTTGAAATGATGCTGGACTTTGTGAGGAGTTCAGATATGGATGGAAACATTGAAATTCATGATATTTTAATCCAGAATTAAAATTACATTCTACAGATAGGAATGAGGTCCGAGTACCTTGCTTTAGCTCAGTTTTCTGTCTTTCCAAGTAGCAATAATAAAATTTGCTCTTGTAAAGGACAAGATCCTCATATAAAGACTTTAGAGAAACACCAGTGGTTGTTCTAACCACACAGAAAAGGGCTGTGACAGTTCCATTTCTGTGCTAAATAAGGAAGTGCTCAGAATCCTCTTTTTAAAAGCTGTCTACCTCATTTTCAGTGCTCAGTTCACAGCATGTAGGGGATGCATCGAGTTTTAGAGCACTCAGCAGGCCTCTATTCAGACTGCTACACAAAAGCTATGCAATATTATGTAGTTCAATTCCAGTGCATTAATCTAAAATTGCCTTTAACATACTCCAGTTCATTAACCAGTATGGAACTCAGCTTGCAGTAAAATATTGTCATAAGAAAAGAGGGTGGGCACAATGTCTTGGGTCAAACTCAATTCTTGACTCTCAGGTAAGTCATGTAACACAAATACAACTGATTTTTTTTTAAAGTATACCTTAAATTTTTTGCTCTGTATCCTTTAGAAGAACTTTGCTAGCACAGGAAGACTGTGTGCTTATAATACATCTCAGAGAACTTCCTGTAGTTTTTTTTTAAATTGATTTTTAAAGCTACCACAAACCTGACTAAAATAAGCTGCACTGCTAGAACTCCAGAGGTTTCTGTTGCTGGTTCAGGGCCAGGGAGAGATGAGCTTTCTTCGCACCCTGCACAGAGCTGCTCAGAAGTCTGTCATGTAGACACTGCATCAGGCTCAAGTTCCAGCCCCATTACTTGGATGCAAGCCTAGTCAAAGCAGATCAAACTCAACTGCAAAGTCTACACAACTGGAAGGAAGATGTGGCCCTGTGGGGCCTGTTGTGCTGTGTAAAGGACCAAGAAGTGAGTCAGGCAGTGAATACACAGGGCTGAGCATTCCGTGCTAGAAGCCTGCACACCTTTATTTGCCCTGCAGCATGTACAGGTCATGGGTCTCTCAGTGGGAGAGGAGCAAACTACAGAAAAAATGTCCTCACTGAACAGCCATCAAAGTACATACCTGAGCCTCTTTGGGTATCTCACCTGCCTGCCCATACACAAGACCTTACACAAGGCTCCATGGCAACCAGTGTATCTCACTACACCTTACACCTTATCACTTGAAGGGGGGCCAAAGAGACCAAATCTAAATGGAAAATATTCAACAGAAACTATCTGTACACATCAATACAAAGAGTCAGTAAGAACTGTTACATTACAATAACTCCCATCGCCTTTACACTTGGCTTTTGTACAGCCTGATTTTAAATTCTCATATGTCATTGAGCTGATGCTCAACGTTGCTATATCCTTGCATGTTCTGTTTATTATCTGACCATCACACATGAGCTGCAGCCTCAGAAATGCTTACACATGGCTCATAAAAAGCACAGGTTTGATGAAGCGAGAAATTAAGTCATGTAACTTTACCATTGCTAGTGGGTTTTTCTATTCTAGAAATATGGGATCCAAGTATTCCATCCAGGCAGTCAAAAAGCCAAAGTCTGCCAGAAGCTCTAGGAGGCATAAGATTTAAAAAACTAGGTAATTATGTTGGTATTAATTATCCAGGTAACTCTTACTTATCAACTTGTTAACTAGTGTTACTCTGAGCTTCTCAAGTTATTTTTCATTGTCACTGTTTGCAAAATGACATTATCTTGCACTCCTCCAGTAAACCTCCCGCTAATTTAATATTTCCCCACTTGCAAATATTTGCATTATGCAAATTAGGGTACATTATTTGGCATTTCCTCTTTGAATCACAATCCACTTTTGCTTAGACCCAAATTCCTTTCTATATTATTCTTTTGGGCATACAAAAAAACCTAGAAGATGAACATAGTAATTGGAAATGTACCAGCAAGAGATCAGCCTGTCTGGGTGGCTAGAATGTGATTTTAATTTTTATACCTCCCTAGTTCATATAGGCAGAGAAAACAAGAACAAGACGCTCCTGGACACACTATCTCATAAGAAGAATCTATATAAAGAGTGGAAGAAGGGCCAAGTAGAATGGGGGGCATATAGGGAAGCCATCAAGAGAGCAAGAGAATTGGTTAGGAAAACTAAAGCTCAGTGGGAGTTAAATCTAGCCAGGGAGATCAAGGGAAATAGTAAACATTTCTACAAATATATTAATGGAAAAAGGAAGACTAGGAAAGGTGTGGGCCCCCTCAGAAAAGAAATGGGAGAACTGGTGGCGGTTGACGTGGAGAAGGCTGAACTTCTCAATAGCTGCTTTACTTCAGTCTTCACTGGCAAGGGCTTCCACCACACCCCCAAGGTCAAAGAAGATAATGGCAGGGGCGGGAAGGTAGAACTGCCCATAGTAAGTGAAGATCAGGTTCATGACCACTTGAAGAACCTGAAAGTTCACAAGTCTATGTGACCCGATGGGATACACCCACAGGTACTGAGAGAATTGGTGGATGAGGTTGCTAAGCCACTCTCTATTGTGTTCCAAAAGTCATGGCAGTCTGGTGAAACCCCTGCTGACTCGAAAAGGGGAAACATAACGCCTATATTTAAAAAGGGGAAGAAGGATGATCCTGCAAACTATAGGCCAGTCAGTCTCACCTCTGTGCCTGATAAGATCCTGGAGCAGATCCTCCTGGGGGAACTGCTGAGGCAGAAGAATAATGAAGAGATGATTGGTTATAATCAACATGGCTTCACCAAGGGTAAATCGTGCCTGACAAATCTGGTGGCCTTCTATGAAGAGGTTATGACATCAATAGACAGTGGAAGAGCAACTGATGCCATTTACCTGGACCTGAGCAAAGCCTTTGATGCTGTCCCACATGACATCCTGGTCTCCGAGCTGGTGGAATATGGATGGGTTTGATGGATGGGCCACTCGAATTGAAAAAGGAATTGAAAAGGAATTGGCTTGACGGCCACACCCAAAGAGTGGCTGTCAATGGATCCATGTCCAAGTGGAGGCCAGTGACAAGGGGAGTCCCTCAAGGATCAGTTCTGGGACCAGTCTTGTTCAGCATCTTTGTCAGCGACATGGACAATGGCATCGAGTGCTCCCTCAGCAAGTTTGCTGATGACACCAAGCTGTGTGGTGCGGTTGACACGCTGGAGGGGAGGGATGCCATCCAGAGGGAGCTGGACAGGCTGGAGGGGTGGGCCCCTGCCAACCTCATGAAGTTCAACAAGACCAAGTGCAAGGTCCTACATCTGGGTCGGGGCAATCCCAAGCACCCATACACACTGGGTGAAGATTGTCTTGAGAGCAGCCCTGAGGAAAGGGACTTGGGGGTGGTGGTGGCTGAGAAGCTCAACATGAGCCACCAGTGTGAGCTTGCAGCCCAGAAGGCCAACCTATCCTAGGCTGCATCAAGAGGAGCGTGGCCAGCAGGTTGAGGGAAGTGATTCTCCCCCTCTACTGTGCTCTCCTGAGACCCCACCTGGAATATTGCATCCAGTTCTGGAGCCCCTATTACAAGAAGGACATGGAAGTGCTGGAGCGAGTCCAGAGAAAGGCCACGAGACTGATCAGAGGACTGGAGCACCTCTCCTACGAGGACAGACTGAGAGAATTGGGATTGTTCAGTCTGCAGAGGAGAAGGCTCCTAGAAGACCTTATTGTGGCCTTCCAGTATCTGAAGGGGGCCTACAAGAAAGCTGATGAGGGACTTTTTAGGATGTCAGGTAGTGACAGGTCTGGGGGAATGGATGCAAACTAGAGGAGGGTAGATTCAGATTAGATATTAGGAAGAAGTTCTTCACCATGAGGGTGGTGAGACACTAGAACAGGTTGCGCAGAGAGGTTGTGGAAGCCTCATCCCTGGAAGCTTTTAAGACAAGGCTTGATGGGGCCCTGGGCAACCTGATGTAGTGGATGGTGTCCTTGCCAGGCAGGGGATCTTTAATGTCCCTTCCATCTCCGATGATTTTATGATTCTGTGATAAAACAATTGGACTTAATAGCTCTCTAAGCTGTTGTACCATTACTACAGTGACAGAATGACCAGGTACATCTTACATTATGTTAGATACAAGAGCCACCAGCTTGTAATGGGCATCGTGGAATTGTAACAAGATTTACAGAATCTGAATCAAAGATGAAGAAGGTCCATTTTTTGCGGGAAGTAGGATAAAGGGATCACAACAATCCTCTTTGCCTTTATACTCCATAGTTGAATTTATAAGGAGTTCTTACCCTAGATTTGTAGCATAACTATGGAATAGATGTAAGGAAGTATAATTAAAGTTGTTAATGTAATAGACCAAAGCACAAAACAGGACAAAAGCATTTTGTAACTGAACTTCTGCCCCTGCCATACGGTGGAATAGGGTTTTGAGCTAGTCATAAAAAATACTCACAAGATAAAATTAAGTGCAAATCAAATTGCTTTTTCAAACTGCCTTGAACTGTAATAAACCTCGGTTCTACATTCAAATGTAGTCGTGTCTTGCCTATTGCCTTATTTGAGTTAAGCTTGACTCTGCGAAAACCAGAACCTCCAGTATGTTCTGTTTTCCATCTCTTAACAGTTTTTCACCTAGGGACAGAACATGACTTTATTTCCTGGGACAGTCCCATGAGTTACATATCTCAGGTCCCAGAGCAGATGTGACTGACACTTTGGAAAAGATAGAATATTCAAATATTTTTCTGTCAACATTAGAAATACAAAGGTCTAATGGGGCAGATCTTGTAGGGATCAACAACATTAGAGAGCTGTTAAAGAGCATTCTCAGTTCTATGACACTGGGACAGTTTGTCTCTACTTAATTCAAGAAAAAAGAAAACACTCAGATTGGATAGAAAGCAGCAGTGTGATGTAGGAAAGGAGATGTGTGACTGTCACTGAGGGAGCGTATGACAAAAATCCAACGGACTCCCGTACTGTGTGAATCCCCACCCCCCAGGAAAGTGAGAAATGTTTACTCTCTATTGCTTTATGGCTGGCTTTGTCACTCTTTGATAGCTGACTATTGCCTACCTAATTTTGTCTTTAGCAAGATGATCACTGAGCAACAGGAGATTGCCATAATGGTTCATTCTGGAGAAAGAGAAGCACATGCTTCTGCCCTTGACATTTTATTTCACAGAAATCAGTTAAGGAGTGTGCTGCAATTTGAGTGCTAGCTCTTTGCAGGCAGGATTATTGTGCGAAAGACCTGTTCCAGAAGACCACTCTGATTACCTGGGCAGACTGGAGAGTGGGCACAAAACTGCCAGTCATGAAGTTCTGCTGATACCTTGTCTGCCACAGTCCAGCCCACATTAGTAAGAAAGCTAATGAATGCTATGAGAACATGTATGTATGCAGGGGAAATATATTTAGAACAATAGCTGTTTGGGTGTAAGTTGAATGGGTCACCATGCTGTATATTTCCTTAGCATCTGCTAAAATTGTCACTGGTATTTCCATTCTCTGAAGTTAAACTTTTCTCCTCCCCAAGGAACTACAGAAGGAGCTGCCATCCTCAGCTGTCCTGCAGTGTGAGCCTTGGCCAGTGAGGCCCTGCCCTGCTGGCCTTGTTGCCACTCCATGGTTCTCCATGCCTCAGTATGCCCCTGGCCTCCCTGCTCCCTGACAAGTTTACTCTAAGCCTCTGGATGAAAAAGGGGACTCGGATATTTATCCCTGGTTTTGCTCAAAGGCTGCTTCATAACAAGCATCCCACAGGCATTATGCCTGGCATTGAGGGGAAATCTTCCAGCTTCAACATGTGGAACAGTGTGAAGTTAATACTGACATTTATTGCAAATGCTGTAGCTCCAAGGCTTCGTGTCGTGTCCTGGCTGAGACCTAAATGAGCGTGAAGTGGCTGACAGCATTCTCACCACTACAGCAAATGATTTTGCAGGGCTCCTGATGAAAAGCAGGTGATGCAGAGGTGCTGAGGCATGACAGGAACACACGGCAGGAGGCCATGAAAGATGTTATTGATTCAGTCACTGGAATGTGATGTCCCAGAATAATTATGATCAACTGCAGGGTTTACTTACTCAGGAACACGGGATCGATACTGAGACAGACAACTTGGGAGGAATGATTTGGTGGCATAATGAGTTTCTCTCTTGGTGACAATGCATTGTAAACTCCCAGCCCTCATACACTGGGAGAGTAAAAACACGTTTCCATTTTTCAGTTTAAGTAAAACTTGCCAGGTTTGTCATCTTTCTGGGACTGCATGCAGAAAATGAAGTCTGTGGAGGAGACAAAATGGATTCAAACAGGTGAGCACAGTGTACTTGTGTTTCTCAGAGACTCCATGCTTTCAGGCTTCACACGGAAAGTACAAAGCCCCTGTATACTCTCCCAGCTCAATTTTCTGGTAAGAACCTTTGTGAGAACAACACTGAATGTTTTTCCAAGAAGGAGCCTACTGTGCAGGGAGCACTTCAGCAGAATGCTGGAAGGACAGCAATAATGATAAGTCTGCAAATTTTAAAGACTAAATTGAGTGGTGTAAGGTTACCTATTTAATGGGACATCTTCAGAAATGTAGTTTCATAAGGCCTTTTGTTCTAGATTTATGTACATAATAAGAGCTGAGAAAGTGCAAACAGATATAAGCCAAAAGCAGCAATAAAACCTATAACTTCTATTTGTGTTGGGGGAGATGAAATGTCATTAAACAAAACAACTCTTGTTCAATTTAAGTATTTCTATCAGTTCAGTATGTAAGTAGCAAAGAGGGACTCTGACTGAAGGGGTTGCTATTTAACATTAATCCCCTCTGTCAATGAGCTCCTACAGGATCTTGAGCAAAACTTATGAGACATTTGCACATGCCAGTCTACACTGCAGAGTACATTCACAGCCTGATAAAGTGACGTGTGCTGGGCTGCTTGAGGTGAAGTAGTTGGAATTAACGCATGCATGGCACAGCCAGAGCTGCTACTCAACTCCTCCAGAAGCAGTTCTACCAGAGCTCATTCTGATAAGCCTTAAGTCTCACTAGATCAGACACTGGTCTTAATTATACTAGTAGAGGCTCTGAGAGATAACTTATCTGACTGTAAGATCTACTAGTTAGATGTGGTGTTCAGTCTTGAAGTTCATCTAATTGAAGAAGAGACCTAATAAAATCACTCAAGTCAATAGAACCAGCTCCAGCTATTCCATGGGGTGAGATGGGAAAAGGGCAGGAGGGGCAACACGTGGGTGGTATGTTTATATTCCACAGCAGGCTCTGGGGGTAACTACTGAAAACAGAAATGGTGTGCTACCAATAGTGAAACTATTCCCTCGGCAATGGAACTACATCTCATTTAAGGCTGAGCAGAAATCAGGATCACTTTTGGAAAGGACAAGGATGCATTATGTTTCATTTAGGCAAGGGTCTGGAGACCAGAGCTGTGGGTTGAGGTTAACCTGACTAGAAAGTTCTGAATGATGGTAGAGAGCTAGTGTGACAACTACAAATTAGAAAATGGTTCTGCATTAGTAAAAAAAATATTTCTTCTGATATAACTTACAACTAATAAAAACAAGTAGGGAGACAATTTGTAATAGCAATCAGAATCCAACCCTGTCCTTACTCATCAGCCTGTATTTGTAGTCATGCTTAAAGAAGGCAGACATAGAATTGTTTTATTTAGGGATACATACTTTCACTAGTTTTCTTCAAGCCCTGACAAAAAACAAATGAAGTAAATACACCTCAAGCTTAATGATGCTGCAGCTCTGCTCAGCAAACACCTCACTTTGTGTAATGAAGCGAGTATATTCCTACTTGGAGTTCAAGACTAGAACTATCATTTACTCTAAGTGCTATGTAGTGCAGGCACCTTCTTCACACAGCTGAAGATGTTTTATGAAATCAAAGCAGCAAACACACAAAGAAATAGTGAACACAGAACATGAATTATCTGCATAGCCCAAACTATTCAGACATTCTGTTTATTGCTTTATTTAACAAAAATAGCTAAAATTTGTCATGCTTTTTCTCTCACTGACTGTTCAGACATTAAGAAGATGACAGAAAAGACTTTTCAGGTCTCATAAACAAGACTTGCCAACAAAGAAGTTTGTTTTACATAAGATAATGTTGGATCAATAGGTAAAAGGCTGAAAGGAAATGTAACCTACCAAGGAATAAAGATTTCTTTTGCAGGAACAGTGTGTTGTTGTTAGGTATAATTGGGCAAACAGTGGTGTCATCTTAAAAGCCTCTGCTGATCATATTCCCTTGTGCATTATCCAGTTAAGGGAAATGTGCATTAGATATGTTTTGCTTTATTGTACTGCTGAAGTGGAGAGCAGGTGTGAGAAAACAAACAAATTTGTAATCCTTGCTTAGCAAATCAATTCTTAATCACCCTGGCTTTTATTTCCATACTAGATTTAACATTTTTATGTTTATGAGAGCAACTTGGCATCTTCTCTTTTGCAGTTCAAATTAGTAGCAGGTCCAAGAGATTTTTTTTAAGGGTTTTAATTCCTAATACTAGTGCATATGGTTTATTTTGGATCAGAACCAGCAGATACTATGAGACACTCAAGCAAAAAAGACTGGCTGAAGCCCTGCTGAAAATGTGAGCCACACAATGTAAGTGGACAGCGTAGAGTTCCACCTTTTCGTACTTCATGGTGTGAGAATACAAGTATTGTAAGAGTAAAGCTTTGATACAGAAAGGCTAACTTAACATTTTGCTTTCCTGTCAAGAAGTCACTCCTCTCCCTGTATTAGTTCACTACAGCTACCAACACTTATAGGATAAAATGGGAAGAGAGAAGCCCACTGCCAGGATATTCATAGTATGTTCACCTTAGAAATATGCTCAGTCTTTGGGACCACAGTCTGCTTATCTGGCTATATATGGTCCAAGAGACATCTGTTTCAACAGATGTTCAAGGGAAGCCATAGGGCAGGAAGGACGGGCATTGTGACAGAGAGATGTTTTGGTAAGTCTGCTGACTAGAGAATTCACCTGAGCAGGAAGGAAATACATGTTCCCTCATATTACCACTATGGCTGTTTTCATTTCTCTCTTGTAAGATATTTTTGTTGAAGAGTGTTAATGTTTTTGCGCAGAGTAAATAAAGTAAACCAGCACACCTTGTGCAGTGCTGGAGGCAAGAGATTGGATTTGATGGACCACTGATCTGAGAGAGTACAGTATAAGAAACTGTGCTATGAGATGCTAAGACTGCTGACGGCATCCCTGCAAATTGTTTTGTAATCTCCCTACACATAAGTGAATTCCTTGGCCTGCTGTCCTCTGCCCAAGAATTATCAGCAGCAGTACGCTTCCATACATTGATTAATAAGGCAACTTTTAATTAAAACCTAAAACAAAAAGGCATTTGACCCACCACAGACAAAAGTAGAAAGTACTGGTTTATCTTCCTTATGAAGAAAGGCTGAGGGAGCTGGGTCTCTTTAGCTTGGAGAAGAGGAGACTAAGGGGTGACCTCATCTATAGTTTTAAATACGAGAAGGGTGTGTGTCGGGAGGATGGGGTCAGGCTCTTCTCAGTGAAGCCCAGTGACAGGACAAGGGACAATGGTTGTAATGTGAAGCACAGGAGGTTCCATGTGAATACAAGAAAAAATGTTTTCCCAGTTGAGGTGCCAGAGCACTGGCACAGACTGCCCAGAAAGGCTAGGGAGTCTCCTTCATTGAAGAGGTTCAAAACCTGTCTGGACATGCTTTTGTGTGACCTGGTCTAGGGAATCCTGCTGTGGCAGGGGGGTTGGACTAGATGATTAATTTCTCTTTACTGTGATCTATCCTGTTTGGGGATTTAGGTTGCTTCTTTTGTCTAGCTTCTGTAACATGCAAACGGTCTACAAAAATCTTTCTACTCTCTCAGAAATATTGTTTGAACTACCCTACCATTGCAAAAGAGGTGTTGTTGTCAAAGCAGAAAGAGCAATGCATGAAGAGAATTTAGGTTTTCTTTTGATAAAACAACAGTTGCTGAAAAAATCCCCAGCACTCAGATAATTGGTCTGATGTTTTCAGATGCCTAATACAACAGCTTCAAGAGGGAGTCTGTCAGCTCTGAAGAAACAGCTCCCAGACCAATCTAAGGAGAGAAAAAGCAAAGGCATTGCAGTTTGAAAGGTAACTGTCTCCTTCCAATACAGAATTATGGCACAACAGTCACTGACTGGCCTTTCTTGGTCATCACATTGTCTGAGGATATGGAGGAAGAGAGAGCAGGCAGAAGCTGGGCTACAAACTGCCTGCAGGTTCTGTGACCCATGCCAAAGACAGGATCAGAAAAGATATTTCTTTCTGCCCACAAACCCCTAAAGGCTGTCTGAGATGTGTTCCCAATATGTATGTTTCATTTTGTCTTCCCTTCCAGACCTCAGGGGTTAAGTGCTTTGCAGGGGTGGGCCCACAATGTAGGCCTGGGCTGAGGTACAAACTGTAATTATCACATGGGGCAGTGCTGTCACTAAAGAGTGCAGTGTTTTCTCATTTGTGCAGAAATACATATCTAAATTAAATGCAGAGCTGCAAATGAAACAATAATGTTTACTACACAGTTCACTACCTTGTCATAGTTAAACATAATGGAATTGTGTTCCAGTTGTACCTAGAAGCATCCTGTGAAGAACGATAGCACAGAGTGGCCTCAGAGGCCCTGGACAACTCTCTGACAAGTGGCAATTAAATAAATGTTTGAGATCCTTCTTTTCTATATAAGCAGATAACAGTAGCCTGGTCCTTGATAAAATAAGCAAAGGTTTGCCATTTGTTGTAGTCCTAGAATTACCTTCACTGAGTAGCAGGTCTTATTACATCAAGCTGAAGGCTGAGTAAAAATTTCAGTCTTTGTTCTGGGAATGTATAGCCATGTGCCAAGAAATTTGGACCCTTCTTGATCCATCTCGTCAGTATGCTATGGCTGAGCAGTCCCTACAATTTTTGAAAACAAGAATATGGTATGCATAGGAAGAAAGAGGAATAAGACTCTTTTTCAGTGATTCCTTCCAATTAGATTTAACGATGTTTAATGGTGATCCAGCTAATGCTGGTCTAAATCCAGGCTGCCTCAATTCTACCCTCTATGCTTCAAGCTATATGACTCTTCTCTGTCCCTTGGACACGCAATTAGTTATAAAACTAATGAGTTCTTGAACCATGATAATAATCTGAGAATTATCATCAACTGCTGCTTTATTACAAGGTCACCAATTGATTATTTTAGTTTTCTCCTCAGTCCTTATGCCCCTCTAAAGGTAGTTTGTTCATCGTTACAGATACCCTAAAGAAAAATGCTTCCCTGACAAAGCACCTTGGTGGAAGTCATGTGGCCAAACAGCCCAATAAAACTTCTTTCTCCACTCTTCAGTGGTTAAACTAGGAAGTCAGAGTGTTCTTATTTTCAAGTCTCATGTGAGAAGTAGTGAGACTTAATTTAAAGACATCTTGTTCAGTCAGAATCATCTAAATGGTCATTGATTGTTTTTCCTTAGTTGGATGTGTGAATCTCTTTAAAAGGAGAAACCGTTTTGTCATTTGTGCTCTGGCCCTGTTGCTAGGCAGGCTACAGGGCTTGTGTCAACATTACAGGAATGAAAAAAACCCCTGTAATTTGAACAAGTCAGGCCTAAACTCTGACACTTCTGAGAACCAGGAGGACTGCTACTGAATTGAGATGACGCCCAGTCACTTTGCTTAGTTAGAAGCATCTGCAAGGACCCTGGAGACGAATCGTCCCAGAAAATATCCTCACATATGGACATTTCACTATAGCTGCACAGAGTAGCTGCAGAGACCTGTAAAAATCCTGGTCGTTTTCTAAATACCACTTCAGATTAGAAACTATGAGATTGGTCTCCAGTAGTACAGGCAAAAGGGACATTCACCCTATAGTTGCATGCATCAACATGCTTCTGGCACTAGGATTGTCAGGTTGGTCAAACATGACTTCCCCTTGGTAAACCCATGCTGACTGCTCCCAATGACCCCCTTATCCTTGATATGCCTAGAGACAGAGTGGAGGATAAAGTGTTCCATCACCTTTCCAGGGATGGAGGTGAGGCTGACCGGCCTATAGTTACCCGGCTCCTCCTTCTTGCCCTTTTTGAAGACTGGAGTGACATTTGCCTTCCTCCAATCCCCAGGCACCTCTCCTGTTCCCCAGGACTTACTAAGGATGATGGAGAGGGGCCTGGCAATGACTTCTGCCAGCTCCCTCAGCACCCGTGCAGGTGCATCCCATCAGGACCCATGGATTTATGGATGTCCAGATGGCTTAGCTGCTCCCTAACCCAGTCCTCCTCAACTAAGGAAAACTCCTCCAGTATCCTAACATCAGCCAGGGGCTCAGGGGTCTGAGGCTTCTGAGCACAGTCTCTAAGAGTACAGACAGAGACAAAGTAACTCCACCTTCTTTGTATCATCTGTCACCAAGGCACCCACCTCATTCAGCAGTGGGACTACATTGCCTCTAGTGTTAGCTTTTCGGGCAGTGTATTTGAAGAAGCCCTTCCTATTGTCCTTGACCTCCCTTGTAAGATTTAATTAGCTTTCCTAGTTGCCTCCCTACAACCTCTGACAACAGTCTCGTACTCTTCCCATGTGGCCAGCCCCTCCTTCCATGATCTGTAGAGTCTCTTCTTCCACTTGAGTTTGCCCAGCAATTCCCTACTTAACCACGTGGGTCTCCTGGCTCCCCTCCTCGATTTTCTACGTGTTGGGATGCTCTGATCCAGGAACCCCTGCTTTGGTTCCGTCTGCTGAGCCTGGCAGCAGCCTAGATGCTGCTGATCCAGGGTCTTGGACTTGATTTACATGCACAATATGATGATGTAGGTCATGCTGCTTACAGGCCACTTAATCTGACAGCAGCTTTGTTTCCTGTGGCAGACTGTTCATAGAATTATGAGTTAATGTGATTTTCCTGGCTCACCAATGTGCGTGAGGTTTAATTAAGAATGAAAACCTGTCCTATGAGAAATGCTCTCCTTTTTGTACTTAACTCTCACCAGACTTTCTCCACGTTGAATGCTATTCCTGTTGTAATCACAGCTGCTATAGACCAAATCCTGGAAAAAATGCCACTGAACAGAGGAGTTGCTGTTGTCTACTAGACAGAAAATTTACTCCAGACTGGATCAGAAACAATTAATAAGACTATTTCCTATTCATAAGCAAATAAATAAAACAACACCAAACCCTAGCCTTCTTGCCTCATGCTGTTTAATCTTTATCTTAATTGTTTTTAAAAATAAGTAAATTAATCCGTGATGTAACACCATTGAAATTATTGCCTCATCCCCAACTCTGATTCAGTTTTGACCATGAACTTAAGGGACTTTTGATAGGGAGAAGTTCAGTTCTGCTGGGCTATCAAGCATTGCTGGTGACAATTTAAAATAGCAGACTTACCAACTGTTGTACCATCCACTGAAGATGCTTAAATGAGATTTGTTTGTGAGGAAACTTATTCCAAAGTCTTCTAAACTTCATAAAACTCTTATTTTTTAAAATCATTACAAAGAAACTTTCTTTCGAAACCAGACATCAACTTCATTTTATTTTTTCCCCCATATATCACAACAAAAATAGTAGGCAGTCAATTCACAAGTCATTAGTTTGTCTCAGCACCTTTGGAGCATAGATGAGATCAAGGACATTAACATTTTTCTAAAGCAGAAAAACATTAAATGCTAAAGACCTTTAGCAACCTCTAGTGATATCAAATAAGGTGACACAATATCACTCATTTAACTTGATCTTTTCACTTGGGTTTCCAGGAGATAGCACCTAAATTCTGCTAAAAATCACAGACTTATTCTAGTTCTGCACTATTTCAGGGGCTGAAGTTGATTCACATGCTATATATAGTATGGCTCTGCTTCTGCCCTCACACCCAGAAAGAGGGGACTGTTGTCAAGACATACCTGGCACCTAGAGGCTGTCACTTTTACACATATTGTCAGATCTTCAAAAGACAGGAGTGCTTGAGACGATGACTACTTCAGCAAACCTGGCTACTTCATTTGCATCTAAATGGGAAAGATAAACCTTTGAAAATTTCACCACATAACCCTCAACTCATGGTCATTAATTTGGAAACTTTCAAAGTCAGATTGTTTGGGGTTGAACATGTCCCTGCTCACTGAAGAGAGGTTGGACTAGATGACCTTGAAAGGTTCTTTCCAACCCAAAACATTCTCTGATTCTATGGAATATTTAACATAACCCGCTTCCAGCCGAACAAACTTGGTATCGGTTTAGCAGTGTTTTTCAGTTCCGCATTACAGGCTGTACTGATCAGTGCTACGCACCTTCAAGTAAACTGCTACATGCCTTTTTTCTTCCCATGCAAGTATGTGTTTATACATAAACTACTTTGCTCAGTACCTGCCCAGATACAGAACTGAAAGTGATTCTAGTGGAGTTACTGTTTTTCAATAAAAGCACAGGTATTTGTAAAAGGTCAGTAAGATTTAGACCGGTGTTGGCTTAGAGATCATCTGTTACTCAAATGACAAATGTACAGTTAGTGATCAATGGCTCTACCTGTTCATCAGGCAATCCTTGGCATTTCCATAATTTCTCCATGCAATAGGACTTGATCTTCACTTACTCAACATGAGCAGTGAGGGCTCAGAAATAATCACAGATTATTGCTGAGATCTGCCAGAATAAATTTTTAAAACAGTCTGTCACCTTCTTGGTCTCGATAAGCCATTTTAAATGTCAAAATATTGGGTCACATTTTTGAGTAATAGCTACAAAACTGGATTGTTATGAAAGTTTTAACTCTGCATCTTCCACAATGGCCAATCATAGTCATGGAAATGCAGGTCTAAAAATAACCTCTAAGAATATTCTTTTACTTTTTAGAGTTGCTTTACTTTTTCATATTTTTGAGGTGTACAAGCATTTTATAAGTGACCTGTAGATCATCACAGAGCAAATTTAATAAAAGGATTGCTTTTATTAATGACCTTTTACTCATGCCTGTGAAGTCATTCTAAACCCTGCATTGTCTCATATCATGAGTTGAAAATCACTGATGCATTATAGCATTTAAGGATATGAAGACCACCACCAGCCATTCCAGGAGTGCATTCTAGATTTCCATCATACCATGTAGATGCCAGTGCAGAACACTTCAAATCCGATAGCAGAAAACTGTTTATTAAAGTAATTAGTGGTTTGTAGGAAGAATCCTATGAAAAATGCTCTTTTAACAAAATGTTACACTGTTGCTTGTGGGTGAAGAAGTGTGTTCATATCACAAACAGTCACACCAAAGCTTCAATGCAGTCCAATGAAACACAACTTTTCTGTTTAACATTTTCTTAATTTAAATCTGCACCAGGCCCACTGGGCTTGATGAATTCCACTTGCTTCCTTAAAAAGCCCCCAACTAGTAACAACGCTTTTGACTTCTCCTGTCATGATCTGAGACTTTCAAAGCATGACACAAGCATCTAAAGCCACTGTAGTGTGTCATTATTGCTTATTTGTGGACAGGGAACACAAAACTCAGGTACTTAAAGGTCTGCCTAATTTCAATTGCCATCTATGGAAAGTCTGACTGATATTAGCTACAGTTGGATTACTGCATTTATGCACCACTAAGAGTCACAGAGCAATTCTATGGGAGACGCAGAAATAGAATACAGCTGTCCTAATCCTCAGGCTCCATTCTAACAAAATGATGATGTGGCCTCTCAGCTTGGTGCTTATAAAAATACTCCAGCTGCTGTAGTTTGCATCTGCAAACCATTCTCTAGCTGCTTTTAAATGTATCCTCCTTCATATTCAGGCTCAGCTGAAAAGGCTCAGTGGGAAGGGAGTGACAGAAGAGTTGAAAAGCACATAGACTTTGTGCTTCAGTCTTTTCAGCAGAAGCAGGTATCAAGTGCTAGATGTTCATTCACTCAGCTTCCCTTGGGATGCACAAGGTGTGCCAGCTGGGCAGATGAGAAGAGGAAGCCATGGGAACACCACAAAAGATATTTCTGCAAGCCAATACTATTCTCAGCATATACCTCACTGGTTATGTATGTGCCTTTCTTGTCCCATAAAGCGTAACGTCCAATATTTAGCCTACGGAACAGCTTTAATTATAATCTCTGCCTCCAAAGGGCAGCTGAGTACTCACAGATTCTCACTTCATGCTGTTTGCTTCTAAACAAACCCATTAAGCACCAGTGGAGAAGTCTATTGTTAATACAATGACTATGGACGTTATAAAGATGTAAATTACATAAAGGTGTCTGTTGTTATGTAGCTAGTATTACAATATGAAAATTATCTTACTTGAACAACTGGTTGTGGAGATCTTGTTCCTCCCCCTCAAGTGTCTCTGTTGTGCATCGAGCTTCATCTAAATGGCTTTGAATGATGGCAGGGGAACAGTTCTAAACTGCATACTCTATGAACTTCCCTCATATTAAACAGGAAATTCACCCAACCCTCCAAAGAAGGGACTTGATGACCTATTGTGCTCTATATAAAGTGCACATATTAGCACTGTACTCCTAGATCTCTTGTAGCTTCTGTGGTTAGCCAAGTGTAATCTGTAGCATTTCCCAGTTGGTTTCCAACCACTGATCCATACCTTTGATAGAGTGAAAATGTGGATTTTAAGTAACAGCTTCTAGTTTCATTGGTGCCATTAGTGATGGTTGTAAGTGACAGAAACAAAAAGCCCTTAAATATTCTCTTTGACATGCTCTGCAGACACAGTGGGACTAATTGGCAGTACCAGAAATTGTAAACTGTATCACTACTGTTTGTTCAGTCCTTGCCACATATGGCCCAAGCTGGAATCAGAGAGCAAAAACTCCAGCTCTCTTCATCCTGCTGGTAGTGCCAAGTGAACACCGTTCTTATAAGCCTATAAGGAGAAAGAAAGCCTTGCCGGGTTAAAATGACTGTTTTCTTTCTTCCAAAGCCCGTTGAAACACTGCAGCAAAGCTTAAAAACTGATGATAACCTAGCCCTGCTCATCTTGATGATGACCTACAGCTACCAAAACTCTTGAAATATCATATTTATGACCAACACAGCTGACATGGTTGCTCCATCCTCTCACTTGCTCAATCCTTTTGTACTCCTACAGATGTCTATATTAGGTGTAGGTATATGTAAGTGTATGTATATAGACCTGCACTTCATTCTAACTCTGTTGGGATGGTGTAATGGTTTGGCCCAGGCCTTTTCCTGGTAACCAGCTTGTAACCAGGGAAGTGGTCATGTTCCCAGTACTCCATACGATTTTTACATAACTGGGGTTATAAATAAGGAGGGGGCGAGGCCTTCGCTCTCTCTTCCCTTCCGGTGGATCCGAAGACGCAGGTTCTCTGCTATCGGTCTCACCCATGCGGAGGAGTCAAGCCTTGCAGGCCTTGTAGGCCTTGAGAGGCAGTGGTTGCTGGCAGTCAGTCAGTGTGACTCTGCTATCTTAAGGAGAGTTGTAAGATTTTGTTTTTATTAGTTCTATCCTGGGTTTCGAGTGTACATACCTGTTTTAGTTTCCCTTTTCCCTTTTTCCGTTTTTTTCCCTTCCTTTTTCCCTTTCCCTTGGGGGGGTCCCCCCTACTGCGTACATAGTATTTTAATTGTATATAACTGCTATAGATGTAAATATAAATACGTTTGATATAATTTGGGTTGTTTCAGGCCCTTTAGTTTCTCTCGTAGTTTCTCTAAAACTCTGAGAGGGAAAGGGGGGGCCAAGGATTTCACTGTGAGTTTGGGCATTTGGCAGGGAGCAAGGTCCAAACCATCACAGATGGACAGTTTCTGGTTTACTTCTGTATAGCACTTACTGTGATGGGATTCTGATCTTCACTGTTGCTGTTCTACAGGACTATTAGAAACCAGGAGCTTAAAAGTAAAAATGACTAATCTTACTGCAGGAAGAATCACACACACAGGAAGCAAATTTAAGCCCCCACAAAATGAACAGAACAAATAACTTAGTAACTACTAAGAACAATAAAGCCACTAGGAAATAGTAATAGTTAATTACTACAAAACACATCATGCATATGCATACTCACACACACAGAGAAATAACAGAGGGGAAGACAGCAATACTTGTACTAAATGTTATGTATTTCAACCAGATCAGCTGGTATGATGGGTACCTGAAATAAACTTTATTAGTAACATCAGATCCCTGTTCCAAATTTCTCTCCATCTGATTCCAGGTTGCACCTCCATTAAGAATAGCTGCTCTTGGGTGTTGTGCGTCGGTAGGATCAAATGCATCTGCCTTTCTGATGGGGTCTTGTCATTGGCCTTGTTTCCCTGATCGGACCAACACAGACCACCCGAAGGCAAATCGCATTTGCATTGCACCCCTTAATGCAAGGCTTGAGGTCACTTTATTGAATAATTTACTTCAAATGAACAGCTATCTTTTACAGCAACGGAAAGCAACAATAAGAAATAGAATGATTAAATTTTAAAAGCTGTCTGAATTTCAATTGAAGGTCTTCTACAGTCAGCCACAAGGGCCAGTTCTGGAACTTTTCATTCTGCTTTTACTCCATTGTCTTATTTGCGCTCCCACTGTGGTCTCTGATCTCTAACTATGGGCCATGGATTATGTACATCAAGCCTTTAGGAGTTTCTGAGCCTTTTAGCTTTGACATCTGAACAAGCAGGGACTGGTAGGTGGGATTTTCAAATATTCTCTGTGCTAATTGCTCACAGGGAGCTTGTCAGCAGAACTGGTTGCAAGCTGAGGATTGGCAACTTCAAAATCCAAACTAGCATTTTCAAACACTAAACCTCTTATCAACTCTTCTCTCTCTCACAAATTTGCTCCCTTTCACATCTAATTAATGGCTTCTCTATCATAATTAGTATGTGTTACCAGCAAGTGTAAAGGAGCAGAATAGAGGAAACAAATCAGCATTTTACACCTTTAATTGGAAGTAGTGACCTACTATTTACAAACCTCCAACTGGCTTTGCAAGTTACCTGCTAGCATGACTTAAATTTACTTCTTAAAAGCAAGCTGGATGTCAACCATTTCTGTCATACCAAAATCAAATCTCCCCAAGTCTTTTCTTGCTACATCATGGAACTTGTCCCAGCTTAAAAAGAGGTTTTTGGCAAGGTATACTGAGCTGTAAATTTTCTTTGTCCAATGACTAATTCCCTGTTGGAAATGAACAAGAATCTCTTGAGTGCTGTCATTAGCATCTGTGAATAAAATAGGCTGGGCAGCTGCGGATTTTTGGTGCCAGGAGGCACAGGGTTTTGTTTCTTACATTAAGTGACATTACTTGGTTTGAAAGATTCTGGACTGTGCCTGAAACAAGAGACAAGGCACAGTGATACTTTTTCTGAAAATGGCCACTTTCTTCCCAACTCATAGGGTTCTCTTGACTAGAAAACTATAGAAATGACCCTGCATAAACATTGCAGAGACAATTACAAAATGAAGAAACATTACAGCGAATCCATTGAGATCTTTAATTCCAAATTGCCACTGTCCCAGAAGGAACAAACTATGAGTTACACTGACTCTTAAGTATACAATTAAGGCTGTCAAGTTCTGACTCCATAATATGCTGTTTAATATTGGAAAGTCTGTCAGTAAACCAGTATGTGAGATTAATGTCATAATGCTTTGGTTTTGCTTCCTCATGAAACTATAAAACAATTTAGCTGATATAAGCAACATGTTATTTATACTCCTTTTGCCAACAGTTTTAATGCTATGTGGGGTACTCCCCTTCCCTCTAATACAATAGCCTTCCCTGGCCTTTATGGATTTAAATCGGTGAGGGTAGCTGTGTGCGTTCCATCTGGAATTTACTCAGTAATTCTATTAAGAGCTTCCCTGCACAGAAATTAATGTTCTCATCTCATTCAATACTCATCCTATTCATTATTTAAAACAGAAGACCTAATTTCTCCCTGTATTAACTTTCCTCAAACGATTTTCTATTAGTTTCAAGGAATTAAAAAGATTAAGCTTCAACACTTCTGTGTTTGCAAAACTATAAAACTCCAGGGCTTACAGTTAGAGCAGAGAGTTTTGTCATTTCTGGAATTTTTGAGAATCAGGGCATGAACTGAAAGCTACAGAGCCTTCAAAAGAGGCCCTTTACGGGTGTTCCTCACAATTTTCGGGTCACACTTCAGACGGCATTCAGCATTAGCCAGCAGAGCTTCTATGATTTCACCAGATTCTCTAAGCCAATTCATCTGCTTGGCTTTATAACTAGAAGCTACCCCCAAAAGGCACCAGAGCTTGTATCAGAAAGAAGTTATTTCCTACCAGAGGTGCTTGCACTAAGCAACAGCAGAAGCACAATGGCTGTGGCTCAGTGCTAGAATGAACAGAGAAATTGTTAGAGGATTTACCTTCATTTCCCCTCCTAGATTTAATATTTCCAGCTACTGAAAATCAATTATCCCTCAGCGGTTTTGGTTTTGTGATGAATTGCAACAAAGCCACTGTGCTAGTGACTATGGCAAAGCTCCTCTAGTAGTCTATGTCTGCTGCAAAGGGCTCACCCATGCTAACCCTGGCTGTGACTGCAGTGGGCTGCACTGCTAAAACCAATTTCATGTATCATTAAATCCACAGAATACTATCTAGGCCCATTTACTTAATAAATGAATTTTGAGGACTAGGTGGATACAACTTGTTTGGAACTCTGGCTCCAGCATTTCTTAATATTTAATACAAGATTTGTGGGTTAAGTATAATAAATACCTTTTAGTGGGCAGGGTGGTGACAGGTTGACAGTTGGACTTGATAATCTTAGAGGTCTCTTATTCTGTGATTCTATTGCTGCAAAAAGCTGACATTTCTAGTCCTTTTCTAGTCCTAAGAAGAGAAATAAAGTTTGGACACAAATGCCTTTCCTCAGCTCTAAGAAAGGTCTGTGTTCCTGAAAGTTTGCCTGCTTCATAAAAGTATACTAGCGGTCTAATAATAGGGATCATATAAGGATCATTGTGGCTGTGCCCACTCTGACATTCTGTTGTTACTAAAATCAAGATGAAGATAACTTAGAATTACTTCCTCCACAAAAAGCCAATATGACCTTCTGGAGGCCAATCTACTGACATATTCTGATGGATGAGAAGCTGCACTTTGAAAGAGAGAGAGTTGTCCAGCTATTACTGATACCCATCTCCATGATTTTGCCCCTGGTTGGTTCAATTCAAGGAACAAACTGGGAGGACTTGTATAAATAAGAGGTGCTTTTAGATTTTCTGGAGAAAACAAAAGAGCTTATTTGATTCTCATTTCTGCGGGACAACCAGTAGTTTCTAATTTACAACACTGCTAACAAGAGGAAGTTCAGACAAAACAGGTTAGATACGCAGTCACTGGAAGAAACACAATTCCATAAATAACCAAGGGGATAACACTGTTTAACGAGATGAGTGCTAGAAACTACAGTCCCAGTGACAGTATACACTTAATAAAAATGGATAGGATGCTTTATGTAGCCAGTGGAGCTACTTCTCAGCCTTGCACACAGAAGTAATGTCATACAGACAAGCTTCTACATGAGAAATACGTGTGTCTTGTGACGTACTACCAAAAACCCAATCTGTTTTAATAAGGGAATGCTAGCTGAATGGATTCCGATTTCATTTCCTGACTCCATCACTACAGCTCTGTGATCTCGGGCAAAATGCTTAAACATTCAGCACTTCTCAGTGAAACTGGTAACAAATGCAATGGCAGGCAGCACATTACTTTTTTTTTTATTCTACAGGTAAAGAAAAGAAGAGCTGTTTCCGTAACAACTTGTATATCTCACAACTCCTAGAGGAATGACTATACTAGAAGACCAACATATTTCAGTTACACATCTCTGACAGTGATCAGAGCAAGATGTTCCAAGGTGGATGTAAAAAGGTAAAAGCCTACCTAAAAGAACTTTCTGCCTAACCTGTGGCTGTCATAGTTGACTGAGTGCACAAAACATGAGTGTTTATATTCTTTAAAACAGAACTCAGACTTGCATTAGCAGCTGATTTTCTTATTATTCACCTTCAATGTCTTTTTAGGGACCAACAATTGTGTGTCAGTGACAGACTTAATGCTAAGGACCAATTTTTATAAAGACTGCATAGAGTTGGGCAAGTACTCAGCACCCTGGCTCCTGCACACTCACAGGGAGTGAGCTGAGCCAGCAATCCAAGCAACCAGCAGTCTGGAGAGAGGAGGAACACAAGCCTCAATCCTCACAGGTCGCACATAAGGGTCTAACTCTGGGTTTGAAGGAGTTGTCTCTCAGTGTCTCCACATATAGAAGCCCTTTCACAAGCTGATGTGCCTCTGAGAATGTTCAAAAGAAAAATAAAGAACTTCATCAGCAGAGTTGATACAGAAGCTCAAGGGACTTGAAGCACCTGTAATAACAGACAGCAGTTGGAAAAGGGATTGAGGATCCCAGTGGTGCTGAAATGCTGTACTTATGTGATAGTTGGACACCTCTACAATTCTAGAACCAGCCACAGACATACATGTGTACCAGGGGCGAAACCCTGTGCTGACAGAAGCTCTGGGCAAGTTTAGGATGTCAGGTGGTTTGTGACAGATAGAAAAGTACAGCTTGGAAGATGGCTCTGGAGTTTGAGAAAATAAATTCTCTTTCCTACCCAAAAACTCAACTCACAGTGTCATGAGTAATTGTACAGTGATGTGGGAAGAAAGGACATTAACACTCATAAAATGAACTTCCAGAAATCTTTCAAACAGAAAAATCACCTGCAGGGAAAATGAAACAGAAAAAATTTGGCTGATAAAAAAGCAAAAGTGAATTCTAAGAGGAAAGTCAGCATATTAAAGAGGTATTTTTTGGTGGATAAACTCCACTGGAAAATAATGATCGGTACAAACCCCACCTAGTGCTCCAAGGGCAAGACAAATTTTTAACCTTGCTTCTTCACAACATGAAGATAGAGACCTAACTATCCATGCAATCTAATTATAAAAAATCCTGCCAAGAGAAGCCAATTAACTTCACACACTTCTTGCCTTGTAGAGAGATAAACTCTGCGACTGACAATAGTCACCATGTTTAATGTGCTCCAAATATTTTGTGCGAAAAAGAATAAAGAATTATGATTAAACATAATGAAGTAAGATTAAGAAGCTATGCAGAACTACAGAAGCCTTCAACCACATGATGAAAACATCCTTTTTTAATTATTACTTTGAAGGCATGCTTTGCTTCAGCAGCTTATCACAAAAGCACTGTAGAGAGTCAGAGACAGAATTTGTAACTTCACTGTTCTCTTTCACTTTTATAAACATATGTTTAAAAATGCAGTTCCCATTCCATTAATGCCCATTTTAATTTATAGGTCAACATATTCATTTTTTAAAAACAAGTGTTGTACCATAAGAGATCTTAAAGAGTTACTACACCCAGGAAATGCCAAGCAGCTATTGTGAAGGAAGTCTATCTGCTTATGAGGTTCACTCTGGCTGATGCAGCAGCAGTTTTCCAATCTATGGCATTTGTATTTGACTATGCTAGAAATAGTATAAAGGAGAAGACTCCTCATTAGCTTGTCCAGAGAAATCAGGGGGCACAGTTTGGTTTGTGATGGTGGGAGAGTCTTAAAAAGAAAGTAACCAAGGGTTAGGTGACAGACTGGACACCGACTGTATGATCTCCTTTGTGCAGCCATTACTGCCCATGTGTTACAAGACTCTGTAGGAGGGATCAATACTCATGTTGATCTAAACTGGAGCTACATACGCAAGCCTTCTGTGCTGTCCAGATTAATTTGAGACTGAAGTGAGAACTACATGTTCTTCATTACATATTATAGAGATTTTGGCATTGAAGATATGTAGCAAAAGCAGATTTATTAAATTGCAGTCCTACAAAGTTCCAAAGTATGTCTTACCTATCCTGTCATTTCTAGGTAGCTGCAAAATTCTGTATGTCAGCTGTTGCATCATGAGTGGAATTGGACTGATTCACTCAGAGCTAAGATGAAAGGCATTCACATGGAGACTATTTTTAACATAAAATTCTTAGATGATCCTTGAGTTAATTTGCTTATATGATTTTGTACATAAGAATGTTTCGGCTGTTTAACCTTCTCTTTCCCTATCTATGTTTTTCAAGAGTCATGCTTCAAAGTGTGAGAGGATTTTTTTACAATTCAATATTCGTTTCAAATCAGAGGTAGATAAGTTCTAAGACTAATCCCACTTAGTGAGGAAATATGGCTGACTTCAGAGGTCTCTGGATTAGGCATTTTCTTAGGGCCAATCTGGGGCTAAGCTACAGACAGCTATTGCTTTGTTGAACATGCCACTCTGGTGCTAATCACAGAATCACAGAACAGCCAGAGTTGGAAGGGACCCATTAGGATCATCTAGTCCAACTCATGTTTAGGGACAGGACAACTCCATAGTCACACCATGTGCCTAAGTGCCTTGTCCAAGTGCTTCTTCAATTCCATGACAGCCTCCCTGTGGAGCCTGTTCCAATGCTCCACTACCCTCTGGGTAAAGAAGCTCTTCCGAATATTCAATCTAAATTTCCCCCGGCACAGCTTCATGCTGTTCCCCTAGGTCCTGTCGCTGACCACCGGAGAGAATAGGTCAGCACCCACCCCTCCCTCTCTGGTGAGGAAGTTATAAACAGCTATGAGGTCCCCCCTCAGCCTCCTTTTCTTCAGGCTGAACAGACCATGTGCTTTCAGGCTTTCCACATAAGACTTCCCCTCCATTCCCTTCACCATCCTTGTGGCCCTCCTCTGGACACTCTCCAACAACCTTATGTCTTTCTTGTACTGTGGCGCCCAAAACTGCACACAGTACTCCAGGTGAGGCTGCACCAGAGCCGAGTAGAGTGGGATCAGTACTTCCCTCAATTGGCTAGTAATGGAGTGCTTGATGCACCTCAGAATCCTGTTGGTCCTCATAGCTGCCAGTGCATGCGGCTGGCTCATATTCAACCTATTATCTACCAGAACTCCCAGATCGCTCTCTACAGTGCTGCTTTCCAGCCTCACATTCCCCAATTGGTATGCTGGTTTTGGGTTGGCCCTACCTAAGTGCAGAACCTGGCACTTGTCCTTATTAAACTTCATGTGGTTTATGGCAGCCCAGTCCTCTAATCTATTCAGATCCACCTGAAGTGCCTCTCTGCCCTCACTAGAGTCAACAGCACTTCCCAGTTTAGCATCATCTGCAAATTTACTTGTTATGCATTCCAGTCCTAAGTCCAAGTTGTTTATAAAGATATTAAACAGGACTGGCCCCAAGATGAATCCCTGTGGGACCCCACTCATCACTTGTCGTCAGCCTGACATAGCTCCATTCACCAAAACCCTCTGAGCCCGACCCCTAAGCCAGTTGTTCACCCACCTCTTGATTCTCCCGTCTAGTTGAATCCTTGACAATTTGTCCATTAGGATACTGTGGGAGACAGTATCAAAAGCCTTGCTGAAGTCCAAAAAGATGACATCAGCTGGTCTCCCTTGATCAACTAGATAGGTGATTTTGTCATAAAAGGAAATCAGGTTAGTTAAACATGATTTCCATTTCATAAACCCATGCTGGCTAGGACCAATGACAGCATTATCTGTCAGATGCTTATCTATAGCTCCTAGAATAATCTTCTCCATAATTTTGCCAGGCACAGAAGTGAGACTGACAGGCCTATAGTTATCAGGGTCATTTCTGTTGCCCTTCTTGAAAACTGGATCAACATTTGCCCGCTTCCAGTCAGTTGGAACCTCCCCAGACTCCCAAGAGAGTTGAAAAAACATCGTGAGAGGACTCGCTATGACATCTGCCAGCTCTTTAAGAACCCTTGGGCGGATTCCATCAGGCCCCATACACTTATAGGGGTCCAGCTGGAGGAGCAAGTCTTGCACTAGTTCAGGGTCAACTAGACCATTCGCAGACTCCCTGTTGTTGGTCACTGGCTCATGGCACTGAGTACTCCAAATCCCATCCCCCACGTTAAAGACAGAGGCAAAGAAAGCATTAAACGCCTCTGCTATGGCAATGCCTCTAGCTGTGAGGAGACCATCCCCATTTAGTAATGGGCCAATGGCATTCCTGGACTTCCTTTTACTATCAACATATTTTAAAAAGCTCTTTTTACTAGCTCTATTTGTGCCAGCAATGTGGTATTCCCAGTTAACACCTGGCAGGTTGAAGTCCCCCATGAGGACAAGAGCAGATGACTTACAAGTATCCCTTAGCTCCTTAAAGAATAACTCATCAGTGTCTTCACTTTGACTGGGCGACCTATAACAGACTCCCACAACCACATCAGCTTTATTAGTTTGGACCTTAATCCTTACCCAGAGACTCTCAACCTTGTTATTACCAGTAGTAAATTGGGTGCACTGCAGTCCCTCTATTACATACAGTGCCACACCCCCACCTCTTCTGCCCTGCCTGTCTTTCCTAAAGACCTTATAACCATCCATCATGGCACACCAGTCACAGGACTCATCCCACCATGTTTCACCTAAACCAATAACATCATATCTCTGAGACTGGGCCAGTACTTCAAGCTCCTCTTGATTGTTCCTCATGCTACGTGCACTGGTGCAGAAACATTTCAAAAGTGACTCTTTATACTCACCTCTCCTTGAGTCTGGCAAATGTATCTGATGACCGCACTCGACCCCTCAGCCCTTGGAAAGACAACCCACACCTCATTACTGTCATGTCCTGTTCTGTCCCCTTCCCCCTTCCAAGCTAGTTTAAAGCCCTGTCTATCAGCCCTGCCAGCTCGTAAGACATGACCCTTCTACCCCTGTGAGAAAGTTGCGCCCCATCGCATGCCCACATACCAGTGGACGAATAAACCTTCCCACGACCAAAGAACGCAAAATTCCAATGGTGACACCAATTTTGCAACCCTACATTGATAGATTGGGCCCTCCTATTCCTATCAATATTTCCATCAGCTACCGTGGGAAGCGAGGAAAGTATTATCTGTGCTCCTAAGTTTTCTAATAAGCGATCCAAGGCCCTGAACTATTTTTTAATGGTCCTTGGATTACTCACCTCCACCTCGTCAGAGCCAACCTCGGTAACTGTAAGAGGATAATAATCTGAGCTCCGCACCAAACTGGGAAGTTTCCTAGTAATATCCCATACCTTGGACCTCTAGAGGCAGCAGACTTCCCTGTGGGTTGGGTCTGCTTGGCATATTGGACCCTCCATTCCCCTCACAGTGGAATCACCAATGACAATAACTCGTCTTTTCTTCTTAACAGAGGTGGTACAAATGCAAAATGAAATGCATTTAAATTTCATTTTAAATGAAAGCATTTAAAACATTTTCCAGCATTCTTTAGGTTCCTGGAAAGCCCTAGTGCATTGCTTAAAACTAAAAACACATAGAAACTGTTTTTCAGGGACCTTTGCTTTGGATGAGGGACTATTAGTTGCCCAGTCATTGTTTACTGGCCTGCTATAGTAGATTGCCTGTTTATCTTTGAATTTAATTGCCTTGCAGATCTTTGGTTCTAATGTTTGCTCAGGAAAATAATACTGAAGCGGTCTTAGATTGGCAAATATGACATCTTCATGAAGCAACAGATGTGCTCTGCATACAAGGTGCATAATGTCTCAAACTCCCTTAGAAATCCAAACCAGAGGGAAATTCTATTCCATTTTAAATATAATTGTTAGGAATGCTGTTATAAATCCCAATCTCTGTCCCCACTGCAAATCTGGAACAAGTGCACTGGTATCCAAGACTCTTCTCAAATTACATCAGGGTAATTAATATCAAAAAGCACATCTATATACAATTACTGATACATTTTTCCTGAGGTAGTAAATTAAAATTTAGGAGATGACCACACTCTCCTGGATTAAGACTGAGGTAACAGCTGCATTCCAATGAAGTGAACCCAAAGAAGTCAGGTTTCATTTCCTAAAGAACTGGAAACAAGACTCTGCTTGTGTATTTTATCAACTATTATATAAAGTTGAAGGGGATGGGGAAAAAGAGCTCTGCAAGATTACCATTTTTTTTTTAAATTCTGATGGGTAAAAAGTCATATTCACAGAGAACAAGGGACTTCACACTTTTTTTTTTATATATGGAATTTCCATCATCCGTTCAGACATTTGCCTTAAGGAATTTCACAGGCCACATGAGGATCCACATTCTCTACAAGCATAACTGATCCACTTCTAAGTGCAGTGCTTTAAAGAGTATCCCCAAAATCCCCAATCCCAATGTATGAGAGACACACCACCAGAGAGCTGCTAAAATACCAGTGTCCTACAAAGAAAGGTTCCAAGCCATAGTGACAGGCTGTTGGGTTTTGTCACTGCTTAGTGCTGAGGACAAACTTTAACACTTTGATGGCAGTAAGAAGGACATAAAATGTGGTTTTGCATTTGTGATAAAGGTAGTAAATGGGAAAGCAGAAAAACTTTGACTTCACTTGGTTGAAACCCTCATGTAGTAACAATAAAAGAATCCCAAACTGCTTCAATGCTGTGAGCAATCCATACTCCAGTTTTAGTCCTACATACTGTCATTTGGCTCACTAAGATTACCAAAAAATCACTAGCTCTTTATTGGTGCCTCCTGCATGATCTGTTTTTGGCAGTACTGTGTGGGAGAATATCTTAAATAGGCAGATGGGTTAAAGGGAAAGTCTTACTTCTAGTTACACCAGTACAGTCCTTTTTGAAGCACATAGCAGCAATGTAACTCTGTTTTAATATCTAACGCTCTGCACCCACTGTTTATGGAAGCCTATGCCAAGAAAGTATGGAATTGCAAACGAAAAACTGTATGGTGTCATTCAGAATAAGATAAGAACCCATGGTATAAACTTATCTAAATAGAATCCATTACATTTTTTTACTCTTTTTCTTCCTTAGCTTAATAAATTACCTACCTCTGCATTTACGTCACACTGCTTGCTTAATAGAGGATGGACAAGATTCTTTTTGTTATGGAAGGGAAAAGCTCCTTTCCTCTATGCTGTGAGACATAAAATTCAACTTAACCTCTTTAGAGAATTGAAAAACAGCAATTGCTGGGAGTCAAGCATGGGCATATGGAGGTCAGCAAATAACTATCAGAGTTTCTAAATGCATTCAAAATGCAAAACTCTGGCATCAGAAAAAAACACACCAAACAACGCCCGCCCCCCCAAAAAAATAAACCCCAAATCCAAATACATCACCTAAATTACCTCACAGCTATTTGCATAAAAGGTCCAGAGGCAGTACACTATAAGTACGGAGACACAAGCCTTCCAAAGAGAACATAGCAACAGTTCTATTGCATACTGCGTGTGTCTGTAGCAGAAAAAAAGGCAAATTTGAAGCTCAGTTGTGCAAACATCTTTAAAGGACTAAAACATTCTCTTGGCAGATGCATTAAGCAAAAAATCTGGAAACAACAAAGCAGGTACTGTACCAAATTATTTCCTTTTTACCTTCCAACTTCATAAAGATTGCTCTGAACCAAACAGCCTATGTGCTATTCTTAAGGCTGTTATCTAAGGATGATTTCAGAAGTGACAGAAACCTGCCAATAAGAGAGGTAATAAACTTGTTCTCTATTCTAAACATTTGTGGAACTTTGTAAAATTGTGCTTTTCTTTTATGTCCTGAAGATATTATTAAGCTAAATGACTGCTATCTAGTATTTAAGAGGTATTGCATTCTGCTGAAGGAGCTTTGCTTACTGGAAAATAAATGCACAATAAACTGTGTTAGGAATTCCAGTACTAGCTAGAAGAAATAGAAAAACATTTTTTATCTAGGCAAGAGGTAATAAAGGATGTGATTATTATTATGACTCTGAAAAAAAGTGAAGTGCTTCCCCAATGTAAGAAATGTCCCTGAGGAACAGTACATAGCTATCTTATTATATAGACAAATACACAGACAAATGGCTATTCTAAATATAGAAATAGATATTAAAAAACCTAATGGACTATTACATTTAGGCTTTAACTAAAGGCAGAAATAATGTGCTGCAAATCCCAGTATTATTTCAAAATGAACTCTTAGCAAAGGGAATTGCCTGGGGAGATTGTAGTGCAGAGGGGTGTGTGTGTACTCCATGTGGGGTACAGTCAATAGAGTTCAAGAAGGAAATTATTTTCACCTCTTGGCAGAAGGCAAAGCACAAACGCTAGCTTTCAGAACTATCTGTGTATCAGGAAGTTAGGTATTTAAAATGTTCATATTTATTCTGCCAGAAAAGTCAACAAATGTCTGGTTTTAATTATGAAGAATTTACAGATCCTTTGAAGAATGCAAAATAAACTTGAGAGGTTTGTAACAGAAATGAGGAAAGACCCTCGTAACAGACTCCAGTCTCTACAGCAATGCCACATTTCTTTTTCAGTGTCTAGAAATATTGCTATTATTGCTAGGTTTGTCTGCTCCACACCCCTCCCTGTTGTTCTCTCTCCCACGGAAGCTGCAGGAACCCCTGTCCCACAATGCCATCAATCCAGCTGCCACTGCTACTGCTCTGCCTGACCTTGTCTGGTGTTTGCCTCAATGGGGGGCAGCCCCTTCCAGAGGGAAGTGAAAACATGGGGAAAAGTGCCCTTGATGACATCCTGCAGAGATCTGAAAGCCTTATTCTTCAGTCTGTCCTCAAAAAAGCTGAAAAGGAAGAAGAGACAAATAAAGGTATATATAACTCTGGGGGCATCCATCTGGTGATGTTAGCCTAGTACTTGGCTGAGATCATTAGACTCCGTGTATACTTCCCAGGTTCTAATGCGTGTCTCTATGACTCTCACTTAAGAGGGGAGGAATGATAGGAGGTCTGCTGCAATACACTGACACAGAGCTCTCAAAGGCACTTTCTTCTCTAAAATCTGCCTGCTTGGGCAATGCTGTACCATCACTAAACAGCTGCTGCATAGTAAGAAGGTAGAAGCCTGTCTGTCAGAGAATACTTGCCTGTCTGGCAATTACTTCCTTAGGGAAGACCTAAGAGGACACATGGAGGGCATACCCCAACTGTGGACCCCGTATCTAATATTAATTGGAAGGGAGACTGCTGCTGTTCACCTACAACCTCAACCCACTGGTTTCCACTCCCCAACAGAGGTGGGCTTTGACGTGGCTGGGAATGCAGAGGCTGTTCTAGTGTCTGCTGCCACCGAGCTTGCAGATGCTCTGCTCCCACTAGTCACAGCAGTTGAAGCAAATCAAACTTGGGGATCACACAGAGGTGCCTGCCAACAGCAAGAAGCACAGAGCTCTTTCAGAGTGCAAAAAGGAGCTAGCCTGATGTGCCCACAGGAAAAGCCTTCCTCTCTCTTCACATGAATGTTGAGAGTCAGTCATGTTGATTCGAGACATAAAATATTAAAAAGACCTTAAGAATGAGTAATGATCGGTAGCTGGAAATACTGGGCTGGCTTTCAAATACCACATCCCTACTGCTACTTGTGTCTATCCTTTCCATGTCTTATCCTGATTTCCAGCTCTTCCCCACACCCAGCTTCTGCAGCTGATTTCTTCCAGCTACTCAGCATCTGTTACTTACCCCCCTTTATGTGAATCTGACACATTTACCTGAATCAACACATTAGGATTTGTCATTGCATCTCTTACCATTTGGCTGCAGCTTGTTCCTAATGCATCAATCCATCCCTCCTAAAACTGTTCCAGAACTGTTCTGACAGATGTTATCCAGAGCGGTCAAATTCACGACCATACAGTTAACTGTGCAATTAAACAGGCATAATGAGCAACATCTTATGAGCCTGCACCACAGAACTCCACAAATTCCCATTTTAACTTCCTTTGTGAGGATTATGTGGGCTCATTAACATTATTCTTTTCCTTGGACAGAATCAAATGCCCCTCTGCCAGAATGGCTTTCCAAAAGACAACACCCTGGGAAAAAGTACATAAATGATCCGGAGAAAAGACAGCATCCTGGAAAAAGAGATGCTGAAGAAGGCTCATCTTATGGAGACATTCAGAAGAGGCAGCATCCAGGGAAAAGAGAGACAGAAGATGACATTGATGGCTACCTGGAGCTGAAAAAACGACAGCATCCTGGCAGAAGGTCACTATCAGATCAGTATGCTAGCATTCCTACTGCACAGCTAACCTCCTTGAATGAGCTACCCAAAAGACAGCATCCAGGCAGAAGGTATCTGATGTACAAGCACCAGCATCCTAGCAAAAGAGGCTGGAATGATGAGGTAGACCTAAATGACCAGTATGGTGAGAAACGCCAGCACCCTGAAAAAAGGCACGGGAATGCTGATAGCCCAGATGATGCAGGCCCCTGCAACTTTCAGGAGGCCTTCACCTGTAACCCAGGCAGCTTGTTGCTTGATTTAATAGAAGATGTTAGCAAAGACAGGGTAGAAGAAAAACGTCAGCACCCAGGAAAGAGATCAGCATGGGAAAGTGAAATAGAGGAATGAGAAAATAATTGTATATCATTTGCATTTGCTGAAGTAAACAGCCAGATCACTAAAAAAATCTGTTTACTCCCTTTGGCTTCCTGCTGCTGATCTCTGCAACTATCTTTCAATGTGCTAATGTTCCCATTTAAATTAATGGCTTTGTCACACACTTAAAGTAAAGGACCCAGCTGAATGGGACAGGCTAAGGTCCAAAAGTACTAAGAGTCTTCACCTCCCCCACGCAAAGAGTGCGTATTTCATTATGGGCTCAGAACTCAGAATGATCTCACTATGTGTACCCAATGTTCTGTTCCCAAATGACTAAACCAGGCTCTTCAATATCTGTTCTGATGCTACTGAAGACGAGTAATTAATGGTTTCTTCTCACATTAGTGAAATCAGTAAATTAATAGAGATGGAAAAAAAAGCACAACACATGCCAATTATTTAAAAAAGAAATTGAATAGTTTTCAATTCTAAATGGTACATGTGTCTTTGGACACATTGTAGTGCATAAGGGTTCAGGTCTTATTAATGTACCATTACAATTACAATTACAAGACACAATTTACACTAAACAGAGATAAGACCTGTTCCAGCTGGAACAGATTATATGACTGTTTTCATGATTTGGCTGGGAACTGGCACATAAACCCCCTTTTCATCTAAGAAGCAACACAGTGCTACGGGGTAATGCATCCTAGAGCACCCCAACTGCAAATTGTGAACCTGGCTGTGTACACTCTGTACTAAAACACCCATGCTTGTGTGTCTGCATTTCAGTCATACTACTTGAAATCATACCTTCTCCTCAGACATTTAAAAATGAAACAAGCAGACATCCTTTTCTTCCAATAAGGATTTCTCATTTTTCTCCTTCTCTCAAAGGAATGCTTTTAATTTCCATGGTTTTATTTTAGCAAATAAAAGTGTTTATTTGATATGAAAGATTCAATAAACTTCAATAGTCAGCTCTGGGTGTCCTTATTGTTTGTGTAAGCATACTGTAATAGAGTGACAAACCAAGCCAAGCTCAATAAAAATAAATAAATTAACATCATAGGGAATTTTTCTAGAAACAATCTTCTTGCATGGTGGTGGTCAGCACATTTGTTTTATATGTATTTATACTGTTTTGCTACTGAAGTGAAAGGATGATTTGCATATCCATATCCTAAATGAATGCAACTGAGTATGATGCAGCGTAGACAGTTTAACAGCTGACAGGTGTAGGGAAAACATGAGGTTCTGACTGGGAAAACTGGGGAAAGTGGCCTTCTTTGAAGAGGTTACATAGAATATGATTGCTCTTTTAAAGTCATTTTCCTAGAGAAGCATGTATTTCCAGCCTAACTTACCTCTTGATTCTGAAGCTGATGCTGATGTGGGGGGTGCCTGAAGAAGCTGTTGTAAAAAGAGGAGGAGAGATAAAAGCCAAGACAAATGAAAAAAAAAAAAGTAAAACTTTATGAAAGGTTCTCTGAGCCAAAACAGTCGAGACAAAAGCAAGCTCTCTGAATGTGCAGATGATGTTGAAGACAGCAACAGCAGCTCGGCAAAAAAATCACAAATCATTAATTGTTGAATGCCCATTATTGAAGGTGTTCTGCTTATTTATTTTAGACATGCTGCTTTCAAGATGGAAATCTGGAGCTGTACAAATTCATAGGGGAAATAGAATGCAGAGAGGGTAGAGGAGACAGCACTCATACATGGGTGTGCTTGAAATCTGAAATGAGCCCTGAACATAATCTAGACATTGTGGTGTATTGATCTACAGTTAAAACATTAAAGAAAACACCAACACAAAGGAATTCTGACTCTTCCTCTCTCTCCTCTTTATAATTCACCTACTCTGTGTAAAGTGGTTTCATTCTTTTGCACTAAGAACCAATATGCCAGATTATTCAGCAGTGTTAAGGGACCAGTTAAACTGGTGCAGATGACTAGTCTGCTGGTATTGAAGCAGTTAACAGACAAACCAGATAAATGGAGCTCAACAATTTGTCAGCTGCAGCTCTTACAATTCATCATGCTGCCAGTTTTGATTGATGAGTCTGCAAACACAGGAAAAATCATCGGTTTGGCATGAAAATGTAGCTTCTATCCTCTCTACACACATTAATTAAACAAATTTGTTTTGTATCAAAATGTTTACTGTAAGCAACTTGAGGTTATTGAATATGTGAGTTTCATTAAAAGGAACTGTGAAATGCAATTTTAAAAATTCAAATGAGAAAATGTTGGTTTAGATCCACCTAAAGAAAAAAAATTTTCTCAGATGAATTAAAATCAAAGATGAATTTATGTTGTAGGAATAATTTTGTGCTACCCATTTCAATGGTAGGAGATTTTTAAAAAATTTATTACTTAAATCATAAAACTGAATTTCGGCAAATTCTAAACACAGCATCAATTTAAAATTAACTATCTATTTTGTTTAGGAATACTTAGGAAGAATATTCTGATTTTCCATTCTGCATCCACCCCAAAGTCTCTATTGAATTCAACAGTGTTAGTTTTCAGATATTTAATGAGTTAGTAAAAGAGAATTGAGCTGGAAAAGGATTAGTAGGTTAGGACATTTGGCCCACAGTACACAGTAAAGTAAACAGGGAGAAATAGAGTAGGTCTGCAAAGATACGACACAAGGACTAAGGGGCCCCGCTACTAGATAAAGGGAACCCAGCTGCAGGACTACAAGACAGAACCTGTTCTCGTGACCCTGATGGCTGCCAACTCAGTAAATCTGGACAAAGTTGAAAATGCCACCGTGATGAAGACTTCGAGCCTTCCTCAGAAGACCACTGCCCATGACCACCAGGAGGCAGTGCGCATTCACCAAGAGGAAGAGACTTATGATAATGAGTTCCTGGAACTAATTTTAATGATTCCACCTATTTCCCGGAAATCCACTGCATATGTATAGGCTAGTAATGCATATGTATAGATTAGTGCATTAAATAATGGTCTGTAGCTTGTCTGGGTAGAGCAGTTTGGCTAAGCTATACCCCTGCTCTCCAGTGCTGCATTAAAAACATACCTGCTTTAGAACCTTTTGTGGGATGTAAAGTTTGTTTCCGCACGTCATTAAAACTTTTTTTCAGTGAGTAAGCTGTTATTTGTGCAAAAATGTTTCACTGCTTCCTTCAGAAGTAGACAGGCATTATCAAGTATTACTTCTAGTCTACGTTTACCTCTCCTGTGTTGGGATCAGATTCCATCATCTAACGTTCCAAATGGCACTGAGGATGTTACAAGTTGAAGAATACAGGTGATCCTAACTGGAATTCATGTCTGAAGGCCTGTGGCCCTGGCTGCAGGGCTGACTGTGTCCCCTTCTCAGTTGTATCCCCTCTGAAGTCTCTCACCTAGGACGTTAGTAGCCATGACCAACTTAGCAATAGACCAGATCCTAAAATTCACTGTTAGAGTTGTTACAACAGCTCATACATATTTTACAACTTATTTACTCAGTGTTTGCAAAGGAGAGCTGCATAATGGATATGGGGTTTTGCAGGCTGAGGCAGTACATGCCTGACTGCTTACTGAGCAAGTGTTTGCTTTCCTTTCCTGTGCTGTTGCTTTCACATAGATTCACAATGGTAAACCATTACTGATTCACATTCAGTCCCCAACAGCAGCTGCAGGATTTCAGTAAGGTTTAACTTATCCCCCAAATACCTCTCTTCATGTTGCAACTAGCTGGATGAAGACAATTTTTGAAGGAGCATAAACTGAATTGCTTTAGATCGACCTGGACTTTTTCATTTTGTGAACACTCTCTGCAGGGAAAAGGAAAATAAGCCTAAGTGACAGGAACCAAAGACTATTCTCACTTACAGCAGCACAAAGCTGAACTATGCTCCAACTCTGTAGCCACATGGGGACCCCAGGATCACAGAAGCCTAAATTTCCCTTTCGGAGCAAACAGGCATCATTCAACACATCACTACATCTGGCATGCCAGTTTTGTACTATCACTTCTGTAATTCTCTCTGAGAGACTCCCAGTAAAAGTCTTATAGTGCCATAAATATACAAATCCTATTAAACAGGTGCAATCACTTAATTGGGACCAAGTTCCTCATAAAGTGCTGAAGACTATTTATATTCAGAAACATGCAAACAAATGACTTTTTTCTTTCTAAATTTTGGGAGAAATTTATCTTTTTGAGACCGATTGACATAACCAGGTGTTTTATCAGTAATTAGGAGTCACTTGGTCTCATAGTCTGTGGTCAAATGTAGAAGAAAAAGAGCACAATGAACTACCTCAGTGAAACATTTGGTTTCTAGTGCACATCACAGCATCTTACCATCCTTGCAGTAGGCAGTCATTCTCACTGCACTGCTTGTGTCCCAACTGTAGGCTATTAGACTTCAATCATTGTATTTGCCATTTTAATAAGCCTTTAAGACTTTCCTCTTGAAAATGAGTGATTACTGAAGCTGTAGAGAAAGGGGAGGTTTAAGGAAAGAGCCTGCTGTCAATACAGTCTTGCTTTTCGTTATACCTGGTTCCTACTGCTTCTGAATGACAGGAAAAGACCGAGCTGCCTGGGTCACCAGAGGCTCACAGCTCCAGGGGAAAGAGCTTTAAAACAAATGGCTAAACAGCACCATGTACTGTGACATCCACTGCCAAGGTCCCCGGCAGGTCTTCGGTTCCCCTCAGACGTGCTTGGTGTGCCATCTAGCGACAGGCGCATCCTCCATTCCCTTCTTGTCCCTTCCCTGCATCCACTAAATAAATAAAACACGCACATGAAACAGGAAAACTGAAATCCCTGCAGAAACCCTTCTATAAGCCCTGCGTGTCTTTTTTTTTTCACTTGTTCCCGTTACAGCTCATACTCACTACTCTGCCATCCAAGCACAGGTCTTGCAGCAACACTAGAGACACTTGCATTGATGGAGCATCCTTTCAGTGGCCTCAGCAGAGGTCTGGGCAAAAAGAGTAAGCCAAAGACAAAATGAGAGGTAGTTGGTTCCACCAGAGCTTTCCCAAGGCACAAGCACGACTAAGTACCAGGAAAAATCCCAGCTCCAGAAAATTCCCTGGGAAGAAGGATGACACCAAAGCAGGTGAACCCTCAAAGGCACTGAGCCTCAGGTTAGTTCCTTCTTTCATCCTCCAAGAAGAGAAACACAACTGAGAAAACCAGCACCCTGTGTTGCTCCAGGCTTGCACCCCTCCCTCACATCCCCAGCTGTCCATTTCCTCGAACACAATACAAAGACCTCAGATTAGTAATAAGGTGCCTCATCAGGGATGGACATAAATTATACCCTGGATTTGACAGTGTTTCGCAAATAAATGTTGCCTTATGGACAAGCTACTGCAATTCTTAGCTTCCAGTCTGTCAGATTGTCATGGAGGCAGCCACAAAATAGAGAACAATAGCTACCCAAACTGGTTTTATTGTAAACAGAATTACTTCACACTCCGTTTGACAAAGTTAAATCACAAGTTTGGGTATCAATTGGGAATATAGTACTACACAAATAATTCTTACGCTTTAAGGAATACTCCTATTAAAAGATCATAGAATTGCCAGAGTTGGAAGGGACCTTAAAGATCACCTAGTTCCAACTCCCCTGCCTGGCAGGGGCACCTTCCGCTAGATCAGGTTGCCCAGAGCCCTATCCAGCCTGGCCTTAAAAGCTTCCAGGGATGGGGCTTCCACTCATAAGGGGAAAACCTCCCACGCAAGAGTACCCAAAATATACACTCATCAAAGAGGGGGTTGGGACTCAATCTGTGGAAGTATCCCTAGTTGGCATCCCAGTCTAATGGGAGGGTCCAGACAGCAAAACCACCTGCTTTGAGGGGAACCAAACTCAAAGTACCCCTCTAGCAGGTCTCCTTTTATACCCTAGTCAATGGTACACTGTGGTCGTACTTTAAGGAGTTGGAGGAACAAACCCACCACAAAAGCCGAGAGACAGGCATGCTGTTTCACTGCAGGGGGCCAACCTGATACTCAACAGCTCTCCAGCAAGCCGTAGCCTACTTGTTAGGTGTTTTGTCTGGGTTTTGTCCTGTCAGGGTGGTTGCACCTGCCACACATGCAGCAGATACACGGAGTATTACAGAATCACAGAATATTAGGAGTTGGAAGGGACCTCGAAAGATCATCTAGTCCAACCCCCCTGCCGCAGCAGAATTCCCTAGACCAGGTCACACAGAAGCACGTCCAGACAGGTTTGGAATATCTCCATAGAAGGAGACTCCACAACCTCTCTGGGCAGTCTGTGCCACTGCTCTGGCAACTGAACTGGGAAAAAATTTCTATGTGTATTCACACGGAATCTCCTGCGCTTCAGCTTACAGCCATTGCCTCTTGTCCTGTCACTGGGCTTCACTGAGAAGAGCCTGACCCCATCCTCCTGACACACACCCTTCACATATTTAAAAGCATAGATGAGGTCACCCCTTAGCCTCCTCTTCTCCAAGCTAAAGAGACCCAGCTCCCTCAGCCTTTCCTCATAAGGAAGATGTTCCGCCCCTTCATCATCTTTGTGGCTCGGCACTGGACTCTCTCCAGCAGTTCCCTATCCTTCTTCAACTGAGGGGCCCAAAACTGGACACAATATTCCAGATGTGGCCTCACCAGGGTAGAGTAAAGTGGAAGAAGAACCTCTCTTGACCTACTAGCCACACTCCTTTTAATACACCCCAGAATCCCATTAGCCCTCCTGGCCACAAGAGCACACTGCTGCCTCATGGTCATCCTTCCATCCACCAGGACCCCCAGATCCTTTTCCCCTTCACTGCTCTCCAACAGCTCAGCCCCCAACCTATACTCATACATGGGGTTGGTCTTTCCCAGGTGCAAGACTCGACACTTGGCCTTATCAAATCTCATTAAATTTCTCCCTGCCCAACTCTCCAGCCTGTCTAAGTTGCGTAAGTGAGCATGGTAAAACATAATCTTTTAAGTGGAAAAAACAGAGGCCGAGGGATAAACTCACACTTAGCGAGTCAAAGAGAAACAGAACAGGATTTACAAACTGTGCTGAAAAATCTTGCTGCCAAAGGTCAACGTAAACAAAGGAGGGTCTAAAAAGAAACTTTATTTGAATAACGGGTGAGACCACAAGGCATAAACCTGTAACATCTCCCCAAGTGTCAGGGGAGGCAGCCCCTTTAAATCGCGTTTCCCCTGGCTGAAGAGGACCCTCCTCTTTTCCCCATTAGATAAGGTACTCGGAGGTTACAGACTTCCCCATACGCCTACCACACGTATGTGACCCCTCCCAAAACATACATTGCATGTTCATAATTTTGGAAAATAAGCCACGCCTATGCAAAGAAGTTAAGCACGCACACTAAAGCTCTAAATTCTAAAGTTCATATATCCGGGTATCTAGAGATTCTTAACTGGTCATTAAATTTCTATCCTTCATAAATCAGGACCTTGGTGCCTGCCAAGACAGTTTATGACTTAAGCTAAGACCTCACAGGAAACCTCCTTAGTCACACAGAATCACAGAATCATTACGGTTGGAAAGGACCCTCAAGATCATCTAGTCCGACTGATAGCCCTACACTACTCTTATCCCTAAATCATCCCCTGAAGAAACACATCTATCCTCTTCTCAAAAACCTCCAGGGATGGTGACTCCACCACCTCCCTGGGCAGCCTACTCCAATATCTTACCACTCTTTCAGTAAAGAAATTCTTCCTAATATCTAATCTAAACCTACCCTGGCTCAGCTTAAGCCCATTCCCTCTAGTCCTGTCGCTAGTCACAAAGGAGAAGAGGTCAACACATGCCTCACTAGAATGACCTTTCAAGTAGCTGAAGAGAGAGATAAGGTCTCCCCTCAGCCTCCTCTTCTCCAGGCTAAACAACCCCAACTCCCTAAGCCTCTCCTCATAAGGCCTGTTTTCCAGACCCCTGATAAGCTTAGTTGCCCTTCTCTGCACCCTCTCTAGTACATCAAT
>VWZX01007703.1:309095-378105 GCA_013399015.1 Galbula dea
ATTGAGCACAACCCTCTGGACTCGGCCATCCAACCAATTTTTTATCCAGCCAAGCGTGTGCTCATCCAAGCCACAAGCAGCCAGCTTCTCTCAAATGCCTTGGTAAAGTCAAGGTAGACAACATCCACAGCCCTTCCTTCATCTGATGAGCGAGTCACCCCATCGTAGAAGGAGATCAGGTTAGTCAAACAGGACCTGCCTTTTGTGAAGCCATGCTGACTGGACCCGATCCCCTGGCCGCTCTGCAAGAGCCACGGAAGCGTACTCAGGATGATCTGCTCCATCAGCTTTCCTGGCACGGAAGTCAGACTAACTGGCCTGTAGTTTCCCGGATCATCCTTCCCTCCCTTCTTATATATGGGGGTAACATTGGCTGATTTTCAGTCTGCTGGTACCTCCCCAGTCAGCCAGGACTTTTGAAAAATGATGGAAAGTGGCTTGGTGAGCACCTCCGCCAGCTCTTTCAGCACTCTTGGGTGCAGCCCGTCTATGCAGATATCTGTGCTTTGTAGTTGAGATAGGCCTTGTTGTAAAATTAACAGATGTTTCATTATAAAAACACCTTTCTATTTTTAAGATAGGCCATGTTATAAAGTTAGTAAATGACTCATTATGCACCTTCTTGTTTCTGTAGTTGAAAGAGGCCTCACTATTTTTGCAAAGACAGTTTCTTCATTCTTCTCGCAAACTGTTCACTAAAGCAGCTTGTACCTGTTCCACAGGGCAACCACCACACCTCCCCCTGAGCAGGAGGCATCCAGGCCGCTGTCGTCTCCGCTTCTCTTTGCTTCCCACCGCCCCTGTCCCGCCCTCCATCGGTAGCGCTGCGCTCGTCCACGCACGCCTTAGCAGGGCCCGGATGAGTCTTCGTCCCCACCCCTCTCGCCGGTCGATAGCTCGGCACTCGCCCCGCCCTCTGCCAGGCTGTACAGCTCCCGGGCAGCCGGGACACCGAGCGAGCGGGCGGTGGTAGCAGCCCGTGGCTTATTCTGCTGTTGGAAGCACGCACCTGCTCCCTGGGCACCGAGGTGAGGCCCAGCCACCGCCCCTGGGCTGGCGATTCCCCCACGGGGCGGGGCCCCACGGCCGCTCCTCCGGCCTTCGGCGGGAGAGCTAATCCCCGCCCCTTCCCCTGCGTGCCCCCGCGCGGTCGGGGGCAACGGGCCTGAGAGTGTTGTCTCCTTGCGCCTGCACAGAGACACCTGCCTGCACTCTCCCTCCCCACCCCCATCGTGGTTAGGCCGAGCGGGCCGGAAAGTAACGGCCAGTGCCGGTTCTGTGGCCTCCTGCTGCCTGTTCGCCGTCCCACTACGCCTTCCAAAGCGGAGGCGCGAAGAAGCTTGTCTTCTCCAACCCCCGGGTGCTGCCGGCCGGGCGGGTGCCGTATGTGGAGTGACGGGAGGCGGCACCCTCCCCGTCCGGGGCCTCGGCGTGGGCGGCCGCTGGGCTGCGGAGAGGCCAGAGAGGGCGTGGGGTGAGGCCGCTCCGATAGCCCCCTCCGATAGCCCGCCGCTGCTTCCTGCGTGTCTTTCAGAAATCCGCCGAGGATGGTGCCTCTCCTGCGCCGTGTCTTCGCCGGGAAGACGCGCCCCGCGCCGCAGCGCCGCCGCTGAAAGCCGGGAGCTAGGCGCTAGGAGCCAGCGCTGCCCGCTCCCGCCTGCCGCCATGGCATCCGGCTGCTTACCGCCGTTCGGCGACCCAGGGGAGATGAGGGAAGGGTTTCTGTGCCCCCTTTGCCTGAAGGACCTCCAGTCCTTCTACCAGTTGCAGGCGCACTACGAGGAGGAGCACTCCAGCGAGGACAAGGACGTCAGGGGACAGCTTAAAAGTAAGAGTCGTGACAGCGGTTATAATGCGTCCGGTTTTGCCGCGTATAATTCCGTACTACAAAAGCTGCTTGTACTGCAAGCTCTCAAAGTATCTGAGAATACTGAAATATTAGTTAAAATGTGTTACACGTGAGGTTTGAGGGGGCTTTTGTTCTGTAGATTGCTTTAAGTTAAGGCAGAATTTTTACAGTATTCCCGATACGTTCAATAATTAAATTCTAAAACAGCCACTTAAGACATTGCCCTTCAAAGTTCTGATTTAATGCGTGATTTCTGTTACTGGCCTTAGGGGCTTTTTTGTTTGTTTGCTTTTATCTGAAGACTCAGATTTCTACTATAACTCAGATGAATTCCTAAGCATTACTTGAAGACCTAGGGAATCTCTTGTGCTTGTGGAGTACCAATTCATTAATTTATTGTTTTGACAGTAGATGAAATTGTAGTCGCGGTTATAAAGTGAAGGACGGTTGTTGGTGGGGGAAAAAGTGGAAAAGAATGGGAGTGGTGGAGCTGACAGTAGATGCTGGGACTGTCCCAGGGTTGTGCTATGGACTACCAACTTTTTTGAAAAATCCCTTTTATTTCTGTTTAACTGAAGCATTGACCTTTTTTGACACCCCCACCCCACCTGTATACGCAGTGCCATTTCACAGAGAAAAATGTGCAAAACTTGCTGACAATTCTGTGTTCTCTGCAAAAATGTTTCTGGTTTTATTTTATTATATATAGAGAGGCCTGGCAGTCTTGAATTTTTTTTTTTTTTTTTCACCCCTGAAACTGATGAGTATTGCTTCAAAAGTCTCTTTTCTCAGAGTAAAGTATGTGATTAATAAGCCTGTCCTGAGGGAAGCACAATTGAATATTTGATGAATCTTTAAGTTGGTTTCTATCAGTGGCTACTTCTTGGCTCTTAGCACTGTGCTCTTCTTGGACAGTGAAGGTAGACTGGACAGCACTTCAGTCATGTTCCCCTCGTGGGTACAGTGGTTGAATCACAGATGCTTCCATGGAGCATTTAAACTAGATCAACAATATGGTTTTCTTTGTGGTCGGAAGAAAGAAAAACAGCAACAATTTAGGCTTGCTAAGGTTTCCCAGATGCTTCTCTTATTTAAGACAAAACACCTGCATTTTGATTTTGTTCTCTCTAGTGTTCTTATAATCTTAAATAGGGTACTGGGACTTCTCAGACTTCTTTCCTCTCTGTTCTTGCATAAAGGGTGTCAATTTTATTGTGTTTCTTACTTTCTGTCCTAGTTACTCATGTCAGGGTCTATCCAGTGAAGTCTCTTCTAAAAGTCACCACGTCAGTAGTATCACCTATTTAAATTGCCTGGTTTAGGGACTAGTGTGCAGTGGTTGCACAACTTCTGCAAAACTCCAGCTATCCTAATTGTGGAGTTCTAGAACTGCTACTAAATCACATTATTACTTTAGTTGAGTCATACTGAGTAGTTAAATTTCACTTCATGGCAATCAAGATTATTGTTTGTTTGAAAAACTTTTGTGTTTGTGGCAAAGCCATGAGGCATCCTTGAGTATGTCAAACTTCAAAAGTCACAAGTGCAAGTATATTTTCTATTTAGCTGCTGTAAACTTCACTTAAGAAACTGCATCTTGCTTGTATTTGCTATACTGGCTTGAGAGTTGGTGCAGGGGGGAGAAACCCTATTTCTTACATGAGGTTACAATGCTAGCAAAGCCCTTGCCAACCTGACGGTTTTGTTGAGAAGTGTGTTTTATGTCACTGGGTGTCATTTTGGGAGGCAGCATAACTTCAGCAGCTCAAAAACTGCTGGGAAGTAGAATTTTTGCAGGAGGGCTGCTAGTACTAGTGGCTGAGGCTTGCAGGGACAGACTGCAGTAAGGTAAAGGTGGAAGTTCCAGTGTTTTGGACACCAACTGGGACAATTAGAAATGTGGAAGGATATGCTAACTCATGGTTCACAGCAGCTTGTTAGAAAGCTTGACATATAAAAGATCCAGTTCAAGGAGATGCTGAATATGTTTGCTGAGAAAAATTGATACCCTCAGCTTCTGCTAGCATACATAGCTGCCAAGGCAATAAAAGCTCTGAAGTTGGAAGTTCCTGGTCTGTCTCTTTTTTTTTGCCTGGGAAACTGCCCTCCTCTCACTAGCATTCATATGACGTAATACAGTGAGTGGGCTGCTTAGTACTTTTGAAATTATTCAGACTTAGAAGGACACTAAAATTCTAAGCCTGTAGTTTGTGCAATAAGACCAAGAAAGCGTTGAACATCCTTGAATCCTAAGGAAATGATTGGGAACTAAGAAAATGAAGATATTATTTGTATGATGGGCCAGAATGCTGTGGAATGCGTCCTGTAGCTTTAGACAGCTTACTGTTTTGCAGTGAAGCCCCTGAATGAAGCATTTAGAACTACTGTTTTGTCCTTGGGACCTTATTGCTGCTTTGTGACAGGTAACATAATAGCATTTTGTGTCACTTGTGATTCTTTGAACCACATTCTGCTTCTAAGCAGAACGTGTTGAGGATAAGCTTGTCATCAAGGAAGAAGGTTTGTGCTAAGAGATGAAGAATATTCCATACTGGTTTCATGTGTCAAAAATTTGGTGACAATGTGCCACCTTTGATAACTTGGGTTTATCTTTTTCAGACCTAGTCCAGAAGGCCAAAAGAGCAAAAAAGAAATTCCTGAAACAGGAAGGAGATGACAGAACTGATTCTGGATCTCAGGAACGATATGAGTCGTTCAGCTATGGTGGAGTAGATCCGTACATGTGGGAGCCCCAGGAAGTAGGTAGGAGAGCTAGGAAGCAATATGCAGTTCAGATAACTTCTCTTTTTAATCTTAATTGGGGAAGTGCTGCAGTATTGCTGAGGTTGCATGGATTTGTTTCTCTGTTGTGTTTAATGTGCTGTAGCATGGGGTTATGGTTTGCATATCGATTTCGTGCAACCTGCCTGCATTGTGTGGGGTGATGGGGAAAATGCAGAGTACCCCAACTAACCTTAAGAGCCGCATAGGTGTTTGTCACATCGTTGCACCTGAGTTGTTGAGGCCTGCTGGATATATATGCATCTAGCTTTGTTGAGGGGTTCCGCTTTTTACAGGACAGATAATCTGTTAATTGATAATTAAGCTACAGCTATATAAAATCTCCAACTTTTGAGCTACACTTAAAGTAGTTAGCTTGTCTGACAAAAAGGTTTTCCATTGATTTAAATTTTCAGCTTTTTCCTTGGGTTTGAGGTGTAGCTCATTTCTCACTAAAAAGAGGTTTACTGTAAAAGAACCCACACCAAAGGAAAAAAAAAATAGCAAAAAAACTCCTCCAAACCCAGCCAACCAACAAACAAAACCAAACTAAACCCAACTCTGTACCCACCCTTCTAAAAAAAAAAAAAAAAAATTAAAAAAATCTACATTTGTAGAATTTGAAGGATAAATTGACCGAGCCTGTAATTACAAATACTGGTACTGGAAATTGCCTCTTCCTGAAATATTACACTTATTTTTTGTTATGGTTATTTTGAGCCTGGAGATCAGGAATTAACCTGTATGTTTTGTTTAGAGCAGAACTGTGAATCTGTGGGATTATAATGTCTTTAAAATTTGATTTGAAAGTGAGAAGAGACAACTGTCTTTCAAGAGGCATTTAAATTCATTTGAGTCTGTTCAGGACACATGGGTGATTATGAAAACCTTCTGCTATCTCTCCAGGTGCTATGAGAAGCCATCTTTCCGATTTCAAGAAACACCGAGCAGCCAGGATTGATCACTATGTAGTTGAAGTCAATAAGTTAATAATCAGGTTAGAAAAGGTAAATTTGCTGCTTTTAATATTCCAGCCTTTTGAATGTTCCCTAGATTAAAACCCCCCATATTTTAGTATGAAGTATGCCCATTTATCTATTAATGCACTTTATAAAGGATATTAAACTGTGACTGTCTTCACACATTACTATTTTCCTTTTCTATCCTTGAGTCCTGTGCTTGGTCTGACTCTGTAGTGTGCATATGATTTCTGTTTTGATGCTACTTCCACATGCTTCAAGAACCTTCTGTTTTCTTCTATATTTTTTCCATCCTTTACTTTACAATATTTCTCCCTAATGTTTTTGTCATGATTCTTCCAACTTCTCATGCTTCAAACTCTACTAATGTGTCCTTTTGGCTCCGGTGCAGTATTGCTGGATGCTGAAAGGGTTGTGTCCAAAATGCTTGAATTTGTACAGATTTGGCAGTCCTTGTTTAGCACTATGTGTGTGAATGTGGCATTAGCAATAAATAGGAAATTTGCACAATAAGGCTGCAAAACAGGCTGAGACTCCTCTCTCTTAAAAATGCCAGTTTTCTTCTTTGCATTGGTCTGGGTTGTGGTGTTTTGGTTTTCGTTTTCTGACAAAAGTTCAGTTTTCTTGAACGTGTTGTTTATCTTCTACTAGCTTACATCGTTTGACAGAGCAAACACTGAGTCTGCTAAAATAAGAGGTTGGTATGAGCTTATCTCAGACTGTTTGCCCCTTATAGTTTAAGCAGATGAGGAATTAGTTGAATTCATACCTTAGGCTGTGTGTGTTCTCTCCCTTCTTACCCGATCACAGCTATAGAGAAGTCTGTTGTGCCTTGGGTCAGTGACCAGGATGTTCCATTCTGCCCAGACTGTGGTAATAAGTTCAGTCTTCGAAACCGACGTCACCACTGCCGCCTTTGTGGGTCTATTATGTGCAAGAAGTGCATGGAACTTGTCAGTCTTCCTTTGGCAAGTAAGTACAGCATGTGGTGTTAATTCCTCCTTTCCTTAGCTTGCTCAGGGTGGTGCTAACTGCATCCTGGCTTTTTGCCATTTAAAAAAAAGCTGCTTGTAGTAGTCTGCCTGTGTGGAAAACTTTGTCCTTAATATGTCATTGTTTCATGCAGCCACTTGTCTGTGAAATGGAAGAATGATTTCTCCATTCCTTCAGCTTTGGAAGTGTTACATAACACTGAAAAAAAGTTATTACAACTAGTAGTGTGTACTAGTAAATACACTTAATGTTTAGTGTCTTAGGAATAACAGTATCATTGAGTACCATAACTGTGAGGGTATTAACTTTAGCAATTGTAACTGCCAAGGTTCTTGACATTTAAAACTTGTGCATATTTCCAGTCTTGCCTGTGATTGTCCAAATGCTGACATTAAGGAAGTTCATCCAAAAGCCTTTAAGAAACCCTTCAAACTTTAAATTCTTCATTAGTACGTTGGCGAGGAGACCATCTTTTCTGTGGTAATAAAAGACATTAACTGTGCTTTTTGGAGCGTTCAAGCACAAAACGTGAACAGCATTAACATACATGTTCTTCTACACACTTCTATAACTATGGAAGCTCCAACATGAGAATGCTTCTAAGCATAAGCAAAGTAGGTGGTTCTTAGCAATCCACTCTCTAGCTGTTTTTAGAATGGAGGAGGATTTACAGTGAAGACCCAAATTCTTACTTGCCATCTTGGTTGTCATAGGTTCCTTGCATGTCTTTCAGCAGACTGTTTCAGCTTGTTTTTTTAGTATTACCTGAATGTAAAGTTTCTGTTGAAGTGCAGTTCATTTGCATTGGTAAGACTTTACAGTCACTTTAAAATTACCTGCGTATAATTTTTAGGCAAACTGACTAGTGCCAGCAAAGAGGCCTTGGGTTCTCATACTAGCCCGAACTCCTCACCTAATAATGTCCATGGCTCCCGCCGTGGCAGCATTAGCAGCATAAACAGCGTGAGCTCAGTTCTGGATGAGAAGGATGATGACCGAATCCGTTGTTGTCGGCATTGCAAAGATACCCTGTTGAAAAGAGAACAGCAGATTGATGAGAAGGAATATGCTCCAGAGATTGTGAAACTCTATGAGGTAAATCAAACTCTCTGCTGCTTTCATCTTGGTGTATGTATCTGCAGTTGTTACTACTTGACTTTCAGCCTATCTTATGTCCAAGCTCTTGCTTTATGACTTAATATTTACTTGTGTTTGGATAGACTCTAGTCGGTGTTTATGCCACCTGACAGGTGTATCTGAAATAGTAGAGCTAGTTGCCATATAGTATTTATATCCTACAATAACTTCAAACATAATTTTAAGGTATGTCTTCATTCTCATCTGAAACTAATAGTTCTGAGATGCCTCCTTCTTAAAATTTTGACCTATGTCAGCTGGGATTCCTCAGAATGGTTCTTGCTTAAGCTGGTGATATGCTGTGTTCTTTGGGCTGCACTGAAACTACAGGACTTGATGCTGTCAGCACTGTTTGTCCTCATGTTGATGGCAAGTGCTTCTTTGAACCATCTCTGTCAATCCACAGCATACTGCTGGAACTCTGTGTTCAAGTATGCTTTGAAAGCAGGCCCTGCCGATCATCAGGTTTCTTTTCAGTAGAGTCCACAGCCCCCCACGTTTATGTTAATGGGATTTTCTGTTGGTGCTCTTTTTTAAGGCTAGAAGTTGTCCACTGAAACAGCATCTGAATTCAGAATTCACCTTTTGGGGTGCAGGGAGTCTTTCCCTCTTTCTGACCATGCCATTTGTGTTATGAAGATGACTGCAGGATCTTGTCATCCTGTGTAGCTAAATGGTTTTCATCATAGTTAACTTCTGAGTGTACACAGGCAATGTGAAAGGTTTATGTCAGCATGTTCTTGCATTGGTCTTTTAATACAAGTTCTTTTCTTTATACACTTTGTTTTATACAAGAAACTCCGACTCTGCATGGAAAAGGTTGACCAGAAGGCACCAGAATACATAAAGATAGCAGAATCACTAAAGTAAGCCCCATTTGCTGATTATGGTTATAGTTATATGTATTTTTCCTTCCCAGATGTCTGGGAAGGAGTAAGGAGACGGTGTGGTAAGGCTGCGGGAGTGAATAAACAAAGAAAAAGTAGTGTGAGAGTATCTGTTGTCTTTTGGATGCTCTTCAAACAAAGCAGTAGTTAATTAGTTATTAATTGTAATGCTGCATACAGAGGAGAAGTCTGATTTATTTATTAAAATTTTCTGACTAGTAGCGAGTCCCGGAAACTGGAATCATGGATAGTGAAGCTCCTTTTGAGAGTGTGATCTTTTATATTTGTGTTATAAAAGGAGAGGGAAGCAAAAAAAAAAATGGTCAAGTGTCTTCCTGGTTAAATGCTGATTTGTTTTATCAGTCAATGTGAGATTTTAGTAAAGTGCATATAATTGATTGATTGTATACCCATGTGGACAGTTGGTTACTGCCATCCAAAATATTATACCCACTTGGGGTTGTAGGCTTTTGCTTTCTGACAAAAATAGTAGAGAGAACATTTTACTTTAATGGTATAGTTAGTCAGTCAGTCAGTGTGGTTACCACACCAGTTGCCTTATAAAAACCCCACAAAATTAGATGCATTTATTAATGTATGTGCCTGTTTTAGATATTATTGAAAGAGTGGCACTGCTGCGTTAAAATACTGTTTCTCCTAAAATAGTAAATAATATAATAAGTGAAATGATTTCTAATGAAGTGTTCCACGTTCAGAAGATGATTGTCATTTTCCACTTCTGTGACAGAGAAAAGGCGAGCTTGAAATCAAATCATTCAATCCCTTTAGTGTTAGCTGTTCTTACAATTGTTGAATTGTAGTCATCCTGGGATAACTTCTGGTGTTATTTGTCTGGTTAACTGGATGCATGACATAAAATTATATTTCTTAGTGCTGGGGAGACAACCTACAGTCTCGAACATGCTAATGACTTGAGGATGGAGATTCAAAAAGTATATGAATTTATAGACTCCTTAAGGTAAAAGATCTCTCCCCCTTCCCCCAGCATGTGTGTATCTCCCTCTGTTAGGATTTTTCTGTAGTTTTTATCAACTGTTGGTGTTTATGTGTAGCATATTCCTGTTTATTCATAGGGATAATCAATGTCTTCTCAGTTGTAAAGAACATGTGAAAATGTAGATGCTGTTCCTGTGCACCGTCAATTTGTACTTCCTTTTCCAGCCTTAAAAATCATGCACTCTGCTGCAGTGCAAAATAACTAAGCTCAAGGGAAAAAAATAGCAGCACAGTTTGGGTTTGGCTTGTTTGCGTTTTGGGGTGGGAGTGAGGGGGTGGGTTTTTTTTGTGTGGGTTGTTGGTGATTTTTTTTTTTTTTGGTGGGTTTTTTTGTGTTTGTTTGGTGGTTGGGTTTGTTTTTTTTTTTTTTTAAAAAGAAAAAGAAAAAGGTGGGAGTGCAAAATGTTTATAAGTTGTGGTATCCAGAATGGTTTACCTAAAAGAACATCAGAAAATTTTCATCTGGTATTTCTCTCCCCTTTGGTTGCATTTTGCTGGCCCTTGCTTGTTTTGATTCAGTAAGAAGATTTTGAGTCTAGGCTTGCATGAAGATCCCCAACCTCATCCTAAAACACTACAGCTTCAGAGAATGATAAGATACTCAGCTACACTTTTTGTTCAGGTAAATGGAGCATATGTTATGAGCTGAATGTAACTTCTAATGTTCTGTTCTTTGCCAGGCATCCCTGTGGTTTGAAACTGTTTTGACAGGAGGTTTAGTTCTGTACATTTTCTATGGTTCCCCTAATAGCTTACGGTAGCCTTAGATGAGCTAGCTTGAATATAGGTAGTGTAGTCAGAGTGTTTTGTTGAGGGACCTGAGAGAACGTGTGAATTGTGGCTTTGTCTCTTGCTGAGGTGTGAGCCTAGCTAGCAGGGTAGGTGTGTCAGCAAAAGCAGTGACTGCAGGGTGGAAGTACCATCTATTTCTTTGTGGGGTGTTCTGTTGGTGGTGTCTTTCTTTTCAAGTTGTAAAAACTGGCTGAATGCCAATTACAGGCAGCATTATAAATATCTCAATTTTTTCCAGGAAAAACTCCTTGGCCTAATGTCCCTGCCAACCAAAGATCAGTATGAAGAACTGAAGAAGAGAAGGCTGCACATGGTAAGACAGGTTAAGATCTGCTACATCTTGTATTAGGGTCTTCTTCAAGGGCTTAAGTCTGGTAGCTGTGTGTATGAACACTTGCCTTTAACACTGAATTTTGTTTTTTTAATGCAGATAATTCCATACCCTTTTTTAGGGATTCACGTAATACTCTCACTGTATTCTATCCAGAAAAGAAGATGCTGTGTACTGAGCAGCTGAGCTGTTCTGGGAAGCAGCAGTGACTCGGTTGCACATGCTGTTTTCTGCTGCACTGCATGCAGAACAAGCCCTAGACTAAGTATGTTAATTTACATGGATTTTCAAATTGTGTTCTTCATTTGCACGAGTAGAATTTGGAGACTTCTTTTGGTGGTGAAAAGGGCATACTAGAATAAGGATGCCTCTTCAGAGAGAGAGGGTTTTTTCAGTTTGGAGGGAGGACATCATTAATTGTAGCTGAACCAGCTTTATCTTGAGGTAGAAGTTGAGAAATAAGTCATTACACTCCAAAAGCTAATGATATCAGTGACGTTTTACACTGATGTTCTATTTCGGATGTCTGCCATAGTCAGATGTGACACAGTTACTGTCCAAATCGATCTAGACTGCTCTTTGCACAGTTGTATCAGGCATTTTTTTTTCTCTGTAGAAAGCACTGTCACGGCTTCTGTTTGGCCTCAAGTTTGTAGAGGCAGATGCCATGGGATTTTGATCAATATCACAAACCGAAGGGAAGCATTGAGGTAATGTTTGTGAAAACAAGCATTTTCTGCAACCTAACCTAAGTTCAGCTAATCCCTTTCAGTGACAGCTAGCAATATCTTAAGATCTGGTAACTTTTTGTACCTCTGGATATTTAGAATCAAATTTTTCAAGCCTCTGGTTTTGTCTTACTACATGTTATTTGTTTAGGTGGCTCTCGAAACACATGGAAAAGAAGAGGAAAAGCAGAAAGACTTTATCTCCAGACCTGCAGCTGCAATGAATGGTGATGCAACTCATCTGAAAAAACTGACAGTCAGGAAATCTGAAGGCTGGTTACCTACGTCTAGCGTATCGAGAGAGTGTGAGATAGCAGACCCACTTCTTCAGCAGATTGACAATATCACATCCTTTATTAAGCAAGCCAAGGCAGCTAATAGAATAGATGAAGTCCACATGTTACAGGAGAACCTGAGGCAGCTTCAGGATGAATATGATCAACAACAAACTCTTAAAGCTATCGAGCTTTCTAAAAAACAGGCAGAAGAGGAAGAGATGCAGAGGGAGGAGCTTCAGGTCCTTCGTGAAAAAGAGTGGGAAAGAGAACACAAAAGCATGGCTCAGCATTCAAGGACATGCTCCTTAGACTTCAGAGAAGTCAAGCAGCGTCAGCATGAAGTTGCAAAAGAGAATCGAAACTTGACAGCACATGCATTGGATTTGGATCTTGCTCAGATCAAAAGGGACCCAAGTTTTGAAACTCCTGCTACTGAGCAGCTGGCACCTAAAGAGCACTTTGTCTTCACACTCAAACCCCAGAACATCCCACAGTGTGACAAAGACCAAGATAAGAAAGCCTGTCTGAACCCCTTTGAAGATGAAGGAGATACCCTTCAGTTAGAGGAAGATCTTAACCCATTTGCCAAAGACTCTTCTCCAATGGCTTCTAACACAGTTCGGCAAAGTGACAAAAAAGAATATAATCCATTTGAAAATGAGGAGGAGGATGAACAAACGAATGGAGCACCTGGCAGTACCTCAAACCCTTTTGAAGAGGATGAAAATCCATTTCAAAAGCCTGGGGGCAGTTGGAATTCTGGAAATCCATTTGAAGATGGATCCTCCACCAATCCCTTTGAAGTGGAGGATGGCAATGAGATCTCTGGAGAGGAGGCTATAGAGGAAGAGCTGCTTCTCCAACAGATAGATAATATAAAAGCCTACATATTTGATGCCAAACACAGTGGACGAATGGATGAGGTGGAAGTACTGACAGAGAACTTAAAGGAATTGAAACGCACATTAGCCAAGCAGAAGGAGAAATCCAACTGCTGAAGCAGCAGTAGGGCTGTGTAATAATTAATAATACATGCTTAGAGGAGTACAGATGACAAGAGGGAATTAGGAGAATCTTGACTTTTATGCACTTTCAGCTAGGCATTTCCACTACTACTCAGTCTTGAAGAAAGAATTATTGAAGTATGCTGCTGGTGTCAAATGCTTCATACGAAGAAGTTTTAAAATTACTTGTTAGGACACTTTGAATGCTAGCTGGTCTTACTGTGTGCTTATTGTGGTCAAAGAGGTTAAGTGCTAATAGGGAGCTATGGTTTGGAAATGGTTGAAGTGTTTGTCATCTTTCCCCCTTTCTGGTGTAGTACTGGCCTTTGAAGTGGGGTTTTGGCTAAAGAGACACAAACTTCTCTAGAACTTCTGCATCCTCTAAAACCCATGCAGTGCAATATTACAGGATAGCTTAATTGCCTAATGGTGTTAGGACAAAGTGCTGTTCAGGGCCACTGTGATTCTTTGAGGTGCAGAACGTAGAGGCTTGCAGGTCAATTATGTGCAATGCTAGCACCTAAGAGGGATTTTAAGACTGAGAATAACTTTAACTTGATACAAGTAACTTTTTAATGTCTTTATAAAAATTCCTATGTAAAATTTGCATGCTGGCTTTTCATCACTTTTTGACTCCCATTTGCTTTAAGCACAAACTTAGGGTGGAACAGAGAGCCATGCTGGCTTCAGAGACCTGCTTGTGAGGGAACAAATGTCTACTCATTTCCAGGGAAATCAGGCTAGCACCATTTAAAACTATAAACTGACCCTCCAGTTTGTAATTATCTTAGAGAATCTACACATTCCTTTAAACTGTCTGGGTGACAGAGTGATCGTGTTTGTCATATTTGTGAGACTGGAACCCTCTTTTTGTAGCATTCAAGAAACAAAAAAATCTTGTTTACAATGGAGAGCTGAAGCGCCACTGAACTGGAATGCTGGGAAAGCTGGGAGACCTCTTTCATATTTGATTGACCTCAGAAGTTAGGGTAATCAGGCATGTCTGTCTTAAGCTCCAAATGGGAGTCATCTTGTGGTCTGTGGTCTGGGGGATGACTAGATGGCAGCCAGCACCTGTGATGGAGGAGGGCTCAGAGGTGGGCTCATGATGAAGAAATGTAAGATTGCTTCAGGATTTGGCACCTCTGTGAAAAATGGAACCTCAGCTGCTCTTGAGTTTTATCTTTGAAAGGCAGAGGTCCATCATCAGGCATCAGTGTTTGGAAAGGGTGATTGGAAGGACTTAGTCTAAAGGGTTGCTTGTTTAAAGCTGCAATAGAGGCAAATCAGGCAGAGCACACACAGTGTATAGCACTAATAGTAGTGGGCTTACTCAGAAGTATAAACTTCTGTGGAATGGGATGTGTTCAACTATGTCTCCGACAATATGTATTAGCATAGCTGTAACCTAAGCACTGTAAAATATTTTAGAGAAAAATAACTGCGCTACCTAAAGAGCAGGAACTCTGGTTATGTTTTGCTGTAAGAAAGTGGAGGTAGGGAACCGTTGGAATTGTTTAAAAAATGCATACCACCTATATCCTCCTTTAATAGCACTAGTAACTGATCAAAATAACTTAAGAGCAGCCAGTTAAGGACAACTGATGTTTTTACTGAACACGAAATCTGAAGTTGAAAGCTGTGCAGTACAGGTTGTCTTAAGACCATGAAGCTTTTGTACTGAGATGTTTTATTAGTTGATGGAGTCCCTGTTACTTTGCACCACATAAAATGAACAGAGGATTCTGAAAGATCATAAACAAAATCTGTGCACTGTGGCAGGAAAAAACAAATAGGTAAACATAATCCCATGGAATTCTTTTAAGAGAAATAGCATAAGGTAGTTATTTAAGACAGACCTGTTTGCTAGTCAAGAGAATTGCTCCCTGCACTGTAACTGAAACCAATTTTTTTTTTTTTTTGGTATCAACATGAAAAAAATAGTTCAGTGGCTTCAGCTTTCACATTTCAAAGTGTTTTTTTCCTTGTTGCAACTATCCTGCCTTGTTTGTATTTTCAGTCTAATACACTAACAATTAAAGTATCCTTATTGTACATGCAATAATGTATTTTTACAAGCAGGTAAGATTAGCATACCTCATGATCTTTGTTAGTGTTAAAAGTGATAGACTAGACCTGATACTAAAGTAATCTCCAAAATGAAGGCCTTATGCTGGTATTTGGACTGCTGTGATGCTCACGAGGCACAACGGAACGAAGATACCTGAACCATAGAGCTCAGTAACTAGCTTTGACTTTTGTTAAAATTGCATGCACTACTCTGTGTGGAAACTTTGTAAACATAAACAGAATAAACCAACATGTTTATTTTGTGCTGTGTTTGTCCTTGACAACTTCTACAAGATGCTTGAATCGATGGGGAATTCTGTGCTCAACCATTAGCTCAAAAATGCTGAAATACAGTTCTACAGTAGTTTGCATATGTAAGCCTGGCTTTAGGATATGTACAATAACCAAATTCCAAGTAATGTAGTACAATCCATCTTAAGTTTTTTTTCTACTGTTTCAGGTACAGTGTAATTTTTCTGTAAGGCAGAAGCTTTGACAATTTAGGGGGTTTTATTAACCATGTGCAGGGAATGTTTGAGGTAATATATATATAGCAATACTATATATATTTGAGTTGTATAGCAGCATTGGACTTAGAAGCATAATGGACTTCTTGTCTAGAATTTGCTGGAAGTTGATAACTCTAAGCACAGTTCTCCTTTGCGGCTTTTTTTTTTTTTTCCTTAAAGTAAGGCTGTTTAGGAAGTTGTCTTAAGAGTAGGTTTAAATTTTGTTTAAAGGACAAAAAAGATAATTATAAAGCATATCTTTCAAATATGAACTTGCATGCTCTCCTTTATGGCTGATATTCTTGATCTGATCAGTGCTTCTCAGAGCTGCACTATTAACTTCAAAAGTTGTATCTTGTGAGACTGAATTGTTTGAGTGGTAACTAAATAAAGACACTTCAGCACGTAGGCTGAGCCTAGTATTAGATTATCATTTATTCGAGTACAAGGTGGAAATCAGAAGAAACACTTCTACGCCACTTTGTATAAATTCTGGGCTGCTTCCAAGATAAATTGACTTTTTAGTTTGGTCTATCTGTCCCAGAGCAAACAGGATCTTGTTCTTGCCTTAAACATGCAGGCAATGAGTTTGCCATGTTGTTTTCCTTTTATGCAGTGTTGACTAATGTTTTGTAAAACTGGCACCAAAAAAAGCTGAGTTTTTAACTTTTATTTTTCACTATAATTATTCTGGTGGTTGGTGTAAGAAGACTTATGAGACAAGGTTGTCTGTATTATATGAACTCTTTTGTTGGTGCTTCCAGGAGCTGTTAGCTCTTGTCTCTCACTGAAGTACCTTGATCATCCTGGCCTGAGGGAAAAACCTCTGCATGACTTGAAATGTCAGGCTGATGCTTCACTTTTCATAGCAGCTTTGTATTTTCCCCTCATCTCTTTGGGCAGTGGCACAAAAGCAGGGCAGGGAACTTGGCCTTCAATCTCACACATGCATTCTCGCAGATGATACTTCTTGGGCCCAAAAGTTGCTGGATGTGATAGTTTTTTCCTTTCTCCTTCCTCCTTTTCAAGCGTTTCTCTAGAAAAGAGATCTGTTTGTTACTAGCAGAAGACTGAATGGCAAGAATGGCAATGTTCCCTCTCCCTTACCTAGACCAAATTTACCAGAAAGATGGATATACAGTTTCTAGCTTGTGGACTTTACCCAGCTCGGGTCAAGTATTTCCTTCTGCATACCTGACAGAGGTTGCAAGAACTGCATTACGATGTATCTAGACTGTACCCTTATTACTGTTACTTACTTGTTTTTCCCCAAGATTTTTTTAATGTGCTCTGTTATCTCTTTGTTGGTTTTAGCTTCCACATCGACCAAAACTTGTTCTCCGTTGTCTGTCAAGAAAGATTGGTATAAATCCATCAAATGGTTTCCCTTTCCCACCACTTGCTGTTGTGCAGTAGCTGCAAAAGGTGCTTTAAACACAAAACGAAGACATCTGCTTCGCTCCTACAGTTAATGTTTCAGTAGGAAAAGCAATGCCTTCATCTAGTGCGACTTGAGGACAGCTCTGCCAGCAGCGTTCACAAACGTTTAAGTCCACTTTTCCAACAAGCATGCATCTTCCTACTCTGCAAGCCGAGACACGGGGGCCAAGTTAGGATAACAGAAACCAGACTTGTAGGGGGAAACCGCTGGCTGCTCTAGTGCCTCCTGCAGATGGATTTGCTGGGGGGGGGTGGGGGAAGCTCCGCTCGGGGACCACAAGGGCGCAGGCCTGGCGGCACCTACCCAGGTAGAACCGGAGGAAGGGCGAGGGGGTCATGTTCTTGAACAGCATGATCTGCACCCAGGGGTTCTTGTACTGGATCTGGGGAATGTTGAAAAACACAAACTTTCTGAAAAGAAGAAAATCACGTAAGCGCAAGCCAAGAGGTCTCTGGGAAGGCGCATCCCGCCCCGCGCTCACCTCGCCCCCTCGCTCAGCTCTCCCGCCGTGTTGTAGTTGACGGTCATCACCTTCACCGAGCTCTTGAAGATGACATCGCCCTGGCTGAGATATTGCAGCGTCCGCCGGATGGGGAACCTACCTTTCATCGGCATGGCGGCTACCAGGCTCCCGCGCTGCTTCGCCTCCGGGCGGAAAGGGCGGGAAGCACCGCCCCCACACTTCCGTCAGTAGCCTCGCGGCTCTTCAGGCACTGGCTCGCGCGCAGTGCCGGGGCTTCGTTGTTTCACCTGCGGTGTCTCCGTGGATCTCTCCTGCTCGCTTCATAGGCTTTGTAGCTTCAAAGAAGTTGTACAAAGCCAGGTGTCTTTTTCACCGGCATTTTGCAGCTTTGCAACCATTAAAAGCTTTTGTGTTGCCGAGGAGACAGTTGGGCGATGGCCCTGGTCACCTCTGGATGGAGCCCAGGAGCCTGCGGGGCGATTGCCTTTCCCCTGCTTGTCCCCAGGCAGTTATGCGTGGGAAGCGCCTCTGAAAGTACATTGGGCTGATAACTCTTAATGAGAGGAAGCGAAAACCACCCCAAATATTTTGGAGACGAAAAGAATAAAAATGGATGAAAGTAAAAGTAAAGTTTTTTTCCATGCATGTTTTTCTTGGTACATACCTGGATAACAAACCTAAAGTCTGATTACCCTAATTTCTGCTAAATGCAACTTCCCTAAGTTGTCCCGTTTCTAGTAGCACTAACAAGAGATGATGTTAACTGTCTTCTCTGTATGAACATATGGTGCATCTTAACCATGGTATATATCAAATGGAGGATACATCTACTGTTTGGAGTAGAGTCCAAGCTCATTACCCTCTGTTAATAATATGTATGTGAAGGGAACTAAACCAAGACCCAATGAGTCACCTTACTTTAAAAACTGGGGACGAAGTTACCAAACAAAGGTAAACATAAGACATTGTCTATTAATAGCTAAATAACTGTCTCCTCAAGAAAACTGAGAAAAGCAGAAGGCTAAAGAAGATAAATCAAAGCTTGCAGGAAAAGGTCCTTCTCCTAGAAGTAGCTCCCTGATGTCAGTAAGGTGTTCATGGGGTTTATCTTCTATCTCAGAACTCGTTAAATCACCCATAAGAGAATCACTGTAGTGAACAGAAAATACACTGTTTCTCCCTAAATGATAGTAAATGATGTATTTGGCTTAAACACCTAATGTTTAAGAAGAATTTAAGTAAGTGAATTTAAAAATAAAACTCAAGAACCTGTTTCTATTTGTAACTCACTTTAATGTTATAAACCGCATTTAGGTAGTAGTATTAAGCCACAACAATATAATGCCACATTTAAACAGCATTTAATAAAATGCATAAGCTAAATCATGCACTGCAATACTCTATATACAAACACAACAATGCAAATTCCTCTTCATGACTGAAGACACTAATTAGTTATAAAATTCAGATTAAAAAAGAACATGCTATTTTTAAATGCTAGCACACATAACAATGCTGATTTTACAAAAGAAGTTGTGGGAAAATAACTTTTGTGAGGTTTTAAACTTGAAATTAAAATATAATAACAAACAAACAAACAATAGTTCTCTATGCTATAATTAATAGACTATACCAAGCAATTAAAAGTTGATGATTGCGTTTATAAAAATCTGCTATTTTTGTAGGGGTTTGGAACTCTCTGGTCTGCCAAAGAAATACAACACTTACACAAAATGCAGTTGTTCGCTTAGTTTGCACATTGTCTCGTAATGTGTTTTGGAGTACAGATTATTAAAAATATTCCCACAACTAACACTGATTCCATGTATGAGACATTTTAACATGTGCTAAGTAACATGTTTTCTTCCTAAAGAATATCCTTTTTGTTTGAAATTTATTCAGTCCTACTTTTAACCTGCAATCATCGAAAATATTTTAAATGGACCTGTGTCTTACGATCATTTATCGAAGATCATTAAAAGCACAAGGTACCTGGCAATAGGTGTGCGCCTCTCGGACCTCTGCTCCCTGTGATCAAATACAGAACGCTCATTTCACATTTCAGACTTTCCATAGACTATTACAACAGAGCCCTCATTGTCACTTACATTTGAGTGCGTTTTGCCCTTCGCAATACAAACAATTCGAAGATGTAAAAAAACCAAATTCACAATTTTAAAATGCGCTCTTTTTTCTAAATTCACAGTTGAATTTTTAAACAGTTTCAATCCTGATCAATTCCCCAACTCTCCTATCTTTAAAAATGTTACTGCAGTGCAATAATGTTAACAGACATTCAGGTGTCCATTCAGCCTGTAAAGAAGAAAGCAAAGACTATTCAAACAGCTCTGATTGTCAAGACACCAGTGAAGGACCATCTGTCACAGGAATTCCTGCCATTAATTTTACTAGCTTTTCTGCTGAAAATCTCAGAAATAAAAGTTTGAAATGTTAAAATGGACGTTTTACATATTTTTCTTTTATGTTTGAAACAAAAGCTTACAGACACTACTTACTGCACAACAGAGAAACAGAGAACATTCTTAGCATTTTCCCCAGCAAAGACAACAAGCAGCAGGCCTGACACTGAAACAGACTTGCGTTTTACTTTAAGCATGCAAAAAGCTCACATTATTTTAGTTGGTGTCTGCCCATCTGCTTAAGCATACACAAGTCTTTGCAATGTTGAGTACAAAAAGTGGAAATAAATGCCCAGAAAATTCCGCTTCACCTTTTCAATATGATAGAAAAAAGAATTGCTGAACTACTTCCCTACATGGTCTGTGAAGTGTTTTTTCAACAAAACCAAAGTTAATAGAATTACCTGTGCAGAAGGCTTTCTTTGTAACTTAGATCATCAGAAAGGAAAAGGAACAAGAACTACTTATATTTTGATAACTGAAATGTTTGAATATTCCCTATGAGTAATTAATTGTTCCACTGCAAGTCCAATTTCATAAATGCACCAAGTGCCATGCTCCCATGTGAGCAAGGGAGACGTCACACACACTGCAAGATCTGCACAGATCACAGCTTCAGGAGAGGACATTAGTCTGACAACTAAATGAACTAATCAGCTTTGTTTAGTTTCAGCTAGACAATGAAGAGAGTAACTTTGGAAAGTGAATATACAATTGAAATGCATTATGAAAGTAAGTCTTAAGGCTAACAGCAATCTCCCTCTAATTACCACTGTATCAGAAGTGTCATTATTTCACTGAACCAAGGATATAGTCTCTGTTTAACGGTTTGGTTTTATGTTATCATTACAGCAGTTTGAGTATTGATTTTTTAGAGAGCATCAATTGCATCCTTTTCTATGTGCTACAGTTCAGTGATAAAGGGAACCTGGTTTTGTTCCAATAAGCTACTACTGAAGTCTTAGAAAACATAATAAAAAAGAAATCAATCTCTTACTAAGTTTCACTGCAAGATAAAACTTTACAAAAACCTCTCTCAGAAGGCTGGAAAATAATGAGTATATATTGAAAACAGGAAAGTATTTTCTATTACTATTTTTTAATTAATTTTTCAGAATTTATGAAAAAAACCCTATTAATTAACTATTCACTGCAGACTTCTACATGCCAAATGAGAAAAGGTAGAAGGAGTAATGTAAAAGTCAGAAAATTCATGGACTGTATTTGTCACTTCTGAACAGAAAATACTTAATTCAGGCTGGGTTTAGAAAAAGGTGCAAAGCTCTGAAATTCATAAGGGTTCATCTGCTAAAACAGGGCTCAGTTTAGGCTAAGAAATGAGAACTAAGAAGCTCTGGATTAGCAAAAGAAAGAAAAGCTTTAACATATAGAATGGTATGAAAACACGGCTGCGTATCTGTACATATATACACTAAACACTTTCTATACACTGTACATAATAGATTTAGACAGATAGGTATAAACAGATACATTCATACACACATACATACAACTTATGTACATATGCATTAGCTGCTCGAGTGAGTTTTAGAATTGGAACATGCAGAAATGCACCATGGTGGGAGGCACAAAATAAAAAGTGTTAAAAAAAATTTTTTTTAAACCCTTTAAAAAGAAGGCAGACAGACATGAGTTTAACAATAACAAGCCATTTCCTAAGCATTCATGTAACTCGGAGGATAAAACAGGCTGTGGGAATTACAACAGTACTATCTGTGACGAACTTAGCATAACTTCACAACAAAAAGCTCAGTAATAAGGCGATTCTAGGGTTTGATGTTTTCCAAGCCTAATACACTTAGATTTGGGGCATTTGAACTCCATGAAGAATTTAACCTGCAATTTCAGTATAAATAATGTTCTAGGGTTTTTTTGGGCTACTAGTTTCTCATATAATGCTGATAACATTGATCCAGCAGAAGTAGGGTTGTAGCATTATCTAACAAGAGGTTATGGCATTTTTCATCAAGCAATAAGCCTGAGCATAGTTCAAGAAAGCGTGCTGTGAGAACGACTCGGCAACTTTAGAACGAAAAGGTGCAAAGAGTACATGCTTTCATTTTCTGCCCTTACCCATGCCCTCTTTGTAAGTTCTCACATAAAGACGGTTTTTACATTAATTTTCTGTCATTCAAGATCCAGTAGATGCTGGCAATTTGTCCCTCCTCTGTAAGCTGAACACGGCCTCATCTCGTCGATTCTCCCTGGATATATGGAGGCATTAGTCCTGCAGATGTTGTGTGCTACTCACGCAGCAGGCCCATGCTTATCATCAGATCAAACCACCGCAGCAGCCATTCTGTGGTTGTATGGCAAGTGTGGCAAACTACTGGGACAGATAGGAACTGGCTTGTTTGCCTGGTATTTCTGCTTTTTCTCTTCTGAGCTAGAGTAGACGTGAAAGAACGAACCCACCCTGCTTTTGCACTCTATAAATAAAGTAACTGAAGAAGACGAGAGGGATTTCAAATAAAAAAAGAACATTTTAACTTTTGTTTTCTTTTCGGGGTGGTATCATCACCTGTGTATGCCCGACTGACCTGCCAGTTCTACTGCTTACTTCACCCAGTTCACAAAGGGCCCCGGACTGGTACTGTTATTGCAGAAAGCTGCTTTGATCAGTGCTGCTTTGGCAGCATCCTCAGCCCAATAATTTCCATTTCTCTTTTCCTGCCTAAATGCTTTTCCTGATGCCCTTCTAACTCATGCTCTTTGGGGCTTTTTAAAATTATCTCTAACTAAAGAGCAGGTAATCAGGGAAGAGTCCCAACTACCCTCTGCATTTTAATGGGCAGAAAAATGTACTGACATATTCAGCATCTCCTTGTATGAAATCATTCAGGAATCTGTGAAGTCCTGTGTACTATATACAGCAATAAAAACACACTGCCAAAGAAGAAATGTTCAGGAAACTGGTTTCACCTGGAATCTTCAGCGACAACCTCTTTTTCCGATCACACCTCAGAATATGGCCTTTGCCAAAGGCTACTATAATGATAATGCAGAGAGCCAGCTGTACTCAGTCGATGCCACTCACTAAAAACAGGGCTGCCCTGAGGGCCAAGTCCTTCAGGTGGTGGGTGGTATTAAGAGACTTGGTAAATGACACCAAGTAATCAGTGATGACTAGTATTTATGGTACTTTTTCCTCTTTCACAGTTTTCATGCCAGAGATAAAAAAAAGCATTGTATCTAAGTTACAGGCAATGTAAATAAAGATGACATTTGTACACTGTTTTAGTTCTGTGTCTCTTTAGTCCGATGTACGTACATTAAAGTAGTATAACTCCTTGCCCCTGTCACAAACGCAATAAAAATTGCTATTACCAAGCTAGCACAAAATTCTCCTACATAGCTATGTAGCATTGTTCTTTTCATCTACAAGATTCAAATCCAGTTCCTTCTCAAAACAGCTGGAAAACAAATAAAGCATATAGAGAATGGACATCATTATTGCCTCATTATCACCCTCTGCACACCCTACTTTCAGTCCAGACAGAATTCCAACATTTGTCTGAATGAATTATTGCCTGTATACACATGTACTCAAGTACTGATAGATCTAATAATTAGATAGTTTATCTCTGTATATCTATTGAGTTAAAATATCATTCCAAGGACAGCAGAAATAGGAGCTCAAAATTCTGGAGAGAGTAAATGTTAGGCACTAAGAAGAGCTTCAGAGAAATGTCACTTTTCTTAGAATCACTTTCAGACAGCGATCCTTTGACTACTACCCTCTGTAACATAAGTTTGGCCTTTCTGAAAACAAACTATTTCCATACTTAAAAACAAGAAACAGCATTTCAATGATCGTTACTAGAAAACCTCTCCTCTCATATTCACAAGCAAAAGTTTGCACTTGCAAAGAAGAAAAATAAATTAAACTAATTTAAAAGTAAAGCTAGCAAGATTAGCCTGTTACCATCTTCCAACTACTGGCAGGGAATGAAACAAACCTCAGAAAAGACAAGAGCCACACGAGGACTGCATTATGTTCTGCAAGTTTAAAACTTGCTCAAGTCTGCAGCTGTACTGTGTACATTCTACCTTCATTTTCTCAAGACTAGCCTGAAAGCCCAAACAAGAGAAAATGCTGAAAACAATGTCAAAGGTTAATGTACAGCAAAAATGACTTTGTGAGGCCCATTTTCCTTATTTGTGCCGCCTTCAACACCTAAACTGTTGTCAGAAAGAATCCCTTCATCAGTCTGTGCCTCCTAAACATCTATGTTCTATTGACAGACATACAAGGAACAGAAAAAGAATTCTCTTAATGAGCTAAACTAGCTTCACTGCTAGATTACACCTAGATTGCTGACAGCTTAGCAGCTTCACCGCTTGATACACCTCTCAATGGCATACTGAGAGGGACCTCAACAGGATGGAGAAATCTTTCGACTGGAACCTCATCAAGTTCAAGAAGGGGAAGCACAAAGTCCTGCCCCTGGGAAGGAACAACCCCAGGCACCAATACATTCTGGAGACCACCCAGCCGGAAAGCAGTGTGGCAAAATAGGACCTAAGGGTTCTGGTGGACACAAAATTGAACATGAGCCAGCAACATCCCCTTGCTTCAATGAAGGCTAATGGTACCCTGGTCTGCATCAGGCAAAGTGTTGCCAGCAAATTGAGGGAGGGGATCCTTAGCGTCTACTCCGCACTGGTGAGGCCACACCTGGAGTGCAGTGTCCAGTGCTGGGCTCCACAGTACAAGAGAGACACAGACATACTGGAAAGAGTCCAGCGAAGGGCCATGAAGATGATGAAGGGACTGGAACATCTCTGCTCTGAGGAAAGGCTGAGAGAGCTGGGACTGCTCAGCCTGGAGAAGGGAAGGCTCAGAGGGGATCTCATCAACGTGTATAAATACCTGAAGGGAGGGTACAAAGAAGATAAGAGTCAGGCTCCTCTCAGTGATGCCCAGTGACAGGGACTAGAGGTAATGAGCACAAACTGAAACACAGGAAGATCCCTCAAACAATAGGAAACACTTTTTCACTCTGAGTGTGACTGAGCACTGGCACAGGTTGCCCAGGAAGGTTGTGGAGTATCCAACCTTGGAAATATTCAAAAGCCGCTTGAACATGGTCATGGCACAGCTGGCCCGAGGTATCCCTGCCTGAGCAGGGACGTTGGACCAGATGACGTCCAGAGTTCCTTCCAACCTCAACCAGTCTGTGATTATACCTGAAATTCAGTGCAAAGGAGCCCTACTGCAGTGGAGAAGTTTACAGTTTTACATGGCAGTGTTTTAAGAGATTCCATGTCTCCCCATCGTATGCCAAATCTTTGGATAATTTTTATGACAGCCCTGGAGCAGCATGTGACAAAGATGTGTTATTAATCACATCTAGCTGATTATTTATAGCTAATATTCACATATGCAAAACATTTTAGATTCTGAATATCTCTTAAGCTCTAGGATCTACCATCTGCTGTCTCAATTTCTACAATCCAAACTGTTAGCCCTGGAATCAAAATAGTGTATAGTTAGAGAAAGTACTTTTCGTGAATGGCATAAGGACTAAGTTAGCTTGGTTCTGACTAATGCAAGCCAGCCAATCACGCTGATGATGCTTTTAGGTGGTAGTACCAGAATCTGAAGTATGGAACTGCTTCATTTCATCTATTATATGCATGCACAGTAAATAAACACTAGATACGGATTATGCTGTTGTTACATTTACACAAATTAGTATTTTATCCCTAAAGTCCAGCGAACTATTTGTAGAGTGGCCTTGCATTTGTAGGGAGCGTAGTTTATTTGTGAACAGAGCTGCATGGTATTTACCATTTTGATTGACAAATGTAGTACAGTGCATCCAGTTCAGGTTTTATTTCATGTGATCTCTGTTCCCAAAAAACTGTTGTGGCTTGTTTCCTGAACCATTATGCTCACTGCATAATTCAGAAAAATTCGGAAAACAATTTTTTGCACAGAAAATGGGGCCCTTTTACTTGCAAAACACGAAGTTGAAATGATGTTTGTCATGAAAACGCCAGCTGGTATGTATTCAAATCTGGGAAAAGAGGTTCCAAGGGCTAGTTTTTGTACTAAGGAGTATTTCATTTGTCATTAACAATGCTTACTATCTGCTTAAATAATTTTTACGAAATACTGAAAGCAAATTAAATTGCATAATGTTTTTTGCAATGAAAAACATCACAACAGTTGAATTCTTTTAGAAGAATGACATAACCAAGTAATTTTAAAAAATTTTAACAAAAATGGCCACAGCTTTTTCCAAGGTAGCTACTTTTTCTGATGTTAACATCACAATTGATTTTTAAGCTGTATGGTCTTAAAACAAAGGTTTTGCATTAGAAGTGCTGACACAGTCACCAAAGAAGTTACACTGCAATAAAACAGTATAAAATTCTGCTTTCCAATTGACTAACATTCAGAATGCAGACCTCCTGTCACATTAAAAATAGGAGAGTTTCATTTGCTGTACCAAAAGCTGAGAGAAATGAAAGTGCAATATTACAAATCTCTGCATGTTTATTGGAGACTCTGTAACACTCTTCTGAGAAAAGAGGAATCTGAATGCTGTAAAAATGGTAATTGTAGAAGACTTTAATGTGTCTAGAAGCTAAAATTAAATAGCCTTCTGTGTTGCAATGAGTGCTACAAAAGTGGGCCTCCTAATGAGAATGAAGTATAGCAGGTCAGGACTTTCTATTACAATGAAGCCTCATCTAGAGCTGCTTGAAGTCTTCTGGTTACAATTCAGACCCTTAAAAGACACAAACACCACCCTTTTTGGTGTTTCTAAATAAATGTCAATAACATGAGAAAAACAAAAGTGCTGAACTTACTGGATTCTTTTCTCACAGAAAAATGCCTCTACGATACAAATAATTAAAAAATAAAAATAAAAATCGATTAATCTAATGAGCCAGGATCACATGAAGGTATGAATTGCCATGATTTTTTTAAAACTTTGATTGTTTAAAATAGTTAATGGCTATAATAGTTTCACTTACATGAAAGCAATGCTAGCAGCTAATGGCCAATACTGGAAAATTTGGATGGCTCATCTTGCTAGACAATTAAAAAGTAGTTAATTTCACAACTCCGTGGTGTATCAGTCATTAACTGCAATTGTACATGACTGATTTTAAATCCTAACTGTATTTCAGTTTCAAAGTGAGTCACAGGAACTTTCAGAGCACCGCAAAACTGGAAGTGCTCAGTCAGGGAAGGGAGCAGAAGAGCAAAAGTAAGAGAGCTTTGTAATATACTCTTGTGACAGCCAGAGATTCTACACATTTTGTGTTTTAAACTGTACCTTTGGCTAGATGATGAGGGTGTTTAGGAGTACAGAGAGAAAGAATCAATTTGGAAATACAAAGAGCGTACTCGGAGAGCATCACACAGCTCTACCTGAAAATTAGCGTTCTTCCAGTTAATGACTTAAGTTCCTCCACAATCAAAAGGCTTCCCTATTAGAGTAACATCTGTCATGACCATGTTGGTCTGAAGAGAAACTTTAGGGAACTTGAATATTTGATCATTACTGTGGCAAGACAGACATTTTTTCTCCTAGTTTGTGTAATTCCTGTAACGTGTAATAGCCACTCTGACTGCATTCTACTGTCAATTACAACTGCACTACAGAGTATAGTTTCATAGAATGTGGGTATCTGATTTAAGAATCCACATTAATATTTCATGCATAACATAAGAGCAAGTGACTTTTTGTACAATAAATGATTGTCTCCTGTAGCATTCTACATTTTCACAGAAATCACTGGCATTTTGACCAAGGACATATGTAATTTTTTGTTGTTGTTGTTCATTTTCCATACTCCTAAGGAGGATGTTGATGATGTTGTCACTTTGACAAGAAGTGTTTACAAAGTGCTAGTACTATACCCTGGTATTTATTAGATATTAATTCCAAGGATATTTTTAAATATATACATACTGTTCTTTTTACTTTTAAAGTAATTTTATTACTAATCTCTTGATATTATAAAAGTCTATTTTTAACCACTGATAATTTCTAAATATAAAGCATGTGAAAAGTACGTTCAGTAAACTATAGCCTTTTAAATGAAAGGCATCAAAAACATTCCTTGTGGCAGAAAAGGTCCAATAGCAGGTCTTTTAATAGCTGCTTAAATTTTGTCAATGTCAGCAAACAGACAAGGAGAAATGTGACAGGATGCTGATAACAAGTTGGAAGTATTTGTACATACCAAAATGCTATTCTTTTAACTTCGTAATTACACGATTTTACGAAAATTACTTCAATCCATCAAACTGTGTTGTTCCCACTATGCAGACGTGCCAGTTATTTGACCATTATACTCTGCTGTTTCCATTTTGAGAATGTAGGGGATTATGCTGTCAATGGGAACATTTCCAATGAGACCAGTAAAAAATAGTTCCTCAGTAATGCTAGAGCTCATCAGCCTAAGTGCTGGCAGGCGAACTAGAATCCGGGCTAGCCTGAAAAAGAAATTCAGTGGATTGTAAACACATATTATAACAGTTTTAAATACTTCATGCTTTAAGAGATGGCAATAATAAAAGCAGATCCAGAACTCATGAACAGGAGTAAAGAGGCAATTAAATGATTAAGTCACCATAAAAAGAATGGTTACTTTTTTATCCTTCAAGCCACCATCTTTCTTTGTGGTTTTCCAGTGAAAAGGACATATTAATCCCCTTTGTAGATACAACGTGTATGTACAAACACACAATTCTCTTCATCTGCTTTTGAAATTCCCAGCTCTGGAAGCACTTCGTAGTTCAGGACAATGCTGAGACTAATACTATTTATCATCATCATCATCATGGCTAGGCTTTGCGAACGAAGATTTGGGAAGGGCTCTACCCACGTTTGTTGCAAACTATACTGACTAGTAAAAACATGCACAATTTTAAGAGTAAAATGCTTAATTAAAATTTAAACCATAAACAACATAGTCCTCAGTTGCCTAGCAACTTAACCACAAACCAGATAGCAAGAGTAGGACTGGGTGTGTATAAGAGGAAATAAAGAGAATCTGCTACTGATAAGAAAAGGAATTTGGAGGGATGTGCTGTTACTCATACATACTGCCAACGCTGTGGGCTTTTATGAGCCAGGATGTTAACAGACATCTTGTAAAACAAAGTGGTTGTATTGAATTTCTGGACTTTCAATTTGGCCAGTGATGAAAGCGTATCTGTGGTGTTTGTATGGCAGATGTACATCACAAATGCTAAAATAAAGAAATTTTCTGAACCAGGCCATGTAACAGCAAACCTTATGCAGCATTGAACACAAGCCTCTGGAAAATACTTAAATATTTATGGAAAAATATATAAGGTCTTTTCTGCTAATATATGCTATCTTGCAAACTTCAGGGGAAAACTGCAAAAGGTTTCAAGCTATGCTGCTGGTTTTGTGAAAATTATAACACTTGTGCTTCTCTCTCAATTTGTGTCAGCATTCAGTTGTTCAGAAACAATCTGTTCTCTAAACTTACATATGGGGATATAGACAGTATCAATTCAAATACAGGACATTGTTTGGGAAATGTAACTGATTTTCTTCCTCGAGCCACTATTAAGAAAAGTAAGTATATGGAACAAATTCTGTATTTCTGTTTATGGCAGATATCCAGCTCTCACGCATCAAGCTAGAGGAATTGAACTGTACTTAGAAGAGGAATGTGGCATGTGAAGATATTTCTGAAGTAGAGAATATATTCTTCACTGCAGCTAACTGGGAATCTGATGCCTTTTCTCTTGCCCCACACAACGTTAACTCTAAACCAGAAGAAACCAATTTCTGAGATGGGAGAAGCTGTCTCTTACAGCCCTGAGCATTTTTGTTTGTTTGTTTTTTTAAAGTTACACTACTCTCGGACCTTGCTTAAATGTACGGGATTGCATGCCTCTTTATGTGAGGATACCTTTTCCAGTAAAAGAGAGTATGTTCTAGGATATATTGCTAGACAGGTTTCTTATAAGGGTTGGTTACTGTTCCCTACATGTAATCCTTATTTTTCTAAGGTTTATAAACCAACAGTTTTAATACTTTTCTGCACATATAACTTGACATTTAAAGGATGATAATCACCTTTTATTATCTCAAAGCCTCTTTCACAGCTAACTTGAAAAAGACAACTTGAAGAAGCTTGAGGCAGTTATTCTTGAGACTTCTAATAAAGTTAGCCTGTTTACTTTTCTAAACATGACAATGAGACTCTAGAACTCTCAAAAAATACTGAAGTTTAATTTACGTGGAAGAAGCTAGACAACTATTCTTGCTTCTACCTGTCTTTTAAACAAACCTGCTTGCTTTCATGAACAAGGTCCTAGTTCTTTCTCATCAATAGTCAAAAAAGAACAGATGTCAAAAAGGAAATTTTTACATCAATGATCATTTTGTACTTTTGCCAGCTACAGCCCACAACATTACTTTGGGTACTATAGACAATAAATACCTATAAGTATCTTCTGGATAGGTTTTTTGTACATAGTCCTGCAATTCCATCTGTGCCTTCTCCTGGAATTTTTCTATTTGGGTTGAACTGGTCAGACCAGGGTGATCTAAAGAAACAAAACATTTCTGTATGTCGATTGTTTCCCTATACATTGTGAAATATACGTAGCTATAAGATTTTCGCATTTAATTTCATTTTAATATTTCTTATATTGTGATATTTAACACATTAGCTGCATAAAGGAAACCACTCAATCGAACATTTTCTTCCTGGCTTCAGAATTGTCTCGGTCACTCTTCTCTGTATAGCTGTGCGTATCCACAAGACAGAGCTAAACCACTAAGCTTCCAGGTATGTACCAACAATGACACTCCTAGTTTATTTTTCTAGCCTTGCTTTTTTAAAGGTGTTTGCCTCTGTCATTTCAACTAACTATGCTGGCTGAGCAGTATCTATGGTTATTTTCTTGACAGATAAATTTCTTCATCTTCCCAAGTCTGTCTCATGTTTTAATTCCAGCTAGCTCAGCTCCTCAAAGACAGTTACATGAATAGAAAACACCACGTATCTGACAATGCCCAAATATCTTCAGTGTTATTTTCAAATATGCTCTTCCCTTGAAACAGGACAGAGCTAGCTTGAGTCTGGAGAGTTTCTTGCTCCTCTACTTTGAACAAAAGCCCTGATAAGCCTAACCTTAATGGTACACTGCCAAAAACATTTCAAAAACAAGTTTCAGGACATCAGTATCTTCTAATTAAGATATTTTATTACAAAAATAAAAATAATATCAAGGCAAAAGAAGAAACCCAAACCCTTGATAACAAGATACTTCTTTTCTTTATATTTTGTTAAATTCAAAATTGTAAACACCTTTGTATTAAAGTAAATAATTTACATTTCTGAGCAAGAGTTTTCCTTTCCTCAGCCTGTCAGCAGTTTTAAATTAACTTTTCTATGTCCTAGGAATATTTCTCCCCCATTTGCTGAAGAGACTATCACTTCCCATTTCTCTAATGCCCTTACCTTATCATTCCAGAAAATCAAGTGTTTTCTTTGAGTAAATCTTCATATCTCATAAACACTGCTTTATCATACTTTAGTTGTCTGCTGTCATTTTTTCATTGATCCCTAAAATTTAAGCCAATTCCTTTTTGTCACTGTAAGAATATATTTCCTATAATCTTTCCTGCCATTTACTTCACTAATATTGCTACTAAACATCCCAAATAACTTACTATCCACAGATTCTCAGCTGAAGGTAACTGAGAGTCTAGTCTTGTAAGGTGGGTGTACAGGCAATATCCAATATATTTGAACTATAAATAACATGGATAGGTTGCTCCAAAGTTATTCTTAAAACACATGCTGTTTGTGGTAACTTGTTATGGAACAATGCAGCTTAACAGATTAGTCTCACCTCAAGACATTAGTCTCATCCAAACAACTGCTAAAACGTGAACTTACATTTTCAAATCATAAGCATTCATATGGTTACTAAATTCCTTACCAGGGCTAAAGAGGACTATCGCTTTAAGATAAGCATATTCATATCCATCAATATCAAGCTTGGCCATGCTGTTGCAGAACTCCTGAAGTTTCCAGATGTGTTCCATGACTTGCTTTATTCTGTCTCCAGAAAGTTTATCTACAAGAGAGATATTGCTTATTATTTCATGTGAGCTCAAGTACATCTGATACATTAACCAATATCCTTTTATAGAAAAACCAAAGTGACATTTTAAAGTCTTCTGTGTCACTTACTATCTCAAAACCACTTAACGTACAAGGATGGCCTGAATGATTTTGGAATTGAAGATTTCTAAAGCCGAGTCAGACACAGGGCTAGCAAATGGACTGCTAACTCTTTTGCATAATTTTGCCAGTACACCATAACCTGCAACACCAGTCTTATTCCAGTGATGTACTGTTTTGAGCAAAAACTTTCAAATTATGGTGATGCCTTATTCTACAAATGGCTACAGCGATTCTGGGAACGAACAGAAGCACCAAACAAAGGCTATCCTGCAATCTAAATTTTAAATTCAAACAATATTCACTTAGCTTTTCCAGAAGTGAAGGCAAAAGCAGTAATGACAGTCCTCCTTCTTTCTCTATCTGTACTTTTAGAAGAGAATTTTTCATTTTGGTAATTACACCTTCTCCCTGACTGCCTAGCTGCACAGACTAGCCAAAGAATGAAAACCTTAGAGATGACATGAAGCAAATCTCTGGATATATAATTACAATTATCAAACTTCAGAGATAAGTCAGTTCACAAGGGAAGAAATTTTTTCTTGATTAACATACTAGAATAATTTTATTCCAGTCATGATCTCTAATGCTAGTATTTCATTGTAACTTATTTTACCTTGTCTGTACAGCTAATGGTGTATATGATTTCTTAGACCTGTGTGCCTTAAACTGAGTCTTTGATGCAATTTATCATTATTTTACATACTTTCTGAAACTGCAATAAAAAGATTAAAAAGAAGAAATATTTTTTGCACAATGTCTTGAAATAAGAATGAAAGAATGACCTACATTTCTAAAGTACATGAATTCTGATATGAGTTTTTAGTTTCTCAAGAGAGATGATGGAATGTTTATAAAAATTTCCTCACTTCGCTTTGAATTTTAAAGTTATTATACACAATGTAAGGTGATAATTTTTCAGAATAGATTATAAAACAAATCATCAACAAATTATAATAAAACAAACCTCCACCCTATATTCAAATTTCTGTCTAATTTATCATAATGAAGCTAATAAAGTAGATGAAAATAAAGGTACTTTACTAGGACTAAAGGGTATTAAACATTTTTTCAGATTATCTATTTTTGTACATTATATAGCTCTGTAATCAGGTTTAGCTCTCATCAGTAAAAGCTCATTTTCCAATTTTTGCTGTGTGTACAATAACGGTACCACAAAACAAATCAAATTGGTACCAAATAGTATTCTGTAACTACTTTTAACTCAGTTATATTTAAGCTAGCTTTCATGTAATATGCTATGTTTGCAGAGTTTAAAGTTGCTAGTATTGTTTTCCTCCTCCTATTAAAAATGGAATGATATTTTCACACTAATCAATCATATTGATTAGGAGCATCTTTAAAGAAAAGAATGAAGAAAAAATAACCTTAAAAGATTATCACTCATTCTAGATACAGTCATCATTATAAACAGGCCACCACTGAATTAAAAAATAAAATTACACAAATCTTCTTAAGAGTCACAAGAAAATAAGTTGTTTAATGCTTCAGAGGGTACTTCAAAATGCATTATTACTGCATTACAGCAACATACAAAGGCATTATACATGCAAGAATACTGAATATTCTCGTTGTGATACTTGCAAACACTACAGTTTTACACTTCAAAGAGAAGGAGGAAAGTTCTAGAAGGAAGACATGACTATCGTAAGAGGAAAAAAAATTGCATCTGGATGGTAGGAAAGGTCTGTGAGCACACCCAATTTTAGGATGTTCTTGTCTTTCCCTACACCACCAGCCAGATGTAGAAGACAGGATAACATGTCCAAGTCTTCTCCCCATTTCTTCTACAGACAGTTCTATCCCACAGACATCTCAGTGCTGCAAAAGTTGTAGATAATCAGAAGAAGGGTAATTTTGCAGTAGCGGGCTTCTCCTTCCCCTGAATCCTGCAAGACAATTCTGCCACTGATTAGGAAACAGCTCACGAGAAATGTTATATAATGTCCCTGTAGCATTGACAGGGCTGAACACGTACAAGAATCACACACTGAAAACGTACCTTCCTGTATACTGTTCTGGAGATGGTTGACAATAGCTGCTAGGATAGTAGACAGACTCATCACCTGTGCGCACTGGGCCAGGCCCAAGGTAAACAACTCGTTCCAGCAGGCACGCACCAGGCTTGTATTGCAGTCCTGCCTATAAACAACAGAAAAATCAAATCTCTGCAGATGGTTTTCATATCAGGTTGGTATTATCCTATGTGCAATTGTGTTAATTATAACAATTAATAATAAGGATTAACATATTACAACTACTTAACCAAAAAAGCATTTATTAGCATATTACAAGTATTTCAGAAAGCAAACCAATGATAGGTCGACTACAGGAAACCATTTCAGGTTATCTGTAAAATGGTGCTCACCAGTTCTTTACAAGACACATTTCTACAAATTAAATGCTTGCTTTTTATTCAGCCTTAGCTTCTGTAATCACAGTAACATCAGATATTGCAGTTATCTTTTCCACTGCCATCATCTACTTTATTCCTCAAAAAGATGAATATTGCATAGTCTTCACAGATTTTAATTAATTCATTAATAATTACATAGTACCTTCATCTAAAAATTCAAAATAGCTGAAAGTGTCCTGATCAGTGCTTAAGGTCATTAAAAAGCAAACCATTCAACAGAGTGCATCCATTTACCCAAGAGCTTGAAATGCAGGTATGGACCTAGCCCAGTGCATAGAGAGGAAAAGTAGTCGTGATGCTGACTCACAGATGTAGTGCACATTAAGGTACTCTGGCATTGGACTGGGCATTGTCAACTACAAAACATAAAAGTACAGTATAATATATACAGTTCAGACACAAACCAATTTTTATTAACTGATAAAATAAGCAGCAAAAACATTCAAACTCTCTGTCATAAGCAACTGTATGACAAGAAATTGTCAAAGGAAAATTGTACTAAGTAACTCACTACTACTGGCAAGGAATGCAGACTGGGAATAGGAGACAAGAAATTATGTGCGAGCGAGCTCAAATATTTCCTTTTAAAATATTCTAATATTCATTTAATAATTAAATCTATAAATTTCCTTGCTTTGTGGAGCATTGCCTACCATCACAGTGCTATAAAAGAACTTCTAAAACGTGGTTTTTTTTTTTAAAAAAGCAAAATAAAATTTAAAATATAAATATCTAAAATGGGAAAGTCATGTAACAAATCTACAATCACAAAATACCATTAATAGGAATAAGCAGATTATGATAAAAATATGAGTTCATTTTTCCATAACGATCTTTCTGTTTCTTGAAACAGTGCTACTTGATTACAGCAAGATGAACACCCTTCTTGTTTCTAATACACTTTATCAAGATGTGGTTTTTTGCATTCATTTAAAGCTGAAGCATCTCTAAAATGCACGACCTTTTCCAGTGGTCTAACCATAAACAACTAAGAAGGAAGTGTAACCTCTTTATATGAAGGAGCCTTTCAGATGAAAGATTTACATTATCTAGAATAATAAATCAATTAAGCAAGACAATACTACATGGATGATATGGGAAGCAATTATCCACAGTGCTGGAAAGTGAATTAAGTTTTAAAGCATCTTCTGTCTATGAAAAAGTCTTACAAAATAACACATGCTCTTTAGATACAGCATGCTAAAGTGATAATTGTATTATAAGCTTTGTAACAGCAGATTTTCCTATATTATATTGCCAAAATTAAATAAAATAATGAAGAAAACATAATGAATTAATTTTGGGTTGTGTCTTAAATGTTATTTTGTTTAGTAGGACATATAAAGAAGCACATACCTTAAATGTGACATGTGTATCTGTAAGTAGGGGTCCTTCCACTTCAATAATTGGTGTTGACTGATCTCTACTGATTACATGAATATTCCCTCCTCCTGTAGGATCCATTCCATCCGCCAAGTTATGAGCTGCTGTACTATCTGTGGTATTAAGTGCTTTAGCCAAAGTATCAAACGCCCTGAAAAAAACCCACAGAAAAGTAATGACCAATGAAGGAGTGCTTCATTACCTTAAAAAAAAATAAAATCAGAGTAGAAATCAAATTAAACACTATAAAGCATTTCCACCAAGAGGTGACATAGACAGGAACTCTTTATGCTGAGACACAAGCCCAGACTTCCATTACAACCTGTCCACTCTGTACTGTTTGGACACTAATAAAAGGAATAGATCTGCCCATATATTACTGGTAAAAGACTTCCGCTGTAACGGGGGTGGAAATTTTTACTACTGTAAATCCTACTCTAATAGTTTTAGGCGAGTGTGCTAGTAAAGGAGTCTCTTGCACTTAGCATTCACTATCCCTTCCTTCTCATCTTGGAATGTTTGACTGTGTGAGGATTACAGACCAAAAGCACTCTGGAGAACGCCCAGCAGTCCCTATCCTTGATGTCCAGTTTCTTGGAATAGTGGATAATGGCGTGGATCTCTTCTAGACAACATGCCTGAATTTCCCTTCCCTCAAGATAAGATATGACCAGACACCCCTGATCTCACAGTACAGACAGAATCACAGAATCATTACGGTTGGAAAGGACCTTCAAGATCATCAAGTCCAACCAATAGCCCTACACTACTCTTATCTCTAAATCAACCCCTGAAGAACCACATCTATCCTCTTCTGAAAAACCGCCCAGGCATGGTGACTCCACCACCTCCCTGGGAAGCCTATTCCAACATCTCACCACTCTTTCAGTAAAGAAATCCTTCCTACTATCTAATCTAAACCTACCCTGGCACAGCTTAAGCCCATTCCCTCTAGTCCAGTCACTAGTCACAAGGGAGAAGAGGCCAACACCCGCCTCCCCACTACAGCCTTTCAGGTAGCTGAAGAGAGAGTTAAGGTCTCCCCTCAGCCTCCTCTTCTCCAGGCTAAACAACCCCAACTCCCTAATCCTCTCTTCATAAAGCCTGTTCTCCAGACACCTGATCAGCCTAGTTGCCCTTCTCTGCACCCTCTCTAGTACCTCAATGTCCTTCCTATACTGCGGTACCCAAAACTGCACACAGTACTCAAGGTGTGGCCTCATCAGTGCCGAGTACAGTGGCAAGATCACCTCCCTGCTCCTGCTGGTCACACTATTCCTGATACAAGCCAGGATGCCATTAGCCTTCTTAGCCACCTGGGCACACTGCTGGCTCATGTTCAGCCGGCCGTCAATCAGCACCCCCAGGTCCTTCTCTGCTGGGGAGCTCTCCAGCCACTCCTCCCTAAGCCTGTAGTGCTGCTGGGGGTTGTTACGACCAAAATGTAGGACTCTACAGTTAGCCTTATTAAAACTCATCCCATTGGTCTCTGCCCATCGATCCAGCCTGTCTAGGTCCCTCTGCAGAGCCTCCTTAGCCTCAAGCAGATGGACACTCCCACCCAGCTTAATGTCATCTGCAATCTCACTACGGGTGCACTCTATCCCCTCAACCAACTCATCAATAAAGATGTTGAACAGGAGTGGCCCCAGCACTGACCCCTGAGGGACATCCCCAGTCAGCCAGGACTTTTGAAAAATGATGGAAAGTGGCTTGGTGAGCACCTCCGCCAGCTCTTTCGGTACTCTTGGGTGCAGCCCATCCGGCCCCAATGGTAGTATCAAGTGTTTTTAAGTTCATTCACTTGAAGAGTTTAAATAAAAGACTTAAGAGCCTGAAGTTAAACTCCTGTTAAAAGTCTTCTATTGGAGAAACAACAGACAATTTTGAGGCCAAGTATTTCACTATATAGCCAATTTCTGTCCCTTCCCCCGCAAAAAAACCAAAACCACCCCACAAACCTAAACAAAAACATGACCAAGACCCTCAACTACAAAAATCTCGAGCTCTGCTGGAAATTTTAACATTCCACGTTCCTTTTTCCTGCATTTCCCATCAATAAAGACAAGAAATACTTCAAACTTTCTAAACGTTAAGAAAAAGTTTATTAAAACTTAGTTTAACCTTATTTTCCCTACATTATCAGCAGGTGTAATGGCAGCACAATCTCAAACAGAAATTATAGTAAAACAGACCCCTAAAGAACAAGGCTGAGTGCATAAGCATTGTGTCAGAGAAACTTCCACACAATAAGCCTATCAAATAAAACAGTGTCAAAGTGTTGCTATTCTCAATGTCACACACTAGTAATTCTTCTGAGTATGAAATCTGGTCTAGTTTCAGAACACTACGACACGGTTACTCATAAATGGACAACAGCCAAACCTGGATTTCTTAAGAATTGGTTGTGTTTCAAAGTATGTGGCAATCTACTGTCTTTGGTGTCACAGTGCCAAATCACCTGAATGAATGAGTGTAAGTCTACACCATACAGTACAAATTGCTAAATAAAATGCCAGTATAAATACATACCGTGTAATCTCACTTGCAGATTGCTCTTCTTGTTGAACTTCAGAAGTATCTCCGTTATTCAGTGACTCACTGAGATTAGCAAGAGATGTTACAACATTTGCTAGTGTTCCTAAAGCACCTTGGCTTGTTTCAGCCTAGAAAGGAAGAACCACACACAGAATCACAGAATGTTAGGAGTTGGAAGGGACCTTGAAAGATCATGTAGTCCAACTCCCCTGCCACAGCAGGATTCCCTAGACCAGGTCACACAGAAGTGTGTCCAGATGGGTTTTGAATACCTCCAGAGAAGGAGACTCCACAACTTCTCTGGGCAGTCAGTTTCAGTGCTCCGCCACCCTCACTGTGAAAAATTTTTTCTTGAACACACATAAGGAAACTACAGAAATATGAAGTAATGTTTCACCATTATAATCTCTCATGTAGCAGATCTCACCTAACTTCTCAATAAATTCTTAAGCTAGCTTTCCAATATGAAGAACTGTATTAGAAGATCAAAATTGTAGATATTATATCACACAAATTTTTCCCATTTTTAATCTTAGTGTTCTTTTTCCTTTATGTACCTTTTTTTAACTCCTGAACACCCTACAGGAAGAACAATGGCTCACGATGATCTTTAAATCCTATTGGAACCATCAATCCCAGCCCTGTCTGATGTATCATGTGGGCAACCTGTGGCTGAGCTTTGCAGAAATATGCCTAAGAAAAGAAATCATGTTCTTGTTGATCAGCTTACTACCTCCACTTATACAGATTTTCTAATTTACTCCAACCTTATCTTCTCAAGAAGAAGAATTATTTATGCTGTGTACATAGCTAAAAGAATTTGAAGAAATAAGTATGTTCAGAACTTAACTGAAAGACTAGTACCTTGGAGTCTGCAGCTAGGAGGACTGTACCATCATCTCTGATCAAAGGCTGCTGAATATTCACAAGCATTCCCGGATCAAGAAGACCTGCTGACCTGTTCAAAAGCATGTGATACTCAGTAGTGTTTTACATTAATCAGAAGAACGTGTAACAATCTGTGTCAGAATAAAAGGGATTATCAATTTTTAAATTAACAATTTAATGAGCTCAGAGTTTACTCAATAGGACTTAAATCTTTCTCAAACAGTTTCCAATAAGTAGCTTGAAAGACAGAAAGACCAGAATATATTTTCTTTTCCTGTGCCAAAGTCATGACAATTTCCAAAACAGGTATCCTCCTTTTATGCTGATTTATTCTATATTAAGGAAAGATGTTGTCTTTTCATGCTATCCGAAGTCACTTCATAGCTCTAGAGTTAAGCATTAGACTCTGGAGGAAGGCACAGCTGCACATTCCAAGTTAGACAATGGACAGCACTAAAGAAAAAAAAATCATGTGAAAAAAAAATATTTTGCATTCTAAGATACAGCCATAAACAGTCATGTAATCAGGGTCTGCAAAAAGTCGTTGCTGCCTTCTGCTACTTTTTGACCAAAATATGCTTTCCATTGGCTGTCTCTAATTCAGGGAGACAGCGGGAAGTCTTCACAGTCAGCAAGGATTAACACTCCAGGTCTGCAAAACCTAACACAAATGCTCACACGACAGGTTCAGGCTGCATGGAATTTACAGTTTAAGGGGTCTGTGACAAACACCTAACATTGTGAACTGCCACTTGCAGGAAACTGTCTGCAAATCTGAATCCTACATTGTACTAGAGAGTCACACTTAACGACTATAATGTTGTTTATAGGACCGTAAGGACAAGGAAATCTCAAAGAAGCAAATGTGCTGATGAGCAGTAATTTTGAACAATCCGACTTGCAAATAAGAACACTGAAAAACAATTCTCAAAGAAATCTGCAGCCCAGTCTTCTTACCTGCAGCGTCTACCTGAACCTACAGGTTTAAAAATGCAGTACTTAACCAAGAGTTCTTTTTTATTCTATTCAGAAAAATACAAATCTTGCCTCCTTTTGTTACGATACACATTTTCACATCCCTGCCTATGGAGACAACTGAGAGCATGGGATCCACCTCGGAGTATCTTCCATATAGTAAAAGTATGCCACTGTTGTTTTGCTGTTGTTGAAACCGGTCTCTTGGGATCAGAAACAGCAGCCACTGCAGTCCCTTTTACTGCTGTCTTTAGGAGAAGGAAGACTGAGTCTGCCCTCTGCAGATTTGTTTTCAAGTAAGCGCTAACTTAAATGCATCACAGCATAAGCCCACACGCTTTTTTTGCTTGATTATCATATATTTCTCTGCCTGTGCCTGGACCTGGCTACAAAGAGACAGATCTGAAGTGAAAAATACCCATCTGTACTCATACATACAAACTTTAATAGAAGCAGAACAATATAGGTTGGTCTTGGCAATGAAATCATAACTTGTGAATTGAAGCTCTTCTCTGTTCAATTCTTTAGAGCAGAGGGAAGAAAAGAGTACAGGTGTGTCTGCAAAGTAACATGCACAAATAACCTTAAACAAGGCCTGTTAAACTGAGGAACTCACCGTGTCCCATCTTTATCTGCCACAAATGTTGGAGTTGCTATTAGAGGGCTTCGCAGGTCTTTTCTGATATAGATTTTTTCAGTGGAAGCTGCACAGTTGGTAGGTTTTTCACGCTGCACATCAAAAGGCTTTCTTTCACTTTGAACCGCTACATAAAGATAGAAACATGCAGATTTAAAAGGAAATTATTAAACTGAAAAACACAAAAAGAAAGTAAAATCGCACAGTAGGATTTCAGTTTTCACAGTTATAACAGTCTATCAGTTCAGTGCAAAACTGGAAATTTAATATGTAGACTGCCAAAACACAGCCTCCAATCTTACTACACTAATGATTACGTACATTTTTAACTAAGAAAAACCACAGACTGATCATTTGCTTTAAGTTTTGCTATTTCATTGGCATTTAACAAGACAGAACTTTCTGCAAAATGTTTTCAAATTGTGTACTTCTTACAAGTAAAGCTGTACCTAAATGATAGAGGCAGTCACACCCTAGCCAATTCAAAACAATGCACAACCAGAAAGAACCCCCAAAAAATCAACACAGGCAAGTTATGTGAGAGATGCAGGTTATCTGCCTGGAAGACAAGTCTCTGAAGGGTATGCAACTCACTTGCATCCATTCATTCCACCTAGTTTGGAACACTGTCCCAAAACTAACCTTTTCAGAATTTGAACTATTTCTACTTGGTAACTGGAAGAAAATAAGCTCAGTGTCCAATGTGCCAAACAAGTGCGGTAAATCTTATAATAAAATTGTAAGAAACAATAACTTTGTAATTTTAAAGGAAGTGAAAAGTGTATCTTTAGAATAATAAAGTATTATTATTAAACAAATTACAGAAAGTTACTTGGAATTTAAGTCACTAAACTTTTACAAACCCCTCTATAGCTTGGCATAACATCGAGCTGCATTGATTTTTCACCTGAAAATGAGGGCAATAAATAAGATAATGAGGGTAATAAAAATAATTTTTCAAGTGTTGTACTAATATTAATTCTAACAACACTTTGCAAATGTATGACAATATAAATGGAGACAACATTTCTGTGCTATATATTGCATCAATTTATCATACAGCAGCTACTGCTTTACAAGATTAACAGGATTAACAAGCAAACTAAACAATTAAACCCTTCTTTATATAGCTTTTGAATGTAACAGAAAAAATACATGGATATGTCTGTCTTTATCCTCATAACCAGCAAGAGTTAATCATAGAATCACAGAATAGCCAGAGTTGGAAGGGACCCATTAGGATCATCTAGTCCAACTCATGTTTAGGCACAGGACAACTCCATAGTCACACCATGTGCCTAAGTGCCTTGTCCAAGTGCTTCTTAAATTCCATGAGAGTAGAAGCCATGACAGCCTCCCTGGGGAGCCTGTTCCAATGCTCCACGACCCTCTGGGTAAAGAAGCTCCCACGAATATTCAATCTAAATCTCCCCCGGCACAGCTTCATGCCGTTCCCCCGCACCCTGTCACTGTCCATCAGAGAGAAGAGGTCAGCACCCACCCCTCCCTCCCTAGGGAGGAAGTTACAGACAGCTATAAGGTCTCCCCTAAGTCTCCTGTTCTCCAGGCTAAACAGACCGAGTGCTTTCAGCCTTTCCCACATAAGACTTCCCCTCCATTCCCTTCACCATCCTTGTGGCCCTCCTTTGAACACTCTCCAACAACCTCATGTCCTTCTTGTACTGTGGAACTCAAAACTGCACACAGTACTCCAGGTGAGGCCGCCCCAGAGCCGAGTTATTTAGTTCCTGATTTTATTGTTGCTAATATTGTTACTATTAGCAAAATTTAGGGGCTTAAAAGTAGGTATATCCATTTTGTTGGCTTGGTGGATACATAAACATTAATCAACAAACCTGACCCAATGCCCAATACAGTCAGTAAGCATACATCCTAATCACATTGGGATAAGAAATGTTTATACAGCAGGGGTTTTTTTGTACCGATGTTCCCCCCTACATTCAGCATGGTGTGTTCAAAGCACAACAACCATTGCTACAGGTCTGGACTTCCAGAATGTGAACACAACAAAGACCTTCGTATTTATAGCTTAAAGTTCTGCCTCCCTCAAACTCAGTGATTGAAACTTATCCTACCTAGATAAGAGTAGAAAAAAAGTATTTGTTGCTTCACCTTAAACTCTCCATAAATTTGTCACAAAACAACCAGATAATAGGCTTCACAAAGTGCTGGATTGAAGAAGCAGAGGTGCTATAAATCGGAAACAAAATATATTGAAAGAGGAGTATGGATGCTAGCGCTGGAAGTGTATGAAGCACTGCATACAAACATGAAAGTACATAATTTCAAATATGGCAGTTTATACAATGTCTCATAATACAATGCTCACACATGACCAAATATACAAATGTAGAAATAATTTTTTAAAAAGTACAACAACTACTTTCTATCAGTGGTTGAAAAAACAGCAAAATTGAAATGGAACAAAAGCAGATTGTGAACATGGAACACTAGACTCAGATTTATGTCCATCCATGTAAAAATATTTTGTACTATAAACATGCATTGTGTTCGTAGCATGCATTCTAACTGTGCTCCTCAGAGACTACAGCAGTATGAGATGTCTCAAAACACTACTGCATCTCAGACATAAAATGGTGATGGAAGAAAGGTACAGTAGATGCTTTGGCTGTTGAAAATTCTGTTTCCTTCAAGCAACATATACCAAGATAGAGAAAACACACTAAAAAGTCACAGTCCACATAGTTATTATGTGGCACGCACAGTATCACATTGGGTACTTAACACTCACATTCCATTTTCATGCCCATCTCTAGACATTTCTTAAGCCTACAAAACTGGCATCTATTCCGATGATGTTTATTGATGATACAGTCCTGGTTGCTACGACAACTGTAGGTCAAATTCTTCCTTACACTTCTTTTAAAGAAACCTTTGCATCCCTCACAACTGACAGCACCATAGTGACGACCTAGAAAACATATATATTGTTATCAGATAGAAATTACTTATATTTTAGCACAGACACATTTATCTTAAGCAAGTAAAACACTGTAAAAGTCACCCTTTACATTTCTTTTGTATTCTTTTGTCCTGGTTTTGCTGGGACAGAATCGTAGGCAAACCACAGTCTGCAGGACATTAGCAACTTGGGAGTCATCCAGGGCAGATGACTTGAGCTGGCTCACAGGTGTACTCCCAGGCCAGGAATGTCACACTCAGTATAAACGGAGAAGCTTGCTTAGGACAGGGAAGCCTTCTGCTTGGGGTCCTCCTGACCCTACTTCTCTTCCTTCTCCTGCCCTTGAGTACTGCTTTGCTATTTATTGTGACTGGTGTACCTTCTCTGGGCTGAGTACAACTTTATACACTTTGTATTGGCATTGGTATCAATTTGGCTGCTTCATTAAACCATTTCAACCCAAGCATCTTCCTTTCTCAATTTCCCTTCTCTGCTGGGGAGGGGTCATTGGGCGACAGAACAACTGCTATAGTTTACCCCCAAATACTGGATAAATGCAGACATCTTTACATCATTTTGAACTATAAATGCATTGTTGAAGTCTTAACAGGATGTTTCTTGTTTACCTATCGTCAGGGCTTTTTGGTGGGAGGGAGAAGAGAAGCAGGCTAAGCCTATTTCCAAATGAGAGGCCTGTGATGTGGTAGTTCCCAATCTGGACAAGAACAGATGCAATTCTATCTGCTGTTACAGATTATAGGATACATTAAAAGAACATATAGGCTAAGAGTTTAAGCAATTTCAGAATATAAGTCATTTTACAATAAAATTTGAAACGCAATCTTAAATTTCTATACTTATTAATTCTGCTATTGTGTTAATTACATAAACACTTAAAAAAATAAAAGCAAGACAGAGAGACAGAAAGGTGTCTTCTCTGCAGCATGCTTCCTGTGGAGCAAGGAAGCATAGCCCACTTCCTTGACAAATAGAGAAATTTTAACTCAGACTCCTTGTTACTGCATGAATCTGAAACACTTAAGACTCGCTTGATCTCTACTTTTTCTGTGATAGTTAAAAATCAAACTCTATCAGGAAATCTTAAGTTTGTTAGGAAGCACTAAGAAGGATTTTCCTGTAACAAGTAGTCTTTTCTATGCAACATGTTTAGTGCATTGTTGCCCACAGCTGTGGGGAACCACACTATATCCTTCAAATTGTCTCTTTCAGTTACCAGGAGCTATTCAATTGTTATTTTGTCTTTCAGGACATGTCAATTTATCGTACACTCTAGCTGAAGTATAAACTATTATTCTTCCAAGAGTTTAACTATTCTGTGTGTACACATATTGAAGTATAAAGTTGTATTCTCCACTTCAGACTCCGCACAGCTAAAATCAGTTCAGATACATGAAACCTCCTCCCTATATCCCAGTCACCTTTCCACACAAGTTTCCTCAATACTACTTTCTCTGCTTCCTTACCTGATGCTTTATCACCGCAGACTACACAATATTCTACTACCTGGGGCCGCTGAACATCAGTTTTTCCCAGCAAACGTTCCACTGAAGCAGAGTCTGTTACTATCTAAAAAATCCAGAATGAAGAACTAGTTAGATAATACTTTCTTCTGACATGAAAGTAAGGAGTTTTGCCCACAGAACTGAGAAGTGGCTGAATTTGAGAGTAACTATGACATGCAGAATGGAATTAAATAGTATAAAATGCAAGTTAATGAGAGTTTTTACTGTCAATAATGACACTGCTGAAACATTCGTAGCAAAACAAATTCCAAATAAAACTTTACTCAGTAGAAGTAAGTTTCCTCATTTGTTCAGTCAACAGCACTTTTCCCTTCTTGCAGTTACTGTCAAATGACTTCTATATTTTAGCCCAGATGCTGTTTCCATCTATCTCTTCTTGAGCTATTAAGTGTATAAGGTTCAGAGGGGATAGCCTGATGCTGATATCCGTAACAGAAACAGTTCAGCTTCTGAAGGCCTTGGATTCCAAAACTTCTGTTCAGAACATTCTACTTAACACAGAAAAATATAAAAACCTCACCCATCTGTAACATCAGATAACCCATTTAGCATAGTAAAATGAATTTCAGGACTATTAATACAGCTTTTCAAACATTTATGTAAGAATACTACTTCCCTCTGTAAAATATTCTCTATTCTAACAGTAGCAATAGGCATCGGGCAATTTATTTTTAAAGACTGCCAAGAAATTTTACTGGAGACAGATTATTGTTTATACCTTTTGTTTTGCAAAGCTTCCACTGGTCTGGATTATGCTCAAGACCCACCTGCTCCAAAGAGCTTTTACTGCAGTGGCTTGATACTGCATTGTGAACTTAAGTTTCCTCAGGTGAGTTGATTCTTTGCATCTGTGAATCTTAGACCATCTGAAATCCTGGTACTCCTCACAAGCACCATCTTAAGTATTTGCTTATGTCTTTGGAATTTTAGTGAGAAGGCACAGCAAGGGGTGATGAGTGCAATGGAATGCAGGAGGAATGTGAAGATGGGGATTTATGACTAAACAACGAAGCCTACAATTACTGTGGTCTAATCCATGTCAGATCTTTAGAATACTATTGCAGTTTGTCTTAAAGCAATTATAGGCTTACATAATCTAAAAATCTAAAACTGAAAAAAAAAAAGTCTCAAATACTATCTCAATTACTATATTTACCTGAATTCTGCCTGGCACAATGTTGTCTGTGGTGGCAAAGATAAGCTGTTTGGCATTAGATGTCTCTGGTGCTGCCAGTATCACCTTTCCTGCACCAGTTCCATCTGGACTGGCTAAAATAAACTGTTGCTTTGGAGACACAGCTGAGTCCACTGCTGTCACTATTTGGATTTTTTGACCAGTTTGCTGATCTGTCACAATCTATAAAAAACACATTGAAGAATTTTATGAGACATAATAAACTATGCTTTAAAACTTTTCATTCTGCTTCAGAATTATATGATACACTGGTCATTATCCTTGTTTTTTTATTATTTTGCTATTTGTACATTTATTACACTGGTGCAAAGCTATTGCATATTAAGTGCAAAACAATAAAATCAAACCAAATATATACATATGTGACATATGTATCTGCATACTTACTGCATAGATGGCAAATGCTAGACAGCTGTGAAAAACGTCTGATATTGTTAATAATGAAGAGAGATGGGGAGATCTTGTAATCACATTTAACTGTTCAAGAGGTGTTATAGGGGATCCCAGACAGAAGACAAGATAGAAAAACATGATGTTAAGGACTGTAGCTGATGAATGGCAGGTATATATGTAGGGTATACTCTGGCTAGTGAGATAGCATCACAGAAATTTCATAGACTCTTAGAATATACAGTTGCATGTTACGATACAGTTCCGCATGACATCCTTATCTCAAAATTGGAGAGACAGGGATTTGATGGGTGGACTATTCGCTGGATAACAAATTGGCTGGACAGATGCAGCCAGCGAGCTGTGGTCAATAGCTCTTTGTCCAGGTGGGGACCAGCAATGAGTGGTGTCCCTCAGGGCTCTGTATTGGGACCAGTACTCTTCAACGTCTTTATTAATGACCTAGACAGGGGTATCGAGTGCACCCTCAGCAAGTTTGCAGATGACACGAAGCTGAGTGGTGTAGTTGATAAGCCAGAAGGGCGAGATGCCATCCAGAGGGACCTGGATAAACTCCAGAAGTGGACCCATGAGAATCAGATGAAGTTTAATAAGTCCAAGTGCAAGGTCCTGCATCTGGGTAGGGGCAATCCAAGATACAAGTACAGACTGGGAGAGCAACTTGTTCAAAGCAGCCATGCAGAGAAGGACTTTGGGATCATGGTGGATGATAAGCTGATTATGAGTCAGCAATGTATACTCACAGCCCACAAGCCAACTGTGTCCTGGGCTGCATCAGGAGAGGCATGATCAGCAGGTCTAGGGAGGTGATTCTGACCCTCTGCTCTGCCCTCATGAAGCCCCACCTGCTGTACTGCATCCAGTTCTGGGGTCCTCAGCATAAGAAAGATGTGGATCTGTTAGAGTGAGTCCAGAGCAGGTTCAAAGGACTAGAGCACCTCCCCTACGAGGATAGGCTGAGGGAGTTGGGGTTGTTCAGCTTGGAGAAGAGAAGGCTTTGGGGGGGATGTCACAGCAGCCTTTCAGTACCTAAAGGGGGCCTAACAAGATAGAAGGGGAGAAACTTTTCAGCTGGTCAGACTGCAATAGGACAAGGGGGAATGGATATAAACTGAAGGAGGGGAAATTCAGACTAGAAATTAGAAGAAGGCTTTTTACCCAGAGGGTGGTTAGGCACTGGAACAGGTTGCCCAGAGAGTTGTGGATGCCCCAACCCTGGCAGTGTTCAAGGCCAGGCTGGATGTGACCCTGGGCAACATGGTTTAGTGTGTGGCATCCCTGCCCATGGCAGGGGGTTTGAAATAGATGATCTTTAAGGTCACTTCCAACCTGGGCCATTCTATGAATGTCTCATGTTCGAAGGGACCCATAAAGATTATCAAGTCTAACTCCCTGCTCCTTGCAGGTCTACCTACAACTAAACCATATAACTAAGAGCATCATCCAGATGCTCCTTGAACTCTGACAGGCTTGGTGGGGTGCCAACCTGAACTTCCTTGATACAGCTTCATTCCATTTCCATATGTCCTATTGCTGATCACAAGAGAGAGATTAGCACCTCCTTCTCCTCTGCTCCCACTTGAGGAAGTTGCAGACTGTGATGAAATCATTTCTCAGCCTTCTCTTCTCCAAGCTGAACAAACTAAGTGACCTCAGCTGCTCCTCCTAAGTCTTGCCCTCAAGGCCTTTCACCATTTTGGTCACTCTCCTCCAGACACACTCTTAACAGTTTGATGTCCTTCTTATACTAAGGTGCCCAAAACTGCACACAGTACTGAAGCACAGCACAGAGTCGTGTAATAACCCCCCTTGACCAGCTAGCTGTGTTTCATGCATCACAGATCATAGTTGGCCATTTTGTCTGCCCGTGCACACCGCTAACTCCTATTCAACTTGCCACCAACCCAAACCTCCAGATCTCTTCAGGACTGCTTTCCAGCCTCCTGTCCCCTAGTTTGGATGTCTAACTGGGATTACCCTGTTCCAGGTGGAAAATCCAGCACGTGTTCTTGCTAAGTTTCATAGGGTTGGCAACTGCCCAGCTTTCTGCTCTATTTAGATTTCTCTGTAAGGCCTTTCTACCCAGAAGGGAGTCCACAGCTCCTCCTAATTTAGTATTATCAGCAAACTGCCTTAATGTACATTCAACTCTGACCTCCAGATCATTTCTAAGAATGTTAAATTAAAAATTACTCCAGATGACAAAGAAAGCATAGTGGTATGTTCTTGAGATTTATATTCATTTGGCAAACATCCAATTATGAAAGCTGCTTTGATGCAATTGATTTATTAATTTGCCTTAATGTCAAGAGTTAAAACTACTACTGAAAATAAAATGTGAAGTGAATTTACACACTAATATACCTAATGACTACACAATAACACTATTTATTTACCTAATTTTGATTAATTTTATCTAGTTGCGTCCTTTTTGTTTAAGATGTCCTACAAAAAGTATTTCTATGCTAGAATGCCTTAAAAAGGCAGTATAACTGCCCAAAGTAGGAGCTGAATTACAGAGTTAATGATTTTTCAGCCAACTAGTCATGACCGAATACATACCGAGGAAGAAAGAGAATTTCAGTTTGCACCAAAGTGATCTGTTCTTACAAAATATAAGGAAGTCTTCCACAGACTTTAGCACACTTTTGTACAAACCTAAGTGGGAGGAGAAGGAAAAAAAAAAACAAAACAAAACAAACCAAAACAAATGTAGTAGTCAGTTACTTAATCAATGGACTTTTACCTGAATGCGTTGTGGTGAAGCTACAGAGGAGTCTGTGGAAATTATCTGGATACGTTGGGAAGGGCTGGTCATCACTGGAGATTCAGATAGTGAAGTCTGAACAGTCTGCACCTGTAAATAACATACAGAACTTTAATTTACTGTTACAGTACTGAACATTTTTTATTAAAGATCAGATGGTCATAATATCATGGTATCTCTAAATATACTGGAAAGGTTACAGTCATTAAGCCAACCTGGATTTGTTTCCAATGAGTTTTCAGAATATTGGCCTTTTTGAGAAACACAATTGGATAGACGACTGAAACTACACAATGAATCTGACAGATGACCAAAACCACAAAACCAACCAACCACAAGCCCCTGAATAAATCACTGGAAAATTACTATGTAATATAATTTCGTATCTGCCTCATTTGTTGCTTCTGTAAAAACAAAACATACCATATACACAATTGTGTATAATGCTAAATATTTCACCTTTTAAAAATTTTCAAGTATCTTATGAGCTACTTTTTTCCTTGTCAGGTAGCCTAAATTTCGAAAACTTTCCCCAGGCCTCTAAATAAAAATGCCCTCAGCCCCAGCCACACCCATGGGACAAGAGATACATGTGATCTGATGGAAGACTGCACAGAACTCCTATCTGACCAAACTGTCCTTTATTTTGTATGTCTCTGACTTTATTTATATGATGCCTTCTGAAAGTGTGTTGTCTATACAGCTCACTTGGAGAAAACAGCTATTTAAAATTGTTCTTACTGCTACTGGAAAAATTAACCGTCCAGTATTGTTAAGGTTAAAAGTTCAGGTTAAAATTCAGATGGCTGCCTACCTGGATATCTATGTTGCAGACAGAAGAATAAACTAGAATTGCAATTGTTGAGTATGCTCATATCCTCTCCCCTTTTTAACATCCCCAATTTCTGGTTTTCTATTTTAGAGTGATGCATATCTTTTCTGGAATCTATGCTCCAAGAGAACACCAATATATTCAGGTGTATGTGGTTAATTTTTGTTATTCTGGTGACAGCTTCACTTGCATTAGAGAGACTAAATTTGTGACTATAACCACGTACTATTGCTTCTTGTTCTATTCTGTATTTTTCTAGAGCATTAAACTATAATGCAAACCTAGTTCTGAATACCTAGAAAAAACTTGAAAAACACCTCTTGCATAGCTATTTTCAGAGAAAAACTGTTAAATGCTAAACTAAATATGCAAAATAATTTTTGGCTTGACAGCCTTTATCTTGTGTTAACAGAAGGGATATGGCATTGGCCATGTATAATTACATGCATAATTCTACAGTTGTGCATATTTTGACTCTGTGCTTGTTCATCCTCAGATTTCCCGACATGACTGTTAGCATTAATTGCTCCTTCTTAATAATACAGATTAAGCACTTGTATTCTAGTCCTCACAGTCAGCTCACAGATAAAAAGGTACTGCTTGCCACTCCCCACAGCTATCCAATGTCATTTTTATTAAGCTTAGGATATACAGATCCCTGGCCTTTTTTTTGAAGCATCTTTGAATCTTACACCACAACACACTGCAGACAGCTTGGAAACAAATACTGAGATCTAGTTTTCCATGTTGTTTAAGGATTTATAGCAACTTACAAAAAATAATGTCCCTATATGTATGGTAACCGCACTGAAATTCTTCTGTAAACACTGAGACTAAACAAACTTTCCCCTGCCCTGGATTTGTAAGTTATGTGCTGCAAAGGGGTCCTAGAGTACAAAGATGGTTCCAGGTGCTATGTCAATATGACAACTTTTAGCGCTTTAAGCTTTAGAACACCTTCTCAGTTTTAACAGATTGGATGATGCCCTCATATAAAGGTTATTTTTACTACTCAACTCCAGCGTCCTTTAATAAGAGTTATTTCTCATCCTCAATGAATGACTAATTGGTTATCTTAAGTCTAATAGTGAGTTCTCTTATAAAGTTAAGTTTGAGACCAGGTGCCACTATATGCTGATACATCATTTTCATGTTTAAATATTCAAGAACACACATCTATTAAACAGATAATATTTTAGTATTCTCTTGGCTAAGAATATACAGTGCACCAATTCATCTAATACCAATAAATGCTTCAGTGTGCACATCATGATTTTTTTTTATACTCTTGCTAAAATGCATAAATACTCAGGATGGCGTGAACACAAAATTTTACCTTCTTTTCAGGCTTGTCTACTTATTATACTTATACTCAGTACAGTATGAACAGCTTTAAATTTCTGACTGCTTCTAAAAATCTCAGTTTTATTTTCTGGAGTGAGCACACATGCTCTTGGCTGATGGTAACTACCAGGGTAAATAAATCAAATGCAACAAGGGAACATATTTTTTGAAATACACAATTTATGAGGGTGAGGGAAATACAAAAAAAGGTTCTGTGATTTTGTTTGACAGCTAAATTTCCACGTTGAGCAGTCACACTCCTAATAAAGGATCAGAATGGATAAATGTGTTACTCTGTGTTATACTCTATTACAGTCCTACCCAGTGGATTGCACCAAATTTGACTTCTTGAGTAAAAAAATATATATATATAAAAAAAAAAAGGAATAGTAGTCCAAGAATAAGCAACACTAAAAAAGTTCTATCAGCAATTTACAAAGTTAACTTCAGACAGCTTATATAAATACTATAGTAAAAATTAAGCTATCAGTAGACTCCCAAGTAAATTGAGTTGACGTATTCTGAAAGCAAATGGCTTGTAAGTACTCACAACAGGAAGATAATAAAGCTTCACATTATATTAGATTCACTTACAGGATGAAACAACATTGACTATTCTAATCTGTGGTTCAGATGAAACATGACACCATAAAACCTGTATCACATTTAAAGCAGCTGCTTTGAAAGCAGTACTTGCAAAAACCTCATCCTCCAAGTCCATGATGGTACATTTCTGTAATTCTAAAATATATTTTTAAAAATTAAATACATTTACATTTCTTTAAGACTGAAGAGTCCCAAATGAGACTTCATCTTCAAGAGATGAAGAAAGAAACAAAGTAGTCCGTATAACATAGAAAACTTCAGTGCACTATTTTACAGAGGCTTAAACAACGATTATTTAAAAGTAACCACTAACACTGTGACTTTGACTTAATCAGAAAACAATACATATAAAAGATAGCTCAAAATCCCCTAATTTTCATACACAAAACACATAAAAGAATCTTATTTTAAGAGATGGGGAAAAAACCCAACTGCTTTAATACACATAGTACCGTTTTCTTCCTGGAGGTCCCTAGCTGTATGTACACTGTACAGACTCTAGTACTTACAGTGTCAAATTCTTCCTGCAGTTTTATTTACATTTTTTCCTCAGCAAACCTCTGAGGGCAAAACAATCGGAGAGAAATGTTGAGGTCACTTTTACTCATATCACAGATATTGCATCCAGTCTCCATTACTGAGGATTCCAATCTCAGAAAGCAGCCAGAATTCTTTCTAAATGCCCTCTCTGTGACCCTGTTCCTCTGAAGGTCAAGTGCACTATCATTCCCTGTAACCAAGGAAGCAGAATCGACATGGTCCTGCTGTTTTGCCAGTTGCTGAAGGAGTTTCTCTAATAATAAGATTAATTTCATCTGGGGAAGAGAGTCCCAGGTTATCAAGCTTCGCCCTCCTCTTGTTGTCTGTTCTTAATCACCTCAACCTGCTCCCTCTCTTTGAACTGTAAACCAGTAAAATTTTAGAAAAACATTTGCCTCTTATTTTCAAATCAGCAAAATTGAAATTAAAATCCACCACATTCCCTGTGGAGTATCTTTAGCCTTAAAGTTCATTAAGCTAATGTAACTTAAAGGAAAATAGGCCTTTTTCAACTAGCCTGGGCCCCTCAAATATGAAGTAGCATAATCAGTCTTCATATGCTGAAGAATTCATAGTGAGTTCATGACATATGTGCAATTAATTAGTTTAAATTCCGTAACAAAAGATCTGCATGAGGCTGCAGTGAAGGTTAACAAATGGGTGAAACCAGAAAACAATTTAAAATTCTTACGAAGAGAAATTTGTTAAAATTATGTTATGTAAAGTTTTGGGAAAAATAACCATGTACTCGACAAGTTTTACAACAGTGAGCTTGAATGCAGCGCACTTTTGAATGCAGAGGACATTACAAAGCCTTACACAACAAGTGCATGACCTAGGTGTCTTTAAGTAGCAATGGTATTTTCTGTTAACTTCAAGGACTCTTAAGCTTAGCATAGTAACGTGCTCACTATTGAAATTGGGCTTTTTACTTGACAGAAAGCATAATTATCTACTCTACAACTTTCTAAAAATAATATTTATGAATAATAACTGTAACTACAGGAGTTTATTTACAGCATGGGTGCAAACAACTAATTGTGATCTCGTGTGGGGAAAACCTAATGAAATTTCAGTTAGATTTTCCTTGTGCTTATTAATCTGACACCATACTTAAAACCTTGTCCCCCTAGGCTTTTTTTTTATTCAGGAAAGATGTGTATGATGCCTGACTAGCAGCTGTCTTTCCTGGAACACAGATCAAATCCTGAATGTAAGTTTTATCTCTACATAACCTTCTGTTCAGAAGTAGACTTTCCAACTCTAAGGTATGGAATACTGAATCTCAAAGAAAAGGTGGAATCTTTGTAACATTTAAGCAGGAGTCAAAAAACCCCCAAACATAGTAAGGCAAAAAAAGACTGAGAATCAAAACACAAGCTAGCAAAGCAAATGAAGTTTGAAATATACAAAACCTAAGGCAACAAAAGACTAAGAGCTGGTTCTTTTCTGAATCAAAACACAAGCTAGCAAAGCAAGTGAAACTTGAAATAAGATACAAAACCTATCAACTATAGTGTATTAATGTAGTTAGTACTACATTACACAATCTCCTAGCTGTTGCTCTCTGTTCTCCAATCTCATGACCTGTAAGTAAAGGCAGCTCAAGACACTTAAAATGTAACTCTCTCACACAATTTGTTCAGAAATAAACAGCTGGAAAAATGCAACAAGCAACACTGCTATAAAGCAGAAGCAAGCAACAGCGGTGAAACCATTTGAAACCATTACAAGGGACAATTTGACAAAGTCCTAAAAACAAAGTACAAAAATACATATAATACTGGAATTCGCTCAGTAACTTCTGTGATACAGTCACAGTTTCATGGAAAACAAATCTGATGAACTCTTGCTCAAGAAAGAAAAACAACATATGCCCTACTTGCATAACAGTCTGATTTGGTGCTCACATCATAGTTCTCTCTAAATCCAGGCACTACAAACGTGGCAAAACCTACCAATATTTGCATTAAGATACTCTATTTGCAACTTGTCTCTCATAATTTGTAACTTAAAATCCTATGCATGATTAATGACTCTCTCCTTCCATTTAATTTTCATCGATGAAAAATGATATTCTGAAAAAGCTTCTCATTTTTAAGGCCAGTTCCAAGCTTCACGCTACATTTTCTTTGACAAACAGTGAGTACAGATACAGAATTCCAGCATATTTCAAGCAAATAATTTTTCCATTTCCTATACTATTTAACTGTATTAAAAATTGTATCTAACTGAAGACACAAATAGCAGTCAGCGAACCATTCATAAAGAAGTGGTTCAATCGTTAACATGGTCATAGTGTTAATTTATTCTTAATGACATAATGCTGCTTATACCCCTTCTTCCATGAACAAACTTTTCATGGTGTTATGCAGTTGTCAGGCATATAATTCAAGGAGTTGACTACTATAAAGAGATGAAGCCCTCTATTTACCCACCGGCCAGGAAGAAATCACAGAGCTTCATACACTCTTGAGATGGAGCGATCTCTCCAGTGGCAAGATACAATCATCACACTATGTTACCACGGTGCATTTCCTGCACGAGGAATTACAAATGTCACATATTTTATGTGCCTTTGTGTGATCATACCACTCAATTTCTACCAAAATAGTATAACGTTTGCTAGTATTTCCATAACAGGTTTTTACTTCCAAGTTTGCTTTGAAGTGTTTTTTAAAAACTGCAGCTTGCCAGACTGATACCTGGTATAGCAAACTAGACTGAAAGTTCACTTGTCAGTTTTCAGTGTGAAATATTAAGAGTTTTTTGAAACTATTCCATAGATGTTATTTCCAGGACACTCAGTAGGCCATTTCCCACATTTTTTAAAAAGAACCAAAATCTTTTAGAAAAAAATTGCTCAAAGTAAGGAATCTCAAATTGACTTCTGAAAACACGACACACAGATATCCTTCATATATCAAGCCTCTTGAACTGAAAATAGTTTATAATAATCCAGGTGTTATCTTAGTTCAACAGGCCAAAAAACCCTCTAAACTAATGTCTGAAAAGTGGCCTTGTCTACAGAGGTCTCTTAGCCTGCTTGCCCTTCATTATTTATGAAATCCTAGAATTATGTAACCATATGATAAATTGTTACAAATTTTACGGGTACAAAATAATTTTAAACAGATAAAAACTCTAGTTTATTTTTTGACTGAAGTTCACATACTGAAGGAGATAAATAGGTTATCTTCTATGGCCATGTCCACATGCAGTTTCAGTGCTTATGAGTTCATTTAGACATTTTAGCTGTTGATCATCAAAGCTTCAGCTAATATACGTCAAGATATCACCTAATATCACTTCAAGTAGATTTTTGTGCTCTTTTTCTCATGCACGTAGGCAGAAAATATAAAGCCTGATTTAATCACCATAATGTAAATTCAAAATAGTGCATAAGTAAAACAGGTAATTTCAAACATTGTTTTGGATTTAGGTGACAACTCAAGAGATTAGCAAAAATCTGTAACGTCCAAAATGGTCAAGTTAATGATCAAATGACCAGAAATGATGCTGTATTAATTTTTTTAGCAAACCACAATACAGCCAAGTTTCTCTACAGTTCATGCTCCATTTCCTACTTGCATTCATAATATGGGTTTCCCTTTTGTGCCCAGGTGTAAAGCAATTGAATTTATGCTTAAATGTAAACAGCAAGGGCTCCCTAAAAGGTCTTTCACTTCATATGCCCATATACCAACTGTTGTGATATCTTCTGTCACTCACCTCAGCCACCTTGTGAGTCTCCACTACCTGCTGAGCCAGCACCTCCATATTGGTTGCCATGGTGAAACAAGATCATTAGAGAACCTGTTTGAAAAGATGCCAGCAACCTCCATCAGGCACAAAAGTTAGGGTTTTTCTTATTATTAATTAGAAATCTCCAATATGACTTTTTGATCATTTACAACAGTTTGATGTATCTGACAAAAAATATGTCACGGATGCAAGTATGTGTCCACACACATACATACATATATATATACATATATAGTACATGCATACTGGAACCATGCTCTTTGAAAAGCTGAGGCACATAGTAATTCTTTTACTTTATGAAGCCTGTAATATACTATCTTTACTATGTTATTTAAGCTGTAAAGAAGATACAGTAATTCATGAAAATTATGAAGGACTAATTTGAGTCTCAAATACTAATTCAGTCACTGGAATTCACATATCTCACGTGCCTTCCTCAACTCAAAGGAAGAGAATTCTTAGTTATCTACACTATTTGCTGAACAAATAAACAGAAATCTAAGAATGCTGTTTTGAGCAAATTTTTGAGCCATTCAGTCAAACTGCCATATTTGTCCATTTTCTTACAGTAACACTGCACACTAAGGGAAATAAACTGTCACACCTAAAACATATTTTCTATTATCTAAACTATTTTTTATTACAATGTGATAGCATCATCACTCAGGAGAAAATACTGCAGAATTGTTTTATCCTTTTGTGTCTGCCTGTACCTTCAAATTTAATACCCTTCAGGGTTTAAAAAAGAAAAAAGCAAACAGAAAAAATAAGAAACAACAACAAAACCCCCTTCCAATATATTTTTAATGATTATTAGGTAAATGCAACTCAGATTTCAAATTCATGCACTCAGATTTTAATTCCAACTTGCTCATTCCAGAGCCAGAGTTCAGATTCTGATCCAGGTGTAGGCAGTGAAAAGACATTCCTGAATGCTGGCCCATCTGGTGTTTTCAAACCTTCCGTCAGTACTTGTAAAGCAATCATTTAACATAAAATTTTAAAATACTACAAATAATAGCTAAATATATGACATAAAAATGCATGCATGCTTCTAGCATCAATCCCCCCCCCTCCTTGAAATGCAACTTCTACACAGCTCACATATTTGAAAATGTCCAAATTCATTAACTTAAAAAGATTAAATCATATTGCAGTAAATTAGATGAGGAAGTTATATATGTCAATGGAAGACCGCTTGTAACATTGCATTATCAAGGCTGAAACATTCCCTATGGAAATTGTATTTATGCTAGTTTCTCACACTTGTCATTTTTATTCAAGTGTTCAACTTGCGCAGTAAGCTTTTGAAACATTTCCACAGACTATGGTAGATGTTTTCTCAGATGCTCAGCAATTCCTTTTCAGCATCTTCTCTTACTTTCATTTTTTTATGTTCAGCAAAGAAGATAACTATATGCTTATACCATGGTGGGAATTTTTTTTTCAGTGCTGTAAGGTGACAGAGGCCCTGAAGATGACTTTTTTTTTTGATAAGAACACCTGAATGAAGTCTTTGCTGTGGCAAGGTTCTGACAGATTTGCTGATGACATCATTATCCATCAAGACTTTTTATACTGTCAACATTCCCAAAAAACAGTAATCTGAGATCAAATCCAATTGGAAGCCCAGAGACCATACAAGGTCCTGCCAAGTAACCTAGTGAACGATGCTCACTCCCAGGTGACACAAAGCAAAAGCAGCCTCCTAACAAAACCCCTGAGCAACAGAGTTCAGAAGGAACAAAAAAAATCCCCCAATGAAACCAACAAAACAGGGGGAACCTAAAAACTACAACGAGGTACCTAGAACACCAGGAAAGTATTTTCAGTGTAACATAGCAGCAGCCAACTTGGTAAATGTAGACGTGCTGCTGTCCAAAATACCCCATAAAACCATTAATCTCTCCCTAAATTGCAGTGAAATCTCAGAAGAAAGTAATATATGCATTTGCCATATTCTGTGTCAATCGCTCTACTAGGATGACATGGCAAGAGGCCGAATTCAAGCTTATTGAAATTTCTTCCTTTGTCTTAAGGCAACAGGATTCTCCAAGCACCGCCTTAGAAGTCTACAGGAAAGGCGGGGCTCACACGTTAGGCCCTGCCGGGAACCGTTATCACTGTGGTAGAAAGCCGGCAGGAATCCTTGCAACACCTGATAGGGGAAAAGATAAGGAGGGCAGAGTAGCTCTGATGCCGCAGACCCGCGGAAAGCCACGCCAGGCCTGAAGAGAGCCTCCTACCCGCCGCCCGCCGCCATTGGCTACTGCCTGCTCACGGCCGCCACTACGCAAAACCCCCTACAGCCTACCCCCTGCATCTACGGCCTGGCGTGCCATAAAGCCACACCCCTGCCGCCCGCCTCCCGTTCCAACCAATGACCTCATGTCAGACGCAGCACTCCTCCCCACACCACCGATTGGCTGAGGGAACCGCCTGTAAGGCCAGTAGCCCCGCCTCGCGAGTAAGAGGGAAAACACCCGAGAGACGCAACTAAGCACAAGATGGCGGCGCTGGCTGGCGGCCAAGTCCCAGGCGNTCGACCTCAGGCGACCCACATGTTCAGCGGCTCCACAACGGGACTCCCGCAACGGATCGACCCGGCACCTCACAATGGTTCTCTGTCCAGGAGCTGCAGGCCAGCCTACAGCACAGCCGGCTCTCTCTTACTAGCAGAATACAGGACCCTTACAATCCCCCCTTCCCTTAAACCGACCGTTAGCTCTCCCCTCCGCCGCTCGCGGCGGTGTCCCAAACAGGGCCCCGATGCCACATCCCCTCGTCCCCTCCCTCTTCCAGGCCCCACCGAAAGAAACCCCACCGGGCCGCCTCAATTTTAAAAAACGATTTTTACCTCAGGAATTGATGCCAAACGTGCCCTGGCGGTGACCCTGACCCTGGCCCAGGCGGGCCGGTGTTGGGTGACGGTGCCCAGCGGCGGCCCTCCCACCCCCCGTGAGGGTGGCGGCGGTGAGGGGGCAAAACGGGATCCGCGGAGGGAAAGGGGGGGCCCGGGTCTGTATTACGGGGCCGCGCAGAGGGGGGTGGTGGTGTTTTGTTTTGTGTGCCGTGCCCCTGTGAAAGGTCAGAGTTCGTGACCCCGCCTGCCGCTGCCGCCGCCCGAGAGCGTTTCCCCGCTTCCTCTTCCCAGCACCCGGCCGGCCGCGGCCCCCACCATCCCCCCCGCGGGGCGGGGCCGGGACGGCGGAGGGGGTGGGGCTACCTGAGCCGCTCCGTGCCTTCGCGCCGCTGCTCGGGTGGGCAGCGTGTACCGCGCACCGCGGGACTCCTTCGGTGGCGTCTTGCTGTACGTGGGGTGGCTGCGGGCCGGGAGGCCTGTAACGGGTGCTCACTGCGCCCTGGCGGAAGAGGTCGCTGGGCAGGTTCCTAGGTGTGCGGCGTGCTGGCCCAGGGCCAGGATCCTTCTGCTGAAACTGTCCCCGTTCAAAGGCAGTCCTTTAACCCTTACCTCCGACAAGAGGCTCTGCTGTAGCCTGCAGCTCGAATTACTCGGCTGGAGGTGGTTGTTTTATACATAGGTGGGTTCCATGTCTTAACTGAAGATGTAGAGGCAAAGATAGGCTTGCATTTGATACTGGCTTTCAAAAAAGCTGGTGCTAGGCCACCACGATCTTTAATTTTGTGAACCTTGTGTCATTCATGAAGCTTCTCCAGTGGAACTGGCTGTAAGTGAGGCTTGTTCTGCCTCTGGTTGTGTGACTGGGCATGAGCCAGGTTTAGGTGTAGCTGTGATGGATTTTAAGAGATTACGACCATTCAGTGGTTGTCATTTTCACCTGAGTCTGTTATATGTTGACTGTGACCCTGGTTCACTGTCATAACTGTGTGTAGCTATTTGTTAATATACTTCTATGAAAAAGATCTTAATACTTCTGGCAAGTTTTTCTTTAGTGAATTTGTCAGACGCTAACTTAAGGAGTGGTCAGATGAACTGGCACTCAGGGAGAAAAGGAAAGTTTATAGAGTTTGGAAGAAGGGGCAGGCCACTCACCAGGAATACAAAACGGTTGTGAGGCTCTGCAGGGAGAATATTAGAACATCCAAAAATCAGTTAGAAATCTGTCTTTGCCTCAGTTTTATTTAATAATAAGTCTGTTGTTACAAAGGAAATCCATTCCCCTAATCTAGGGAGTATGGTCAGGGAGCAGTGTGACTCCCCCCTAGTCCAAGAGGAGATGTCAGTGACCTGCTGCATCACCTGGATGAGCACAAATCCATGGGGCCGGACGGGCTGCACCCAAGAGTACTGAAAGAGCTGGCGGAGGTGCTCACCAAGCCACTTTGCGTCATTTTTCAAAAGTCCTGGCTGACTGGGGAGGTACCAGTAGACGGGAAATCAGCCAACGTTACCCCCATATATAAGAAGGGAAGGAAGGATGATCTGGGAAATTACAGGGCTGTTAGTCTGACTTCCGTGCCAGGAAAGCTGATGGAGCAGATCATCCTGAGTACACTTCTGCGGCACATGCAGAGTGGCCAGGGGATCGGGTCCAGTCAGCATGGCTTCACAAAAGGCAGGTCCTGTCTGACTAACCTGATCTCCTTCTGTGATGGGGTGACATGCATATTAGATGGAGGAAGGGCTGCGGATGTTGTCTACCCTTGACTTTAGCAAGGTGTTTGACACAGTTTCCCACAGCATTCTCCTAGAGAAGCTGGCTGCTCGTGGCTTGGATGAGCATGTGGTTTGCTGGAATAAAAATTGGTTGGATGGCCGAGTCCAGAGAGTTGTGCTCAATGGAGTCAAGTCTGGTTGGTGGCCGGTCACGAGCGGTGTCCCTCAGGGGTCAGTGCTGGGGCCTCTCCTGTTCAACATCTTTATTGATGACTTGGATGAGGGGATAGAGTGCACCCTTAGTGAGTTTGCAGATGACACTAAGCTGGGTGGGAGTGTCAATGTGCTTGAGGGTAGGCAGGCACTGCAGAGGGACCTAGACAGACTGGATCAATGGGCAGAGGCCAATGGTATGAGTTTTAATAAGGCTAACTGTAGAGTCCTGCATTTTGGTCATAACAATCCCTGGCAGCTCTACAGGCTTGGGGAGGAATGGCTGGAGAGCTCCCCAGCAGAGAAGGACCTGGGGGTGTTGATTGACAGCTGGCTGAACATGAGCCAGCAGTGTGCCCAGGTGGCTAAGAAGGCCAATGGCATCCTGGCTTGTATCAGGAATAGTGTGACCAGCAGGAGCAGGGAGGTGATCTTGCCACTGTACTCGGCACTGATGAGGCCACACCTTGAGTACTGTGTGCAGTTTTGGGTACCGCAGTATAGGAAGGACATGGAGGTACTGGAGAGGGTGCAGAGAAGGGCAACTAGGCTAATCAGGGGTCTGGAGAACAGGCCTTATGAGGAGAGGCTTAGGGAGTTGGGGTTGTTTAGCCTGGAGGAGGCTGAGGGGAGACCTGATCGCTCTCTTCAGCTACTTGAAAGGCTGTAGAGGGGAGGTGGGTGTTGGCCTCTTCTCCCTTGTGGGTAGTGACAGGACTAGCGGGAATGGGCTCAAGCTGTGCCAGGGCAGGTTTAGATTAGATATTAGGAAGAATTTCTTCACTGAAAGAGTGGTGAGGTATTGGAATAGGCTTCCCAGGGAGGTGGTGGAGTCACCATGCCTGGGCGGTTTTTCAGAAGCGGATAGTTGTGGTTCTTCAGGGGATGATTTAGGGATAAGAGTAGTGTAGGGCTATTGGTTGGACTAGAAGATCTTGAATGTCCTTTCCAACCATAATGATTCTGTGAACAGTGAAACTGGAAGATGTTAAGTGGTAGTAACTCCTGAAATGAAATGTATGGGAAAAATTAGCAGCTGAATTCAGTAATCCCTTAAACAGAAGGTGCTGTTGACTGAATAGTTACATAGTCATCACTCATATTTTTTTGTGGTTTTGGTTTATTTTTGTTAGAACTGGCTGTTTGGGGCAAGGTTATGAGAAATGAAGAACTAAGCCTGTGAGTTACAGCCTTACTGTCAGAAAACTGGAGTTAATGCATTAAAGCACCTGATACACAGATGTGTGTTTGCAATATATAAATAAATATTTCAGAATTCTGAAATGTCTTGGGTCTCTGTTCACTGCTGTGATCTTAAATATATGGAGAATTTTCAAATCTTCAAAATATGGACATGCACATGCTTTAGAAATGTTTTTTATTTGTTTTGTTTGCTTGTGTTTTTAATTTGTAAAACATACTGCTGATGTCTAAATAACAGTAATTGTCATAACAGCCTTTTACTCTAGAAGTAGGTTAGATGTTAGGGTATGAATGTTTCCCATGCTATAATTAACAATAATGACTTGTGTAGCCACATCAAAAAAAAACCAGCAAGTTTTTTTTCTGTAGAGGCTTTGGCAAAAACCCCACCTTTTCTGAAGCGAAGTAAACTATAAACTAATAAATGGCTTTTTATCTGGTTTTAAACTGTAAGATGTGCATCTGTTGGGTTGTGGTTGTAAGCAAATTTAAACTGAATGTTTAGTTCTGTCCTTTATTTGCTATTCTACAGTATTTTCATCAGAATCTCAATCAATATTTTATAGTTTAATTATTTTTTTCACACCAGCTGTGTTCATGGTTAGGTAGAAAAGTGTTTCAAGCTTGTGGTCAGAGAATTCTCTTGAGAGGATCTGGCAGTTCTTGCCAACGGTTATGTTCACTCTTCAGTGATGGATTGTCACTTGCTGAATAAACCAGGGGAGAATCTCACCACGAAAAGGATGTTTTTTACTTTCAGAGCTCTCTTTATGAGCAGGAACATCAGCATATGGGGAGGAAGTAGACTGGGATGCTTTAAGTTTTGTATGGAAATCTCTGTAGTGATGAGTATTTTGAGCTCTTTGGGGAAACACTGTTATATTCCCTTGATAATAAAATACATTTTAAATTAATTTGTTTATGTTTACTAGGAAATTTTCTTGCCCATCCCTTTTAAAAGGGAGGTCCAGCATTTCTGTTAACTGCTAACTTGTTCCTTTCTGCCTTTCTAATCTCTGACTGTCAGCATTCAGAATTAATTGAAATGTTCAGCTTTTCAGTTGGTGCATAGAGCGAGCTAGGGCTTTTCAAGGACTCCCAATGACACCTTCTGTAGGTGTTTGTGTTTTCACATTTGTTCACTTTTCTGTAGCAGTTGTTTTATAATAACTTTACAGATGATTGAAAGGAAATTGAAAGGAAAATTCCTACAAGTCTTCTTAACCCTTTTTTCTACTCCATGTTTAGAAGCGTGCAAGAGCAAGAGTGTGCTTGGAGCGTGTGGCATTTTCATTTTTTGACTGCTTTGGGAAAAGGCACTTTATGAGAAAGCTATGTCACTGGTCTTCATGCATGAGAGAATTTACCAGTTGCCTTAGAACTCAAGTGGGAGGGATGGACTCTGTAGTGCAGCTTATTTAATGGTTTGCTCGCCTCCATTTATTGTTATAGTCAGGTAACCTCTTTTAGCATAGGTTACCTTTATTCTGGTTTTATATATTGAAGACTAATGCGATTCTCATGAGCACTGCAGCGGTAACCTTGTACACACTCTGCCCTTCTTCTGTGTGACAGTCTGTCAGTGCTTTAGCTACCTATGTTGCTTCTCTTGCCTGTGAAATTACCACTGTTATTTGTTGGCTTTTAAAGTGTTCTGCCCCTAGTGTTGTGTTTAAGAATGTGCCTCTGACTTGTTACTACATTTTGTTAGGTGAACAGTATTCTCATTAGTTTGTGATTTGTCTGAGGGAAGTCCAGAAATAGAAACATGTATGTTTGAAGGCCCTACGTGTCCTGTTGAAGATTTTTGCGTAAAGTTGCACAATTAAAGACCTGCAATATCCTTTCTATTTATTAATCTTTGGTAGCTCAGGGGAAAATGAACACTTGCTTCCATAAACTGGTGTTTTGGTTTCTGAAGGATTTTCTTGGTAATACAGTATAATGTTGGCAACCAAATGCATGTGTACTTCCGAAAGGATTGTTGTGGCATGATGGAGTAGGAGAATGGAAAAGACCAGCAGTCACGGGGATGTTGTGCCATAAAGCAGGTGTGTGTTGGTGATTTCCAAGCATGTTATTTCCTCACCTTGTTGGATGCGTACAGCCTGCTTCAGCAGGACTTGCTCTTCTAGTTTTGTGCTAGGGGAGGATGTTGCACTGAAGGTTTCTTGCTTTGGAGCCTAACTGATCTAGTGGTCAAGAGAAGGGGAGGTTTTGTCTGTTTTCATCATTGTGGTTTTAAGCCTATTTTATTTCTTTGTTCAAGCCTGAGATACTTTGAGAAGTAGAATATTGCACCTAGACCAAGTGGTCTAGTCTGTTAAAGAAAGGCAACATATACAAAAGTGTTTTAAAGGTGTGAGTGATACTGGAAATAAAAATGCAGTGATGAGAACTGTATATACTATTAAGCAGAGGCTGCAAATAGCCTATTGAATGTTTTGCACAGTAGTTTGAAAATAAACCAAATAAAATTGCTTACTGTTACCTTGCAAAACTGTTCTAAGATATACATTGATAGTTGTGAGGATTCTGAGAGGATGGGTGAGAGATCGTAAGTTAAAACTACATGCTTTTATAGTAGTACGATTTTATGGAAATGAAAAAAACACAAGTCTGTGTGATTTAATGTTTCTTGTGTTTGAAAATAGTGAACAAATTCTGAGTTCTGTTGTGTAGTATTGTACTAATCTCTGAAAGTACTTGCAATTTTGGAAATGTTAAATTTGCAGCTTATAAGTAATTGGTTGTGATAATGACAGGCTGATTTTTTTATTTTTTTTTTTGTTTTAATTATCACTTTTTGGGATTCTTTTAGAAGTAGCTGACGCAAACACACTGTCTGTGCTCTGGTGAAACAAGTGTCTTGCTTGTGGGCTGTCCAAAGTTGCTTAATAGCTGAAAAACATAACTCCAAAATCCTATGGGATACACCAAATTAAAGATAACAAATAGTTGTATATTCTTTAGTGGTCTTCCAGTTGCTGCCCATCTTCTTTCATTCCCTTTCCACAAATTCTTCTTGTTCTGTTTAGCAACTAGTCTCTGACTGAAAGGAAGAATGGAAAATGCTACAGCCAGAGATAAATTGCTGCTTTGCCCCATCGTCTGCTTCCTGCTTGGCAAATTGAGGAAAAGTTTAGAGATGGGAGGAGTTGTCTCCTTGTTCTTTCTTGTTTCTGCCAGCAAGAGAAGGCCTTGCAGCAGTTTTACGCTGAACTCTGGTGCAGAGTAACAGTTCCTGCTTGCTGTGCAGCTTCACCGGGCTTGCTGAGATTGGACACAAAAAGTGCAGTGAAGAAAGCTGCATCAAGATTGTGACAAATTTTGCTGCACTTCTTCCAATAACTTCAGTGAAATGTAGAATTATTGTGTACTCCCTGAAGTTGTTTAATAAGCAATATTATTTTAGATAATGCTGAAATTTGCTAAATTTATATACACAGACTTCTAAAAAAGCATTAGTAAAAAGTGCTTATATAATCTCTTTAGCTTCATATGTGACTGCTGAGAAGTAAAACCAATAGAGGATGCTGGAGGTGAAGAAGATCAAAAAGAACTAAAATACTTTATAAGTAAAGGTTAAAAGCTAGAGCAGCAGCATAGAAAAGAATTAAATTTGTCAAAAGCTATCTGTGGTTTGTTAACATTGGATTGCAGTCAGATGCTGATCCAGCTGCTCACTTCCCCATCCTTAATAGGACAGGGAGAGAAAATAGGATGAAAAAGCTTTTAGGTCAAGACAAAGACCAACCCCTCTGGACCCCAGGATAAGAAAACCAAAGCCGTTAGCCTGCAGTATAAGATAAGTGGAATCAGATAACCGAAAGGTATAATTGTTCTGTAATTTTGGAGTTTGTTGGACATCTGCACGGAGGTGCAAACCGCTACGTGCTCCTTGCGCCAATAAAAGTGTGCTTTGCTTTACAGTTGCAGCTGTCAGGTGATTTCTTTGAATCAAGTTGGTGAGCCAGGTAGGAGACACTCCATTCAGCTGTGAGACCCTTTGGAAGTGGGGACCCTCAAGGTGCCCACTAGAGACTACTCCAGAGAGGCTCCCTGTCTCTGCTGGATCTTCATGGGAGCAGACAAGATCCTGAAGGATGTATGCAACTTAAAAGCACCTTTGAGTACTTGATAACTGGTTAGAGGGGCTGGCCTGTGGGTCGCGTTTGCCATAAGAAGCACGCAGGATAGGTGGCCCCCAGATCAATTAGTGATACCTGGGGGAGGGTAAAGGCTTGCTCCCTTGCACTGCAGGATTGGGACAGGAGTTGCTGCAGTGTCAGTTGGAACTTTTTATAAGAGGCTTGCTTGCATGCATGGGGGGATCTGCGGAAGCTGCCTCACTCTGTTAGGGTAACATCGCATCGTTTGTGTGATTATGAAAGAGTGCGGAAGTGTGCCTGAGATGCAGAACCATCTGAGTGTGGAGTCTTGATCTGTGGTTCTGTCTGGAAACACAGCTGGAGACAGATTAAGCAACAAGTACATAGTAAATAGATTGATTGTTTTGTGGGATGTGTGCGTGAGATGTACAGTCAAGCATGAAGTGAGTGAGGAGTCCTAGCTGCGGTTCTGTCCCTCCGTGAGGAGGCCGGCCAGTGAAGCGATGAAACAAGACTTGTTATTAAGTTACTATAAACAATATTACAGTGTAGTTACAGGCCAGCAAAATACAATGAGAAGTCCAGCATTAGTATAGTATGGTGCTATTGCTTACCTAGTGTGCATCGGTTTTTACCACAGTACTCTTGTGTTTTGAGTATCAAAATACCTAGCATGGGTCTAAACATTGAAAAACATACAGAACAGCTATTTATTGTGTTTTAGAGTTATGGTTTATATCATTAAGCTGTGAGTTTTACCAAGTTGTGTTCCCAGTCAGGGAAGAATCCTGCTCTGGCAGTGGGGTTGGACTAGATGATCTTTCAAGGTCCCTTCCAACCCCTGACATTCTGTGATTCTGTGAAAGGAATGATAGCAGGATTTGAATTAGGTATTGGAATAATCGTAGCTATGGTGCTGAGTCTTGTGATTTACAGTATTTGGAGGTGTTTTCAGCCATCAGTATCAGTGCTGTGCCCTTTGTTAATTTGAAGGGAAGGGGAATAGGATTTGAGTAATTTGAGCTCAGTCGAGTACTGAGGTCCCAGCACGAAGCCCATTGAGGCGTGTCCTGAGGAGGAGGAATATTCCTAGGAAGAATACCTGGGGAAAGCATAATGATTAAATATTGCAATCAATGATGGCCACTGTACAAACTGGAAGATGAATAAAAGTGGCTGACAAATGGGTCCCTGAATTATAACACTATCCTGCAATTAATGCTTTTTCTCCGAAGGGAAGGAAAATGGGATGAGGTGGTATATGCAAACATGTTCATTACTTTGAGAAACACTCCTGAGTGGCAGAGGGAGTGTGGGGTTAATGTAGCCCCCCAAGACCCTCTAGTTTTGTCATTGGAGAGGGATAACAAGAAATAGGGCCTTAACAGGCCTTCTGTTCCATAGGGCAGAGGTGTTTGAAATATAGGGAATAACTGGAAGAGAGACTGGTGGATTTTGTTTCCCCTACTGGGGATAACATGGAGGAGGGCAATATTTCAGGTGATGTACATGCCTCCCTTATGTCCCCAGCCCCTCAGGGGGGAGGGAGGCAGGAACAGGGGGATCCCCTTCCTGTCCTTTTCTCTACTGAGTGGGAGGACTCAAGCCAGAATGCGAGCCAGATCAGCTTCCCCCACACTGAGGGGAGGGGAAACAAAATGGGAAGTGATACAGGCTGCCCTATGGGAGGCTGCTGGTCCAAGGGGTCCCATAAGGTTGAAGGTAAATTTCTCCATGGGAGACCATGGTTCTCCATGGTTGCCCTCTATGTTAAGAGCTGGATAGACTGTGAAGAACTGGCTCTGAGTAACAGGCATGACCAGGTTGAGAGCTTATGGGTGAAACTTAAACATCAGAACAAAGATCAGCTTGTAGCTGGAGTCTATTACAGGCCACTTGATCAATTGAAGCATGCTGATGAGGCCTTCTTGCTTCAACTGTAGGAAGCTTTAAGCTCACCAGCCCTCGTCTTGGTGGGAGACTTTAACCACCCAGACATCTGCTGGAAGACCAATACAGCAGGCTGTAGGCAGTCTAGGAGACTTCTGGAGTTTGTGGATGACAACTTTCTGGTACAGGTCCTAGATGAACCAACCAGAGACAAAGCACTGCTAGACCTGGTGCTAACCAACATGGAAGAACTCGTTAAAGATGTCAAGATTGGAGGAAGTCTAGGCTGCAGTGATCATGCC
>VWZX01007704.1:508-76232 GCA_013399015.1 Galbula dea
GGAGGTGCTGAGGAAACCGGTGTTGTGATTGACGGAGTAAACTGTTTCGCTGTGGCTGCTGTGCACAGTCCCTTCGGCCGCTTTCTCAGCGTGCCCCCCCATTCCCTCTGATGGCGCAGCACTTAATTCGCTTGCTCTCTGCGATTCCTGATGTTTACAATTGGAGCAGATGTGTAGCATACACATACTTCGCCCAGGTATCAAAATCCATATAGTAACTACTGATTTTTCCTGATGGGAAAAATTTGCACCCATGTCCCACAGCAGCTCACCTCGTTTATTCTTCCTCTTTTTTCTTATTACAAGGGCAGTCTGGACCTCAACGCTCGTGCAGCTCGTAGCTGCTTCTCAGCTGCTGGGCTCCGTCTGAATACAGGCTTCTCGCCACACGGGCCTCGCCTCACACAGGGCACCAGTTGTCGCAGCACGACAATATGCCGTTTACGACAAGATTCAGAAGAGGGATTTTCAGATGGATCTGACTCACACACAGACAAAAGACATGCAGTGGTGGTCGCATTTAATCTACAAAGTGAGAAGTATAGGCCAGGCAAAATACAAGAGTCACAGGTAGAAGAAGGTATACATAAGGAAAAATGGCTAGCAAGAGCCATCACTAACAAGCATTCTTTTATACCTGTACAGAAAGAATAACAAACTATCATGTAATTTATTGATTGGCTAAGTTGAATTAGAGTCCAGCTACTATTGGTCACACAGTCCATGGGAAGATGCTAAACTTTCTCTCTGCAGCTGCACTTCGTATCTTCAGTTCATTGTTCTTGTTTTTCTTTCTGTATCACCTCCTCAGCATTCTCATGGGTACAGGGTAATCTTGTCAAGGTTGAAGTCTGATGTTCCCATGGGGCCTAGAGACCAGCTGTCCACCACAGGTACCCATTGGCTGACAAAGCAGCTGGTCCACGAGTAGTTCCACATGTGAGCAACAGGATGTGAGCTTCTACAGCCTAACAGTGAACTTCTAAGAACAAGGCAGGGTCCAGCCCAACACACAGGCTTCTGGATTGTCTTCTGGTTTCTGGCAGCCGAAAAACTTCACGAAAGGCCATGAGCCCCTGAGTTTGCTGTCCTAGCCTGAGACCTTGGGGCCAAGCAAGTCACAAGCTCCTGTAGAGCAGCTGCTGAACTAGTTTCATCATTGCCCCTCTGCAGGAGGTTGTCACACACACATAAAGCCTGTGGGGTTGTCTCCCTTCCTGGCCTCTGTCTCCTATGGTGCTACCCATAACAAGGAGCTTTGTGTCTCTACAGGACATCAATGCATACAATGGGGACCAACCCGAGGAGAAACTCCCTTTCCCCATCATTGCTGATGCAAACCGGGAGCTCGCCGTCAAGCTGGGCATGCTGGACCCAGATGAGCGGGACAAGGCTGGCATGCCTCTGACTGCTCGTGTGGTGAGTACCTGGCCCTGGACTACCGCAGCACGGCAACCTCAGAAGCAGGCATCATCTGCCATCTTGCCCTTTGTCCATGGGGCTAAGCTTGAAGATGGGGGCAGATCACCTGGGTGGAGATGACTCTTCCCTGGGCTAGATCTATGGGTTGTGCTGCAGGAAGAGGCTGGTGTAGCTCTGGCCTGCTGGCAACAGCTCCATCTTGCTGTTGCCACCACCTTATCCTGGTTGTACCTGTCCTAACACGGAGAGGGACATAAGTGGTTGATCTTCTGGACTTTCCCTCTGCCCTCCCATGCTTGCATTAGCCAGGTGTGCCTGTGGGTCAAGGAGAGGAAACACTTGAAGCGGCAAAACAAACTGGCATTGCAAACAAGACCTCCTAAAGCAAACACCGTGTTCCCTCTGCCTGGGCATCACTTGTTGCTCTAGGAGATCCCCACCGTAGCATTTCCCCTGTCCCAGCCTGCTCAGCCCCTGACCCTGTCTCCTTTGTGCTCAGGTGTTCATTTTTGGCCCAGATAAGAAGCTGAAACTCTCCATTCTGTACCCAGCCACCACTGGGAGAAACTTTGATGAGATCCTGAGAGTGGTGGACTCACTGCAACTGACAGCATACAAGAAGGTTGCTACCCCTGTGGACTGGAAGGTAAGGGGGGGAGCAGAGCTCATAGATGGACACTGAAAACATGCGTTGAAACATCAGCCAGCCTCCCCTGGAGAGGGATGCATAGGGTGAAGAAAGCTGAGGAAGTTCTGGGGTATGAGTTAGATCCCAGGCCCCAGAGCAGTTGCAGTCTGGAGTCATCCACAACCTCCTGTCCCTGCCCTCAGTCACTGGTGCCAGCAAATAACTGGGCTTGGCCCTTCCTGGTTGGTACTTGAGTGCTGGGCCGAGGCAGGTCCTGCCTTTGTTGTCCATGATAAGGAAAGGCACTAGCAGCTGTCATTGTGCCAGAATCCACTCAAAGCTAGCAAAGGTGCAAGCCCCTACCTGGACCAGCTTACTACTGTCTCGCGTTTGAGCCAGGAAGGGCCACTATGGGCACAGCTCCACTTGCCCAGCCAAATCCTACCCTCATGGAAAATTAAGAGTTGAAGTTGTTTTGTTGTGGCCATCACTGTTCAGTAGCATTATTTAAAGCTCTTCAAAACAGTTTGGGCAGCCAAAATAAAGCAAAAACAAAGCAGGACAGTCTGGTTGCTTTAGCTAGCCGGTGTTTCCTCAGCCCAGCAGAGCTGCTCAGCTCCTGGACCTGTCCTGCCACTGGCTTTGGTAACTGTTACTGAGAAAGGCTACCTGTCTGGACACAGAGGACATGTTCCTGCTGTTACAGGATGTCCTGGAGAAGTCCTGTGTTATGAGGCAGGACCTGGCTCCCAAAACATTGTCCCAAATGTCTGCTTCATCTGGGCAGGGAGGCCCCACAGGCAAAAGCCTCCAAGGTTGAGTAACTTGGGGTATTCGTGCACTTCACTGTGCCTCTCCAACCCTCAACACTAGTGTCCATGTCCTGAGTCTACAACAAACAGCGCCTTCACTTCCTGGGGCAAAGCAGAGCATGGAGGCAGCCGTGCCTCTGAAGACTCCCGTTTCATGCTCTCAGTGGCATGAGGCCAGCTCACGCACCTCCCAGGGGAGCACACCTTTCCCTAGGGCTTGGCACAGTGAGGGGGAGCCAGCATCATCTGCCCAGGGGCACCTGAGCAACAGGAATAGATGAGCAGACTCGGGCAAGCTGTGCTGCCTCCTCCATTGTAGAGATGACCAAATTCCCCTCTCATTACTCCTTGTTCTTGTGTGAGTGCTGTGAGAAAGAACTGGTCTGTGGGATTCCATTGGCAGGGCTGGCAGAAGGCACAGCTCTCCTTTCAGCATCACCTACGCCTCCCAGTGTAGCTCCCACTGCTAGCTCCAGGCTGAGCTGCAGGGGACATACCTGGGGTGCTGGGGCTGAGCATGCAACGTCACCTGCTAGCAGGAACATGTCACCTGCATCCAAGCCTGCCAGCTCCTCTGCTGCCCTCACGGTTCTCATTTGCTCCTCAGCCTGGTGACAGCGTGATGGTTGTGCCCACCTTACCTGATGAGGAAGCCAAGCAGCTTTTTCCCAAAGGAATCTTCACGAAGGACCTCCCATCGGGCAAGAAATACCTGCGTTACACTCCGCAGCCAGAGTGAGCAAATCTGCCCAGCTGCTCTGCCGGGCTGCACCTCATTAGGTATCAGGAGCCTTCCACAGAATCACAGAATCACTACGGTTGGAAAGGACCCTCAAAATCATCTAGTCCAACCAATAGCCCTACACTACTTTCATCCCTAAATCATCCCCTGAAGAAACACATCTATCTGCTTCTTAAAAACCTCCAGGAATGGTGACTCCACCACCTCCCTGGGCAGCCTATTCCAATATCTAACCACTCTTTCAGTAAAGAAATTCTTCCTAATATCCGATCTAAACCTATCCTGGCACAACTTAAGCTCATTCCCTCTAGTCCTGAAAGCATTCCTTTGTTCCCAGCTGCTAGCACCAAAGCTTTAAACAAACCCACTTTGCTAAGACATTCACAAAATCATTGGTTTTAAGAATGGAGTTCCTTTCCATAGCTACTTTTAACTCTTTTGGGATCGGTGTTAAATAAAATGTGCAAACATACAATAATTTGCATAGCAAATCTCAAGGGACTGACCCTGAAATAGAAATCCAAACTGTTAGGTTTAAGATATTCTATAGTCATAATACACTTAAAATGGTAAAAAATAATTTTCCACTTTAAGTCTAGTAGAAAAAGTATTTCTGATGTAGAATTCTTATAGTTACTAGCTGAAAAAATTGAAAGGCTGAGGGAGCTGGGTCTCTTTAGCTTGGAGAAGAGGAGGCTAAGGGGTGACCTCATCTGTGCTTTTAAATATGTGAAGGGTGTGTGTCAGGAGGATGGGGTCAGGCTCTTCTCAGTGAAGCCCAGTGACAGGACAAGAGGCAATGGCTGTAAGCTGAAGCATAGGAGGTTCTGTGTGAATACACGTAGAAATTTTTTCCCAGTTGAGGTGCCAGAGCCCTGGCACAGACTGCCCAGAGAGGTTGTGGAGTCTCCTTCTATGGAGGTATTCAAAACCCGTCTGGACACGCTTCTGTGTGACCTGCTCTGCTGCAGCAGGGGGGTTGGACTGGATGATCTTTCGAGGTCCCTTCCAACTCCTAATATTCTGTGATTCTGTGATTCTTTGCAATGAAACATTATTCCTTTGGAATCTTCAAGATTCTGTAACTTATTTTCAAACACTGTGATGAAATATGGCCTGGAATCTTTGGCCATTTGAACACACAAAGGAATTCTGAAGCTATTAGCAGGATCTTCGACATCCCAAATTTCACACATACTGCAACCAGGCTTTTTTCTGCTTCCATGTGCACAGCTCCTGGCTCCCTGAGACCACACGATCAGCAGCCTTATACCATTGCACTGTAGGTGCATCTCGATACTAAAGCAATCCTCCCCATCCTTTTTATCCCTCACATCCCCTGAAAACTAAAACTCTGGGTGTTTTCTTGCCTTGAATCAGCCCCAAAAGAAGTCAGCAGGCCAGTTGGAGCCCCAGGGCTCACAGCATGGAGTCTCTCCTGTTCATCATGAGATGAACATTTCCTGAAGGCATGGTGAGAGGCGTGGTGTCAGCAGCAAGATCCAGAGCAGTGTCCTGCTGGGCTTACACACCTCCCATTATGGAGCTTCAGAGGCTCCAAACAGCTGCCTGCCTTTTGGAGAAGCCGTAACTAACGCGTAACACCTTTGGTCCCACGCGTAGGTGAGCAGCTGCAAACTCTGTCACTTGTTACTGCTTTCTCATCTCTTGCTTTGTTTTCAGGTTTTATGGAAGAGGGAATAGAGCAAATAAACTGATCTTCAGTACTACCTGCAGTATCCCTTGTCTGCCTCTGCTGGTGTCCATGGCATCCTGCCCATTTGCTTTATTCCCTGTGGCCAAGCAGCTGGGACGTGTGCTCATGCTTCTGGGTGGGTGGGTGGCAGCAGCACAGTCTGCTCTTGTTCTTGCTCTGTCAATTAGGCACTTTGGAAATGCAGGTTGTCCCAGGGCATGTCATCTCAAACAAGTCAGTGGGGCCCAGGGCAGTTGCGCTGCTCCTGCTTTGTGGCAGAGCTTTGGTGGCGGCAAGGAGGAAATGTCTGCTAAAAGCATGCCTCAGCCTAGCCTGCCGTTAGGTGGTGGGGGGGGTCATACCCTGCTTCCCAGGGCATGATGGTAGAAGCTGTGTTAACTCCTCTCTGTTCTCCTGCAACTACACCTTGGGCATCTGTCAAGAGATGAGCAATGTTTTAATGTAACACCAGCAAAGAAACCCACTCACCCAATTGCTCAGAGGCCGTCTTCCAGCATGTCTGTGTGCTCAGGGCAATCAGCAACACTCAAAATGAGCAGCTGTTAAAGAAATTGGCTGGCTCAGGGCACAAATGTACTCCACAGCAACCAGGGACTAGTAGGATTGATGCTTACAGTAAACAATGCACTAGATGCAATGAGCTACGCTCCAGGAGAGCGGCACCCACACCCACCTGGGACATGGCCCAAAAGTCCTCAGACAACATCCAGAGCCACTGGCTTCTAGCACCCATTACAGTCCTCCTTCAGCCCAGAGTGCAGACCAGGCCATTCCACTCAGGACATCCCCAAACATGGCTGTGTTTCAGAAACCTCCCTCTTTTATTGCCCAAAAAAAAGTGTGTGTATCACTATTTAACTGCTTCCAGGAACTATATAGTGAACATTGTAGTTTTCCCCAAATTACTTTTAAATGAGCCTTCATGATGAAATTCTGCATTATCCCCATGTTTTATTTTTATTATATAAAGAAAGCCCTAGTCTCTGCATTGATTCTTGTTCCCCCTTTTTTAAACTGCAAGAAGTGGGAGGGGGATCTGCAATTTCAAAGCAAAGCAAACCCATCTCTTTTCTGTGTAGTTTTTCAGCCTTATTAAGCTTGGCAGCTTCCCTAGTTCCCCACAGCTGTGCTGTCTGAGCTCCCGTGTTTCTTGCTGATCTGGTTTCCTCTAAGGGAAAGAGGACTGCCCCCAACCCAGAGCTTTCCAAAGAACTGCCCAATTTTCTGGAAGCTTTAGGACACAGCCCCACAGCAAGCTTTGTGCAAACAGGGAAGGGGTACTGCAGGGTGAGCACAACCTCTCTGGAACACCAGAAAAGCCGCCTATGAGTCAGGACAAGGGGGCCGAGTCCAGTCACAGACCCAAGGGCTTAAAACCAGCAGAGGCAGGTGCCACTGCCAAGCCAGGCAGCCTTCCTGCCCGCTCCCCATGGCCACCACCATGGCCCCAGAGGTACAAGCCAGACAGATGGACTCAAGCAAACACAGGCTTTGGTTCCAGTACAGCTCGAGTGCTTTTCTTTTAATCCCAGAGAAGTGAAATGCAACACTTGTTCAAGTTGGTAATAACATCCAGAGACAGAAGTCCAAGCCCCCTAGTCAGTAAAGTCATTTGTGTTTAAGGCACTCTGCAAAATCAGCTTTCCTCTTCTTCCAATTTTTCCCACGCAGCAGCAGAATACCTGGTTTGGTCCTCTTCATAGCAACACCCACATTCCTTAGCTCTTCTCACCAGCTCTGGGAATTGTCAACAGCAAATCCAACAGGAGCCAAACAAGAGAAACACCAGGCCAGGTCAATAAATACAGACAGGCACGGGAGGCAGCACAGCGCCTGTGGAGGGGGCACCGGGACTTCAAGCTCTGCAGGAAGGGGACAGGCACTGCATGTCCTCCCTGCAGGCACCAATGTGATTCCCCTTCCTTTCTCTACACCCTGGTTCCAAAAAGGGATGGGAGCACAGGAGCCCACAAAGAGCCCTCCCCAGTGGTGTCCCTTACAGAAAGCAACACCCCAAAATGCAGGGTGCTAGGTGGGGGACATCCAGATGCCCCTTACCATGCAGCAGAAATGACCTCCCAGCCTTTAATAAATAATAAATACCAATAAATAACTTAAACCATAAATAAATAAATAAATAAATACATAAATAAATAAATAGGTAAGTGACCCGAGGACAGAGCAGATGGGGCACCCCAAGGCTCAGGGTAAGGGGAAGTGTGCAGGTGAGCATTTCTGTGATCTGCCCCTCCCTGAGATAATGGGGTACTGGTGCATAAGGGGGGGAAGGCATCCCATTGGGACAACTGAGCCCTGGAGTTCTGGTGCTCGTCCCTAATGCAGACTCTGCAGCTGGGGCTCCCTCTCAGAGCACCCATCTACTGATCAGCGGCAGGCCATAGGGATGCAAGCTGAACCTGGACTCGCACCTGGAAGCTCTTGCCCACTGCCTCCTTCCTTTCCCTTCAACACAGAGCTCTGCATTCAGGCTCCAATGGTCACCGCTACTAAGCTTGGGCAGATGCTCACTCAGCACTTACAGCTGAGTGTGAACACATACCTCTTGGGAACACACAAAATGCCTGCATAGTTTTGCAAACATTGCTTGCAAATTTTTTCTGCAAAACAATTTTTGCAAACCTTCACTCTTTGTTCCTTTTTTTTTCTAACAGGGAAATCCTCACAAAGACTACCCACAAAGCATCTAACCAATTTATGTGCACCAAACACAGGCATGGAAGCCTGGTAGAAGCCCAGAGGGGTGAACACAGGCATGGCCCCAGGGTGCAGCCAGAGCCTGCCTGCAGGCTGGGGCAGGCCTGGGAGTGCACGCTCAGAGCTATGGCCAGGCACCAAGCCGAACACCAGCACTGAGTGGCACCAAGCACCTCCCAGGGGATGCTGCAGACATGCATGGACAGAAATGGTGTCCACTGCTGTCTCAGTGTTGGGGCAGACTGCTGAAACTCTGGCTGGTCAGCACATCCCAAAAGATGGCAACAAATTCAACAGCATCCCTGCACCAGCAGCCTTCTCTCCCAACCAGCTGGCACCATAGCTGAGACACAGCAGCTCCACAGGCTGATGGCCACTGTGCAGTGCCCAGACACAGCCCTAGACCTTCCCTGCAGGTTTTCAGGAGCTGGCTCAGACAGTCTCTCTGTGACACAGTTATCCTCTTCCAGCACAGAGCCCATCTCAGGGCTATCCATTTGTTGGGGAACCCTTCCTCTGGCTTTTTAGCTCTGATGTTGCCAGAGACAATTCTCTCCCACTGGGTCAAAAGTCTGCCTTATTTCAAACCAAAAGGTACTGACCCTCCTCCTCCTCCCCCAAACGTTAAGGAAAGTTCTATTTAAAGTTTCTAAACCCTCTCCACACATTTGTTGAGAAACAAAACACCAGTGACGGAAAAAGCTGCCATCAATCCCACACCAGGACAAAACTACGGGCAGTCTCACAAGAGCAGGACATCTTCCCATGCCAGCAAGCTCCCAGTAGAAGTTTTGCTCCAGAGCAAACCAAAGCTCAGAGGCCCCTCTCCCTCCAAACCTTTCCCACTGCAAGGCTGTAGCCCTCGGCGAGACCCAGAGGTAGGCACCAAAAGCAGCAGGTTTCCAGCCTGCCATGAGGCCAAGCAGGACCACTGGCCTCAGCACAGGGGAGTGTGCATGAAGGTGCCAAAATGCAACGCTCCCAAAGGTTAAAAATAAATTAATAATCAAACCAGCAGCAAACACTACTGAGATTTCATGGGGATTTCACAGGGATTTTTGGTCTAAGATGCCCAGAGAGGCCCTTCACCAGCAGGGACGAGAGTGCACGTTCTGCCCTGGAAGAAAACAAGCCATGGCTGAAGCTTTGCAGGAGCTCAGCCGTGCTCTGCAGACCAATGCCATAGGGATGTGCTGGCACACCACAGGGAGAAAAGCAGGGCTGAGATAGGCATCATGACAGCCAGGCTGAGGGCAGTGTTGCTAATACTGCAGGAAAGGCTTCGCACATAAGCGCTGAACATAGTGACTCTCCCCAGGCTCTCTTGATAGCAAGATAGATGAGACCCTCCCAGCAGGAATTACCAACATCCCCAGGGTAGCACAAACCTCCTGTGGCACGAAGGCAGGGGCATGAGCTGAGCGCCACAGGACTCATGCCAGGGCAGCAGACTGACCAGAGAAAGCAGAAAAAAACAGAACCACTTGCCCAGGAATGACAGGATGCCTAGGGCATTGGCAGTGCAGTTGTTGCTTACACCTCAGCTGTATTTCGAGGGTGAGATATTGGGAACTGCAGCTTGCAGCCCGCAGCCCTGCACCACTCTGCAGAATGGACAATGCCAGACATTTAGGCAGCGAGGGGTGAGGAGAAAGGCAAATAAAACCCCCTACTGCCCCCAAGAACCTGCAGCAGCAGGAGGCACTGCCCAGACAGCACGCTTTCCTCCTCCTTCCCAGGCAAACCAGGCCTCCCCATGTAGCCTCTGCTCACATCCCTGCCTCCAACTCACGGAGAGGAGACCTTGATCCCTGCAAAGCCTGGGGAGCTACCATAAGGCATGCCATCCCCGCCACCAGTATCCCATGGGTGGCTAAGTAGAAGGGTCTCCATGTGAGCTGGCATTTGCGTGGAAAATGAGCAAACGCCCAACTTCTTGCAAGGGACTTGGGTCTGCAGTAGAAGCATGCAAGTCCCAGAGTACCTCCAAACTGGTTTGGGTACCACACACATACAGACAGCAAGCACCTGGGGCTGGTAAATGGGCACTTCTCCCAGTTTCTCACTTGACTGAGAATCGGCCTTGGGTCTGGAAGAGAGGGGTCAGCAGGACTAGGGGCGGGGAGAGGGAAGGCTGAGGAACTGTGAAGATTTAGTGCACCTTAAAACACATGGATATCTAACCTGCCCTTAGATCTCACCCCAAGACAGAAAAGAGCTATGGCATCTCCTACACTCACAACTACTCCAAACACACCCAGACGCATGCAAAACATGTCCCAGTTCCCCTCAGCTGTGGAAACCGCCTCCTGGGCAGTGGTCCCAGCCAGCACCCAGCACTGCCAGCTCCTGCTCCACTCCCACCCCAGCAGGCAGTGCAAGGGGTTGATAACCAACGTGAAATCCATAGGTACAGACACCACAGGGAGATCCATGCTCTGGCAGGATCACTGTAGGAGCCCTCCACATCCAGCTTGCACAGTCTCCACTTCTACCTCCAGCTGGGTGGAAACCAGCATTTGCTACAGGCACGATTCAATATCACACTCACGCTCCTTGCATTGCCCTGCAAGGAAAGATAAGGTGTTTGGGTCAGACAACCTCTTTGTGAGCCACAAGCACCTAGAAGTACTTGATTTCACTTCCTTGGAAATCCTCCAGCTCAGCAATCCCTCTTCCATGCCCCTGTACCAGACAGGCTCTCTTTCTGTCTGAGGAGCTGTCTTTCCAACCACAGCTACGAAGGCAGGAGAACCCCAGAGGTCTGCTTTCGCTCAGAAACCCCGTTTGCTTCTAGCAGCTGACAGCACCCAGGTCCTCACACGTGTGCCCTGGCATTGCATTACTTGGGAGGTATCACAACTATAGGCTGTCCTCTCTTGGGTCTCCACATGAGGACTTGGGCATCATTGGCATTGGGTTTCACTAGTGCATTTGGTGGGATGGGCTCCATCCTGCTGAGGATCCGGGGCTGCTCCTGCTGAGTCCTTCCCACCAGCCGTGCCCGTTGCCCCAGCAGCTGCATGGGATCAACTTCAATGTCCACTCGCATCCTCCACTTTATAGTCTGCAAGATGATCTTTTCCTTAGTGGTAGTGTTCATGGCCACCAGCCACGTGGTAAAGCTCTGGTCCCTTTTAATTCTGGTCAGGAGTGGCACATTACTGTTGCTCACAGGAACAGCCCATGTCACACTGGGGTAGAAATTGTCATTCATGCTCACCGAGAACCTGGAGATCTTGTTAGTGGGCCCAACCAGGGTCACAGTTTCTGTGGTGTTTCCATACCAAGGGTAGCTCACACCATCCGAATCGCTGATGGCTTTTACTCTTCCTTCTCGCAGGTCGGGCAGCTCCCAGCTTGACCTAGTGAAAGGGAAGAGAAAGGCTAGGTTAGCAGGGAGACGGGGAGGCTAGCATCTCTCTGCCTACAGCCAGCTGTCAAGCATCTCCTTCAAGAACAAATTCAGCTTTGGTTCCTTTGCCTGGTCCCTCACAGCCAGCTGAAGCCTTTGCTCTGCCAGCACACCACCATTTTAATTAACCTGCAACCAAATCAAGTGGGCCAAAACTCATTGTTGAGTCTCTCTGGGGTTGCTCTCTCCATCAGCTCCCATGCTGGAAGAGAACAGCCTTTGCCATCCACCAGCTGCAGCACCATGACCAATGCACTGGCCAAGCCCCTCAGCAGCTTCCTCCTGCCATAAAAGTCTGTGACTTTTTCCTAAACATGGATGCAGAGAGGCACGATACTTAAATATCATGATCACACCTGCTCCTGGTGTGATGAAATCCCTGCAATATGGCTGGGGGGAGGGAAATCTAGCCCAAACCTCAGCTGCTAACCATGTTAGCAACACTGCATGGCTACAGCAAGGGGGACAATTGCCACGTGGTAATTACGAGTGGGGTTTGGTGAGACCTCCTGCTATCAGAGAGTCGTGGTTAATGGCTCTTTGTCCAGGTGGAGAGCAGTGACGAGTGGTGTCCCCCAGGGCTCCGTCTTGGGACCGGTGCTCTTCAACATCTCCATTAATGACCTGGACATGGGTATCAAGTGCACCCTCAGCAAGTTTGCAGATGACACAAAGCTGAGTGGTGTGGTTGATACGCCAGAGGGGCGAAATGCCATCCAAAGGGATCTGGATAAACTTGAAGAATGGGCCCAAGAGAATAAAATGGAGTTTAATAAATCTAAATGTAAGGTCCTGCACTTGGGTAGGAGTAATCCTGGCTATGAGTACAGACTGGGTGAGGAACTCATTGAAAGCAGCTGTGCAGAGAAGGACTTGGGGGTCCTGATAGATGGAAAGCTGGATATGAGCCAGCAATGTATATTCGCAGCCCAGAAAGCCAACCGCATCCTGGGCTGCATCAGGAGAGGTGTGACCAGCAGACTAGGGAGGTGATTCTGCCACTCTACTCTGCCCTTGTGAGGCCCCACCTGGAGTACTGCGTCCAGTTCTGGGCTCTTCTACATAAAAAAGATGTGGACCTGTTAGAGCGAGTCCAGAGGAGGGCCACAAAGTTGATTAAAGGACTGGAGCACCTCCCCTACGAGGAAAAGCTGAAACAGTTGGGGTTGTTCAGCCTTAAAAAGAGAAGGCTTCGAGGGGATCTCATAGCTGCCTTCCAGTACCTAAAGGGGGACTATATGATAGAAGGGGAGAGACTTTTTAGATTCTCAAACTGTGATAAGACAAGGGGAAATGGCTACAAGCTACAAGAGGGGAAATTTAGGTTAGAGATTAGGAGGAATTTCTTTACCAGGAGGGTGGTTAGGCACTGGAACAGGTTGCCCAGAGAGGCTGTGGATGCCCCATCCTTGGCAGTGTTCAAGGCCAGGCTGGATGTGGCCCTGGGCGACCTGGTCTAGTAACTGGCATCCCTGCCCATGGCGGGGGGGTTGGAACTAGATGATCTTTAAGGTCCCTTCCAACCTGAGCCATTCTATGATTCTAAGTTTGAGCCCTAGCTTCAAATGAATTTGGCTCTGGAGCTGCCTGCAAGACGCAGAAGACACCAAGACACCATCCCCCCAGCAAGTGACAGACTCCACTCACCCCAACGTCCCCAAGTGCTCCAGTGCCACATGCAAACAAAGCCACCATGATGCAAGGATGCAGGCAAGCAGCACGAGGATCCGCTGCTCCCCTGGTACCCATGCCCACCACCCTGCCCACACCCCCTGGGCACTGGGAGCCTGCCAGAGAGCTGCAGAACAGGCCCCTCCGGCCATCTCCAGCCCCCTCTCACATCAACCCTCTCAAACAACAGAAGACACAGTGACAGAGCCAACAGCTTTGCCTCTCAGCATCCCCCCGAATCAACCCCACACTGGGCCTTGGGAGGAGTTGGTTTCCAGCAACCAGTTTTGCCCAGCAGTAGAAGCTTCTTCCTTTTAACACCAGCCAAGGGGGTAACTCCCCCAGCGCTGCCTGTGCCCACGACCTATTCTCAGACAAAACGCTCCTCAGAGGGATGGTGGCCTCAAAGCTCCTCGAAGGAGCGAGCTTTCGGTGGCCACGTGGCCGGCGCAGAAGCTGTGGGAGGAGAGCAGCCAACGCTGCCTGAACCGGGGCCACTTGAAGGCAGGTCTGAAAGGACAGAAACGGTGCCGGGAGCGGGTGCTGGGGTGAAAGTGACACGCGTGCGCGATTCTGGGTGCAGACATAGGCTGGGGGTGCAACACCCGGGGCTGGGGGTGCAGTGCCCGGGAGGCGGCAAGACCTCGCACACGATACTGGGTTGCCCATGCCGGACGCAGCCCGGTGCCCGCCGCAGGGCCACCACACTCCCATCTTCACTCCCACCATGACCCCTGGTGCCGGGTCCCGTCCCCCCCGCCCCAGCCTGGTGCGGGTGCCGGTAACGGCGCTAGTGCTCACACGCCGAGGTCGCTGTAGGTGTTGTAGAACTCCATGTGGTTGCAGGCCTGGATCCAGCCCACCACCCAGGTGTGCCGCCGGGCGATGGGCGGCATGAGGACGCGGGCCGAGGCGCGGAAGTAGGGCGTGCGGTACCGCAGCACTACCGGCGAGCTCTCCTCGATGGCGGTGGCCGCCGGCTCGATGGTGGCCGACACGTCGGACACCACGATCTGCTCCCGACGCACCCGCGCCTTGCAGGCCACGCTCTGCAGGCACCCCATCGCCGCGGCCGAACCGCGCTCATCCGCCGCCGCGCCGCGGGGCCGGGGGGACGGCTCGTCCCGCGGCCGCCCGCCCGCCGCGCATCGCCTCTGGTGCCGGCAGGGCGAAAGCGCCGCCGCGCCTCTTACGGCCCTCGCCGGTTGCCGTAAGCGGTCTGGGTGGGCACGTGTGCGGGGCTGTGGGAGGATGGGAGGTGGAGCACGCTCAGGGAGCCCCGCCTTGCAGGCGAGGAAGAAGAGATGGTGGAGAAACCTCCTCGCCACCAAAGGGCGCCGCAGCTCCTCTCAGGGGCGTTGTGACTCCATGGCAACCGTGTGCGTCACGGGGGGCGGTGGAAGAGGAAGCGCGGGGTTGCTCGGTACTGGTGAAATGCGGGCGTCCAGCACTCGGGGATATATATCCTGGGAGAGGGGAGGACTGGGCTCCGCCGGCGCAGTAGCGGGAGGCGGGGGTGTGGGGAGAGGCCCTGGGGAGGTTGCGGCGAGTAGAAGATCAGGTCCGGGCAGGGGGATGATAGGCGGGTCACCGGTGCCACAGCAGGCCTGGCAGCCAGTGACCACTCTCCACCTCTCGCAGGCCACCTCCTCTCGCCATGTCGAGTCCCCGGAGCAGCCGTGAGCGACGCGCCGGTGGCAGCGGAAGCAGCAGCAGCCGCCTGGAGTTCCTATCCCTCGTGAGCCAGCGCAGCCCCAGCGCCCCGGACAGCCCGTCACGTCGCAAGGAGACGGGCGGCTCCGCGGCGGCCCCGCTGCCCGAGGAGGACTGCATGAAGCTGAACCCCTCCTTCCTGGGCATCGCTCTTAGCTCTCTGCTTGCCATCGACCTCTGGGCCTCCAAGCGCCTGGGCGTCTGTGCTGGAGAGAACTCGGCCTGGGGCAGTGCACGACCCCTCATGAAGGTCATCGAGGTCTCGGGGCATGGCATCCCGTGGCTGCTTGGCACCTTCTGTGGGCTCTGCCAAAGTGACAGCTCAGCAGCGAGGGAGGTGCTGCTCAACTTGCTTTTCGGTGAGGCTGGGGGCTCACCAAACGGCTCTGCAGGCAGTGTCTGGCTCGAGCTGAGGTGGGAGGATGGCATCTGCAGAATGTGGTATTGCTGAGTAAACCTCAGCCTCCTACAGCCTCAAGGGAGCCAGCTGATTTTGAGTAACTGGTGCAGGCTCATCTGAGGTGCCTAGTACCAGCACAAGTAACCCTCCTGCTGGATGGTGTAGTGGTATGGATATGGCTCATCCAGCACAGCTCCAAAACCACACACTGAAACAGGTGACAGCTAAACTACTTCTGCAGTTGCACCAAACTTGCAGGGAGCTGAACTCTTAGTTCTTCAGCTAATCAGAACAGCACATTCCAGGTGCAGCTGCCTAGTGTTGAGAAACTATCCCATTCCCTGAAAAGGTGCTCTGGCATACAGATGTTTGCACCCTCTGCTCCAAGGAGGTTTGTCCCAGCACTAGGGCCTTGTCCAGCCCTCAACTCTCTGGCCCAGAGCCGCCCATCTCTCTGGGGCCATGTCCCAGGGTTGCAGCACCCATGTGGGGAAGGAGCGTTTCCTAATGTCCAAGCTGAGTCTCCCAAACTACATGTAAAAAGAGAAAAGCAACTGAACTGGGTTTATGGTGGGGAAGGGGGAATGTTCTTAAATGAATAATCAAAAAGAAAAAAATGAAGGGACTGAAAGGTTTGGTGTCCAGAAACAAGCCTTAGGACAAACAGAAGTCAGTTTCTCAAGCTTCCTTGGAAGAAGCAGTCCTGACTTTGAGCATTGGGCTAGCAGGGATGAAGAAGGCACCCTCTTGCCTCCATGAGAAAGTGCTCCTACCAAGTACTGGTTGAACACTTCTCACACATGCTTCACCTCTGACAGCCTTTAGCTCTCTGGGGGCAAAGCCATCATTATTTAAATAATCCTTTATTCAGCTCTTGAAAATGAAAGTGTGCTTAACTTTCCCCTCACAGTAGCAGGGAGAAGCTAGATGGCAGGAACCCTGGCACCACACCAGCTCAGAGGTCCTCACACTGACCTGTGGCTGTGTGGTTGAAGTGGGTTAATCATTCACCAAGGGCAATTTGACCCCTAGGCCCCTGTAAACAGGGTAGACAAAGTAATGCTGAATCAGCATAGGCTCTCAGGAAGGGAGTTGAAGTGGAGTTGTGGGGAATATTAACCCCTGTGTTGCCTTCACATTAAGGGTCAGATTCAGCCCTGAGTCATGGCTAGGTCAGGTTTTATACAGAAAGAAAAGCCCTGGGGTGCACACTGGGCAGAGCCCTATTGTTGCCTGTGGCAAGCAAAGGGTCTCTTGTTGCACAAGAACTGTGTGCTGCAAGAGCAGAGACTAAAGATGTGCTCGTGTTGCAGAAGGCCAAGTGCTGGGTGAGCACCACGCTCTCCCTACCTGGGTATTGGCCCCATGGGAAGTACTGCCTTTTCTTAGCAGCTTTTGGTAGCCAAGTGTTTTCTTGTTAGCTAATGGCTCTGCTTTAATTCTTGCCTTGTTTTTCTTAGGAAAACAAACAAACAAAACAAAAAACCCACACAGAAAACCAAACCTTGCTCACTCACTGTTACTGTCTCCTAGCATTGCTGCTGGACCTTGTGCTGGTGGCAGTGCTGAAAGGGCTCGTCAAGCGGCGGCGACCCACCCACAACAAGATGGACATGTTCGTCACCATCTCAGTGGACAAGTACTCCTTTCCATCAGGCCACGCCACCAGAGCCGCCCTGGTCTGCCGCTTCCTTCTGCGGCATCTAGTGCTCGCTGTTCCACTGCGGGTCCTTGTGGTGCTCTGGGCTCTCATCGTCAGCATTTCAAGGGTCATGCTGGGCAGGCACAATATGACAGACGTGCTCTTTGGTTTGGTGCTGGGCTACGCGCTGTACAGTGTAGTGGAGTACTGCTGGCTGTCCCCGCTCAGCGTGCCTGCCCTCTTTGCACTCTGGAGCCATTGATGGCTGGGACTTCCCAAAAGAGGAGGTGTGCACCTGGTTGTTTAAGTGTATACAAGGAGGGGATACCAGAACTTGAACTCATATCTTAACCCCATCTATTCAGCCAAGACACTAGTGGTGCTGCAGGCTCCTGGGCCTACACTTAGATGTTTGGTGCTGTCTTGCCCTCCTGATGGGCTGTCAGGCAGGATGTGCACTGGCCAAGCCCAGGGACATCTCAGCACGTTCATCTGGCAGCTCCCTGACGGTGAATCTGCATGCTCTCATTGGGCACCTGCTGCATTACACCCATGGTGTAACTGGTAGCTGTGGCTTTGCAGAGATTTCTCTGTAGTCATCCATGTATCTGTTTACTGCAAATACGGTGATCGTGTTGCTGTTGTGAGTATACCCTGCACAGCTTGCTCCATGTCTGCCTGGAAGGGACTCACTGGGGTCTATCCTCAGGTTTATAAAGAGCTCTGCCTTCCTATGCAATGTGTCTCTTCCCTGTTGCTCTTAAGTACTGCACTGAAGCCAGGTCTTAAGCAATGAGGACACAGGCACCTGACTCCCAGCATCATGGGGAAAGGGTGGTGCAACCAAGGGTTTAGTCCTTTCATGCCATCTCTAAGATGGTGGGTAACAGGGGAAGCAGTTCCCAGCAGCAGCCTACTCCTGATGCCTTTGTGCAGAGCTTCACAGCTCCTTTTCCTCCCCACAAGCAGTGCTGCTGACAGGGTGCTGCAGAGTGAGCCCCTTTCCCATAGCCCAACAGCCAGCAATACAACCTAGCCCAGGCTGCTGAGCAGCCCCAGGAGCTCAGCCTTACCTACACCTTCGGCAGCAAGAGGCCCTGGTTCTGCCAGCTACCACCACAGCTCCCTGTGCTCTGAGCAGGTCTGGCTCTCTTACCCTGGCATCATTGCTTCTGGCAGCCTACTTTTCATTGAGGACTGCTTGTCCTTGGCAGGAAGGGACTGTGAGGAATCTCTGTAATGAGCCAGAGCTGAGATTAAACCAGAAAAGCCTAGAATCCACATCAAGAGAGACCACAGCCAAGCAGGGAGTGAGGGCTCTGGACTGAGCTTAAATAGTGCTCTTGGTATGTGGGTGGGAGTGGCTGGGCCCAGGTAAGGCTACTCATGACTGTTAAGGTCTATTAGTGCACTCAGACACCAAAAAGCATAGATTATATATTAATTATTATTATATTAAAATCAGGCAGTGCTTGAGTGTCCTGTTTCTCTGGGTGAAGTGCACAGGAGCAGCCTGAGGGCCACTGGTACAAGCACCCCATCTCTGTCACCCACCATCAGTCATATGGAGGCTGAAATGAAAGCGCTTGACATGACTGTTCACCCAGAGCCAAGCCCTGATCCACTGGCACAGTAAGCCAGTAAAGCTACCAGCTGTGGGTTTCCATTCTAGTAACAAAAAAAACCCCCAAACTAAACAAAACAAAGTATCCTCTGGGATACACCACATGCCTGGCAGCCTGCTGGGACAGCCTGGCATGTGCATGGCAACACCCAGCCACCGTGGCCAGCCCTTCCATCTTAAGGCAGAGATGAGCTCTGCAGTGGCTGTGGGATCACGGACAGGTAGCACACTCCACTGTGGTCAGGATTTGGGGTGATCAGAGCTCGTTGAGCTGTGACAGAATATATATCTTAGCTCTACTTTTTCCCAAACACATGGTGCTTCTAACCCAAGAGGCTCTTAGAGCTGTTGGGGTCTCCCTCTCTAGGCCATAGAGCAACTCTATGCATCTGTGGCTGTTTCCCCAGTCGATGTGCAGGACCTTCCACAAGCTGCTTGGTGTCACCTGCTATGACCAGTGCACAGCCCTGCTGGGTCACAGGCTGCCCTGCCACCCTCTCACCTCTGCTCTGCTTCTTCCTACCTCTGCTGGACCTTTCATTTCCTCCTGTGCTTGTCACTTATAGAATCATAGACTCATTTAGGTTGGAAGAAACCTTTAAGATCATTGAGTCCAACTGTAAACCTAACACTGCCCAAGTCCACCACTGGGGACCACTTGTCACTGCTGCTCTAAGCACAGCTGCCAGCCTGCTGTATAGGAAGGAGGACACCATTTGTTTCTGCTCAGCTTGCCTCACAGCAGCTCTGCCTGCTGCAGAAGCCCTGAGCAGACACATCTGCATGCACTACCCCATCACACTGTACAGCCTGGGTGCTTGTCAGGCATGGGAGATGATGGCTTTCCCATGGACATCAACATGCTGGTCCTGACTGAAATGCCATGGCTTGACCCTGGCACTCTCCTGCAGTCCCCTGTGCCTGACAGCATAGTTTGGCCTGGCTGTGAGCCAAAGCACAGCAGGGGCAAAGTCTAGGGCTGTGCAGCCTCTTGCACCTGCCAATGGCAAAGGGCAAATTCCAAGGCAATCTGCACTGAGGTCTCATAGGATGCTGGTGGAGTTGCAAGCTGTGATAAAGGCTCTCTACCTGTCACCCTTGGGCAGTCCCTGCAGCGCTTACAGAAGAGACAGAAGCCAGTTGAGAATGAAGCAGAGAGGGTAGTGCCAGTGCTGCCTCCTCACTGCACTGTCCCCGGGCTGATCCCCCTGCCTGGTAAGAGATGCTTTTGGATGCTTTTTGTAAAGCAGGCACAGAGTGTGGGTTGACAGCTTGGCATCTATGCCCTGGGCAAGATCATCTCTTGCCAACAGTGAAGGACAGAATATAATGCTTTATAACACTTACTGCAAAGATACTGTTGAGCTTTAAAAGGTTAAAACAATTTCGGCTGAAGAGCTTGGCCACTCCACAGCACTGTGCCTTGCTCAGCTCTGGGGTGAAGCTCCCAAGACACAGGAGAAGCAATTTTCCCTACAGATCCCAGGGGCTGTTCGGCTGCAAGTGTGCTGGGAGCCAGTGGTATGCTTCCAAGCTGCCTGGTCTGTGCCTCCTGCTAATGGGGAGAGCCTTTCCCTAACTGGTCCCACCACTCGGGACCAGCAACACCCCACAGCATGGACCTGTTCAGACTGGGGTCCTGCTGGCCCTGGGACTCCGACAGCCCAGAAGCAAGCTGTGGCTATGGGTACATTGTGCCACGGCTATGGGAACCCTGTCCCAACACACCCAGCTTAGGGGCACCAGGGTACGTGGGTGATGCAGTGCCACGTGCCACCGGAGCAGCTGGAGCCATGGGTACCCCTGAGTACCGGCAAAACCAGGGTTGGGCTGATCCTGATAATCTCAGAGACAGAAGTTCAGAGAAGCGTTTGTTTACACGGCATTCACACCACGGGGATCAGCTGCATCTCTGCCTCTTCTGCAACCTCACGTGCCTAGAGTGTCCCTGCACGGAGTTCCCAGCAAGGCATCTGGGATGGCTTTTTACTCTGCCATCCAAAGCTGTGGTGAGGGTTGCTGCCAGAAAAGTCAACCAGGCAACCGTTAGGTGGCTTCCTCTCCCGGGCCACCATGGGAGGAGTGACGCAGGGGAAGGCCCTGCTCACCGCTGCTGCGCACCATGAAGCCACGCCGTCATCCGGCTTTATGGGTGGGACAACACGGTAGAGACCCTCTCACAGCTCCCCGCCTGCTGCCGGTGTACCGTGGACTGCTGCTCCCATGGCCACAGGTCGATCGAGAGCCTTCCTGCGGGCTACCAGCATACAGCCGGTAGCAGGGTGGCACAACAGACATCTCCCAGGGAAGGGGGAGGGCAAAGAGCAGGCAGAGGGATCACCGCCTATGTGGGAGGAAGTCATTAGTCCCCAAGGCAGGGCACAGCACTCTGGTATGCCTCCATCACTGAGACTTGACGTGGGCAAGGAGATTTCAAGGCTCCCCGGCACTTGGTAGCATTTCTGCCCCGGTGTCCAGAGACCACACCCATCACGGTACAAAACCCCAGCACTGGCCACATCACTGGGAGAGGAAGGGGGAAGGGAGATAAGAGATGCCTCAGCTGCAGACAAAGGTTTGGGGGCTGCTTCTCAGCTTGTGATCTCTTTGGTGCACAGGATCAAAACTCTGCAGAGCTGCACCCCTTGTCCCTCAGGCCTCCTCTCCAGAACTGTCCCTAGACAGAGACCCAGTGGTGGAGGGCAGCATGGCGAAGAGGGTGGCCATCATCGGAGGGGGCAGTAGTGGGCTGTGCGCCATCAAAGCCTGCCTGCAAGAGGGGCTGGAGCCCATCTGCTTTGAGAGGACCGGGGATATCGGAGGACTCTGGAGGTTTGAGGTAAACCCTGTTGGCTCTATGTACTTACTGCTGGGGGGTCAGAACTGTGGCAGCTACAGACCAGGGGCAGCTGGAGGGGAGACATGCAGCCAGCCATGGTGGAGTCTTAGGGGTGAGGCTAAGGGCAGGGGTTCCACACAAAAGGTCACCACATCCACCCCTGCCATCCCTCCCCATCACTGTCCTTGGCCAGTGCCAAGCTGTGCCCCACTTCTGCAGGAGCACCCCGAGGAAGGACGTGCCAGCATCTACCGCTCTGTCATCATCAACACCTCCAAGGAAATGATGTGCTTCAGCGACTTCCCTATCCCTGAGGACTTCCCCAACTATATGCATAACTCCAAGATCATGGAGTACTTCCGCATGTACGCCCACCACTTCGACTTGCTCCGCCACATTCGCTTCAGGGTGAGAGCCGGAGGAACCTGAGGGGGCAACAGCAGAGGGGCCAGGGAGTGCAAGGTGCCTGATGCCTGCTCCTTCTTTGCCCAGACCAGTGTGTGCCGTGTTGCCAAACGCCCTGACTTCACCACCACAGGCCAGTGGGAGGTGGTGACCGAGAGCAAGGGGAAGCAGGACACAGAAATCTTTGATGCCGTGCTGGTGTGCACTGGGCACCACACTGAGGCACACCTCCCGCTGAGTGCCTTCCCAGGTACCATCTTGCACCCTGAGACTAGGAGACACCCCAGAATCACACACAGAATCACAGAACATTAGGAGTTGGAAGGGACCTTGAAAGATCATCTAGTCCAACCCCCCTGCCACAGCAGGATTCCCTAGACCAGGTCACACAGAAAAGGATTGGCTATCATAGTCCCTATCATCCCTGCTGCTCTTGCTCTTGTCCCCAGCACTTCCCTTCCTTGCTTTGGCTCCAGGCATTCTCCCAAGCCCCCCAGGAAGCATCTGGCAGAGCCAGGGAGTGTCCTGAGTTTAGTTTTTGGGGAGGTGACCCTCAAGCCCAGAGCCAGGAAGCCAAGCATCCCTCCTCCCTGCCCACAGGAATTGAAAAGTTGAAGGGCCGCTACCTCCACAGCCGAGACTACAAAGATGCTCGAGATTTCATGGACAAGAGAGTTGTTGTCATCGGGATCGGGAATTCAGGGTCAGACCTGGCTGTGGAGATCAGCCAAACAGCCAGGCAGGTGAGTAGCAGGAGCAGGGGCAGGCTCCATGGGATACTGCCAGCTCCACAAGGACACCAAGACCAAAGCACTGATACAGCACTGCTCCATCCCAGCACTCACTGCATTTGGCGGTGCCAGCACCCACCAATCCCAGCTGCCAGGCACTGATAGCAGTCAAGACTCAATCTTGTATGGATAGCTCAATTTCCAGCCCCGAGTCCCTGGCTGGGGCTACCTCTGTGGCTCTTCCCTACCTCTCTCTGATGGCCACTGTCTCTCTCTGCCTAGTCTTTGCCTAGCATTTGGGCAGCACAAAAAGGAGCAATAATGGGGCAAGGACATGTCCCCACCCAGGGCAGCCCCCCCAGGACCATCACGGCCTCCAAGAGGCAATGCTTATTTCTTTTTCCAGGTCTTCCTCAGCACCCGTCGGGGTGCATGGATCCTCAACCGTGTTGGAGATCAGGGCTACCCCATGGACATCATCTTCACCACCCGCATGAAGATATTCCTGAAGTACCTGCTCAGCTCATCCATGGTGTGCGATTTTGTGGAGAAGCAGCTGAATGCCAGGTTCAACCACTCGCACTACGGCCTGAAGCCACAGCACAGGTGCCAGTAAATACTTCCCCTGCCCAGGATGGACCCTCCACCTCTGTCCCATGTCCACCCACGCTCAGCCATTTCACTACTCCCTGTGCCCAGGCTGGAGTCGAGGCACCACTACCAGAAACGTGGTTCACATCTGTGTTCTGTCCAGGCAATGCTCAAGGGAGCCACCACTGCACCTCCCAGGGACCCCTGGGGGCACCAGTGCAGTGGCAACTGCTGGGCATTCCAAGGGGACCAGCCCTACTGGTGATGAGCATTCCTGCCTCTGAGCATCCCTGAGGACAAGCATCCCCAGAGCAGGGAGCAGTGGCTGGAGCAGGACATGGAGCAGAGACTTTCCACATCAGTGCCCTGATGGCTCCTTGTACCTTACAGGATCCTTGACCAGCACCCAACCGTCAATGATGACCTGCCCAACCGCATCATTTCAGGCAGGGTGCTGGTGAAGCCAAACATCCGGGAGTTCACAGAGACCTCTGCCATCTTCGAGGACGACACCAGGGAAGAGATTGATGCTGTGGTCTTCGCCACAGGATATAGCTTCTCCTTCCCCTTCCTGGAGGGCTGTGTGAAGGTGGAGGAGAACCAGATCTCCCTCTACAAATTCATGTTCCCCCCAGACCTGGAGAAGCCGACACTGGCTTTCATTGGCCTCATTCAGCCTCTGGGTGCCATCATGCCCATCTCTGAGCTCCAGTGTCGCTGGGCCACCCGTGTCTTTAAGGGTAAGCAAGGCAAACCTCTTCTATGGCTGCAGCCTGAACCTGCACTCCCAGAGCCAGAGTAAATGGTGCCCAGTCATATTTGGGTGGCAGCAGCCAGCTGTGCCATCCAGCAGCCATTGTAGTGAGCCAGGCTTCTACCTGAGTGGCTCAGGGACATCTGTACCATGAGCCCCATGGGCTGCTCCTTCCCATCCCGAGGAGCTTGGGCATGCCTCAGGTGCCAGGCCAGCTGCTCCAGTGGTTCCAGCAGGGACACAGTATCTTGGAATGGGCAGCACTATAGTGGCCACTGTTGCCAGAGGCTTATACTCCCTAGGGCTGGACAAGCTGCCCCCAAGGCAGGACATGGAAGCTGACATCAAGCAGAAGAGAGAAGCAATGGCAAAACGGTAAGACCCCCCTCCCCCCCCCCCGAACAGGGAGGTGGCCAGTTTAGGCACTTGTCCCATTCTTCAGCTGCATCCTGGCACATTTAGCCGTGCCAACAGAAGGCAACAATATCCTTAGCCACACTACCCCCATGCCACTGATCCTTTGCAATGGCAGTCTGTCCAATACCACCTTGCCAAAACGTGGGGCACTTGCCAGCCCTCCTGCCAGCACACTCCTGCCGTCCTTGCCCACAGGTACGTCAAGAGCCAGCGGCACACCATCCAGGTCGATTACATCCCCTACATGGATGAGCTCGCCTGCCAAGTCGGGGTCAAGCCTAACCTGCTCAACCTCTTCCTCACCGACCCCAAGCTGGCACTGGAGGTGGCCTTCGGTCCCTGCACACCGTACCAGTACCGCCTACAGGGCCCGGGGAAGTGGGCAGGTGCCAGGGAGGCCATCCTCACCCAGCGGCAGCGTGTCATCAAGCCCCTGAAGACTCGACCTGTGGAGGAGCAACACTCAGCCCCTGCCACATCCCTCATCTTCAAAGTGTTTGGGGCAGTGGCCATTCTTGCTATCATTTTTGCTTACTTCTAGGTGCACTACAAGTGCAGGATGGGAGGCTTGCTGATGTGCTGGAGTGGCTGGATGGCCACCCCTGCCCACAGCAGCCTGTGCACCCTAGTGCTGGCAAGCACCCTCCTCCTGCCTGGCACGGCCCTGCTGTGGCCACATCAAGAGGTCAGGATGCACAGAGCCTCCACAGCTGCCAAAAAACACCTCAACACTAGCTCTGTTCCTTCCCCTTGGGAGCCCTCGCTGGGGATAGAGGCTATCTGCTCAAACACAGAGCAAGTGCTTTCATGTCTCTGCTGGGCTGTTCTGTCCTTTATAACCCTTCTGTGCCACCACTGGCACAGTGATCTGAGAGCTAAATGGCAAAGGTGCAGCAGACATCCTAACTGGATTAAAACATGTTAAACAGAGCCAGGTGTCCATCCCGTTACTGACACTCAGCCCCTGCCACATCCCTCTGCATCCTGGGGGATACTTACAGGTTCAAGGTCGGCCTCGTGCTGGTGGCACAGCTCCAGGTTCATGGTACCACAGGTTTGCATGCACTTTCAAAAGTCCTGGCTGACTGGGGAGGTACCAGCAGACTGGAAATCAGCCAACGTTACCCCCATATATAAGAGGGGAAGGAAGGATGATCCAGGAAATTACAGGCCTGTTAGTCTGACTTCTGTGCCAGGAAAGCTGATGGAGCAGATCATCCTGAGTACACTTCTGTGGCACTTGCAGAGCGGCCAGGGGATTGGGTCCAGTCAGCATGGCTTCACAAAAGGCAGGCCCTGTTTGACTAACCTGATCTCCTTCTGTGATGGGGTGACTCACTTATTAGATGAAGGAAGGGCTGTGGATGTTGTCTGCCTTGACTTTAGCAAGGCATTTGACACAGTTTCCCACAGCATTCTACTAGAGAAGCTGGCTGCTCGTGGCTTGGATGAACACACGCTTTGCTGGATATAAAATTGGTTGGATGGCCGAGCCCAGAGGGTTGTGCTCAATGGAGTCAAGTGCAGTTGGCGGCCGGTCACGAACGGTGTCCCTCAGGGGTCAGAGTTGGGGCTGCTCCTGTTCAACATTTAGTAAGTTTGAAGATGACACTAAGCTGGGTGGGAGTGTTGATCTACTTAAGGGTAGGGAGGATCTGCAGGCTGGATCGATGGGCAGAGGCCAATGGTATGAGTTTTAATAAGGCTAAATGTAGAGTCCTGCATTTTGGGCGTAACAACCCCCAGCAGCGCTACAGGCTTGAGGAGGAGAGGCTGGAGAGCTCCCCAGCAGAGAAGGACCTGGGGGTGCTGATTGAGAATCAGCTGAACATGAGCCAGCAGTATGCCCAGGTGGCTAAGAAGGCCAATGGCATCCTGGCTTGTATCAGGAATAGTGTGACCAGTAGGAGCAGGGAGGTGATCTTGCCACTGTACGCGGCAATGGTGAGGCCACACCTCGAGTACTGTGTGCAGTTTTGGGCACTGCAGTATAGGAAGGACATTGAGGTACTGGAGAGGGTGCAGAGAAGGGCAACTAGGCTGATCAGGGGTCTGGAGAACAGGCCTGATGGGGAGAGGCTTAGGGAGTTGGGGTTGTTTAGCCTGGGGAAGAGGAGGCTGAGGGGAGACCTTATCGCTCTCTTCAGCTACTTGAAAGGTCATTCTAGGGAGGCGGGTGTTGGCCTCTTCTCCCTTGTGTCTAGTGACAGGACTAGAGGGAATGGGCTTAAGTTGTGTCAGGGCAGGTTTAGATTAGATATTAGGAAGAATTTCTTTACTGAAAGAGTGGTGAGATATTGGAATAGGCTGCCCAGGGAGGTGGTGGAGTCCCCATCCCTGGAGGTTTTTAAGAAGAGGATAGATGTGTTTCTTCAGGAGATGATTTAGGGGTGAGAGTACTGTAGGGCTATTGGTTGGACTAGATGACCTTGAGAGTCCTTTCCAACCGTAATGATTCTGTGATTCCGTGTATCCACAGCAAAACAGCCTCGCCCAGGGTGTCCGTTGCCAGAGCAGGTCAGAGTGGTCACAGAGTGCATGTATCACCTACATGCAGCCCTCCTGGAGGACAGCTGGGCAGGTTGGGGACCTAGAGTGGCAACAAGGCATCCTTACCAGCATACACTTGAGAAGGCACAGCTGCCAGCCACAAGTGCCCTGAGCATCCACCCAGTTTTGTTTTCCACAAGCACAGTACTGATTATGGCCACATCTTGGCCACCACACCCAGGAAGATTTGGAGCAGCGTCAACATCATTAAGTACTTACAGAACCTAATGAGCCCCTTAGGGAGGGTGGGTATGGGCGGGAGGCGTGGCATGGCAGCGAGGGGGAACCTGTAGGTCGTGTCTGGAAGAAACACATCTTGTGATACCTCAGCTGAGCTCAGTCCCCCACGGAAGCACAGGGATGGCAATCCCTGAATGAGCTGCACTACGTGTCCCACCAGTGTGACTCATCAGGCTCTACACCCCCTGAGCTTGCCTTGTCACCGACCGAGGATTCCCCAAAATCCCTGGCATCACTGCATCGTGGGACATGGCTCATCTGAGAGTAGCTATCATTGGTGCCGGCGTCTCTGGCCTGTGTGCCCTGAAATGCTGCCTGGAAGAGGGGCTGGTGCCCACCTGCTTTGAGAGGAGTAGGGACATCGGGGGGCTCTGGCGTTTTGAGGTAAGCTCCGTGCCGTGCCGTGCCAGCCTGCCCTGCAGCAGCAGCATGAATGGGATTGGGATCAGTCATTGGCAGCTAATGAAGCACCGCTCCCCTGCTTTGCAAACCTGTGGCAGGCAGGATTCCAAGGAAAACCAAATGCCTTGGCTGCAGCAGGTCCTGCAGTACTAGCTGGTGTGCCAGTTACATGGGATCCAACTCTTTCCCACCAGCAGTAGGACAGGACAGACCCTGTCCAAGAACCCTTCCCTACAGCTCACACCCCAGCTCAGCCTTCCCTCTTCTCATCCCTTGCTTCAAGGACCCTTCCCCTGCTGTTTTGTTTTTGGTCCGCTCCAGTCCTGTCTTATCCATCGTGGTCCCATCTGATGATCGCTCTTCCAGTCCCTGTCCTGCTTAGCCCTTTCCTGAAAGTCCTACTTGTTCCTCTCCCTGCTTACGTGCTGCATGCCCATGCAGAGGCACTGAGCACTGCCTCCTCTGTGCCTTGGCTCTTCCTGCTTCCAGAGAAGCTCTGGAGCTTGTTTCTGATCCGACCTAACAAGTCTGCTTTCCCTAGGAACCCACCAACAAGAAGATAAGTCTTCTCACCATGCCCTGATATGCATGTGGGAGAGCTTGGGGGTGGGGAGACAGCACACCATGCCAGCATGGAGTTTGGGGTGACACTGCTACAAACTGCTAGTTCTGCCCATGGTGGGTCAGAAATGGGGCTGTTGGAGCACAGCCAGGACAGCAGCACCCAGCTGCTGGGCAGAGACCCAGTAAGAAGGAGCAGCCACTCAGCTGAAAGCACCAGAACTGGCTCAGCAACTGGCAAAACCCAGCATCACAACTAGCACAATGGCACCACAGGCAGCTTTGGGAATGCACAATCTCATTGGGGCCAGGGGTGGGAGAATGGAAACATGCATGGTACAAGATCTCACAACCCACTGTCACCACCACATGGCTCCAACCAACTCAGAGCTTCCTCTCCCCACTTTTGTCAGGTGGCTGCTCTCAACAGGAGGGTGCTAGGTGCAGGCACAAGTTCTACAACCACCCGTGGCTTAATCCTGCACCCAGTGAGGTGCCAGGCATGCAGCTCTAGGGTCCCTGGCCAGTGCTGAGGCATGCCTGCTCCCACAGGAGCACCCCGAGGAAGGACGCGCCAGCATCTACCGCTCTGTCATCATCAACACCTCCAAGGAAATGATGTGCTTCAGCGACTTCCCTATCCCTGAGGACTTCCCCAACTATATGCATAACTCCAAGATCATGGAGTACTTCCGCATGTACGCCCACCACTTCGACTTGCTCCGCCACATTCGCTTCAGGGTGAGAGCCGGAGGAACCTGAGGGGGCAACAGCAGAGGGGCCAAGGAGTGCAAGGTGCCTGATGCCTGCTCCTTCTTTGCCCAGACCAGTGTGTGCCGTGTTGCCAAACGCCCTGACTTCACCACCACAGGCCAGTGGGAGGTGGTGACCGAGAGTGAGGGGAAGCAGGACGCAGACATCTTTGATGCCGTGCTGGTGTGCACTGGGCACCACACTGAGGCACACCTCCCGCTGAGTGCCTTCCCAGGTACCAACCCTTGCGCTGATTCCTTGGTCCATGACACCCTAGTACCACCTTCCTCTGTGACTAAGCCACCACCCCACTCCAGCTCCTGCCAGAAATATCTCCAAAGTTTAATGCACCATGTGGGACTGCATGAACATCCTGCTACCTCACCTATCTTGCTGGGATGTCCTTGGTGGCTCCTGCCATGCCATTGGTGCTTGACCAAAGTTCCTTGCTAGCAGGTGTCATAACTGCTAGTTCACCTCTTCCACCTGAGATAGGCTACCCAAGCTGCTGGCCACGCACCAACTGAGCTTTCCAGCTCCTGACAAGCCTTGAGAGCTCGACACTGGTGGTGCCCTTCTCATCTGGGTGCCAGGCAAAAATGCTGTGGAAACCCTTTTTGGCTGGGGAACAGGCTGGAGCACACCCTTACCAGGGTATGGCAAGATGGCACAGACCTCAGCTGCAACTCTGCCCTCAAACTCTGCCTCTGGCGGGAACTGCAGAAGGATTTGGGGATGGCAGTATGAAGGTCTCCAGTTCAAGTCCTGCTCCAAGTCTGACGTAGCCCAAAGCCAGAGCAGGATACTCAGGGCCCCACTGAGCATTTCCCAGGCTAGAGATGCCACTGACTCTCTGTGCACCATCCCAGGGCTGCATTGCTCCCACTGGTTACAGTGGTCCCAGCTGGTTCCCACAACACACCACCACTCTGAGAGGGGAACAGCCACCCTCTGCCCCACGTCCCTGCCCAGCACAACTTCCCTCTCTCTTCCAGGGCTGGAAAACTTTGAGGGCTGGTACCTGCACAGCCGGGACTACAAGAGCCCACAGTCCTTTTCTGGGAAGCGTGTGGTTGTGATTGGCACTGGGAATTCAGGCATTGACATCGCAGTGGAGCTGAGTCATGCAGCCAAGCAGGTGGGCTGGGAGAGCTGCTAGGGCTAGGCTGATTATTCTTCAGACCCCAGAGGCTGCTGAGCAAGCCCCTCACCATGTCCTGTAGGATCTGCTCCCTCCAGCACCCAGCCAGATGCATCCTGTCCCCTCTTGATGGTGGTGGCTGTTGTGGTCTCCACAGCTGTGTTGCCATTCCTGTCTGAGAAGCACAGCTAGGGCTCAGCCTGGTCCTGAGGATGCTGGTAAGGCACCACCTCTCCTCTCCTTCCTCCCAGGTCTTTCTCAGCACCAGGCGTGGCACCTGGGTGATGCACCGAGTGGCAGATGGTGGGTACCCCTTTGACTTCACCTACCTCAGCCGCTTCTTCCAGCTCCTCCAAAGTCTGCTGCCTCTGACTGCTCTCAATTTTGTCCTGGAGAGGAAGCTGAACACTCGCTTTGACCATGCACTCTATGGCCTACAGCCCCAGCACCGGTAAGCACCCCAGCAGCATTCTGAGTACGTGCTGCAGTGCTTCCGATCCCACTGCCCAGAGCACACACAAGGTCTGTCTGTGCTTTCCAGGATCCTTGACCAGCACCCGACCATCAATGACGACCTGCCCAACCGCATCATTTCAGGCAGGGTGCTGGTGAAGCCAAACATCCGGGAGTTCACAGAGACCTCTGCCATCTTCGAGGACGACACCAGGGAAGAGATTGATGCTGTGGTCTTCGCCACAGGATATAGCTTCTCCTTCCCCTTCCTGGAGGGCTGTGTGAAGGTGGAGGAGAACCAGATCTCCCTCTACAAATTCATGTTCCCCCCAGACCTGGAGAAGCCGACACTGGCTTTCATTGGCCTCATTCAGCCTCTGGGTGCCATCATGCCCATCTCTGAGCTCCAGTGTCGTTGGGCCACCCGTGTCTTCAGGGGTAAGTAAAGCAGTTTATGGGGAAGGCAGATGGGCTTTCCCAGCCATGGCAAGGCCCAGTTGTTCAGCTGGTGGCAACCCTTCACACACCACCTCCCTCCACTCACCTTTTTATTCTCCTTTTGCTTCCTCATGGGGGCGAAAAACAGCACTGCATTTTGCAATAAGCCTTGCACTCGTCTTCTCTTGTAGGGGCTGCTAACAGGTCTCATTTCCTGCAAACCACTTTCTCTCTTTCCTTTCTTGCTGTTACTTTCTTTGATTATGCTTCTCACTTTACTCCTGATGTGGTGGCATGCTCCTGAAGTCCCAAAGACTTCCAAGTGCAAGCAAAGGCCAGCCTGGGCTGCGGAGCCAGGCAGACCATGGTGGGAGCACAGCCTTCCCTCCAGCTTCCATCTTCCTTTTTCCCCAGGGCTGCGTGACCTGCCACCATCTGCTGACATGCTGGCTGATATTGCACAAAGCAAGCAGAAAATGGCCAAGCGGTAAGGACACTGTGCAGGCATTGCCCCTGCCACTGTGAACCATGTCCACATGCCAAACCCACTCACCCTCCCTACCCACAGGTATGTGAAGAGCCGGCGGCACACCATCCAGGTCGATTACATCCCCTACATGGATGAGCTCGCTTGCCAAGTCGGGGTCAAGCCCAACCTGCTCACCCTTTTCCTCACTGACCCAAAGCTGGCACTGGAGGTGGCCTTTGGTCCCTGCACACCATACCAGTACCGCCTACAGGGCCCGGGGAAGTGGGCAGGTGCCAGGGAGGCCATCCTCACCCAGCGGCAGCGTGTCATCAAGCCCCTGCAAACTAGAGCTGGGCACCATTCTGCCTCCTCCAGCACTATGCCCCACATTTTCAAGGTTTTCTTCAGCATTTTTTTGATTTTGGCCACCCTTGTTTATGTCTCACTCTCTCCTTAAGCTACAGTGGAGGAGACAGCAGGTCCTCCTGGCAATCTTTTTCCTTTGGGCTTGGGTGTTTCTGTAGTCTCTCCCTAGGTCTGCTGCCATGTCAGAAGGCTCAGAGGGAGTCAGTTCCTTGAAGATGAAGACTGGTTTGTCTCTCCCTCCTGCTATGCCCAGGCCACAGCAGGTCTTGTCAAGGGTTCCTCTGAGGACAGGGGTCTTCTCCTCTTCCCTTAATCCTGGCCTGGCAACTCTGCAAGCTCTACCCGTGGGTTAGGCTGGCATGAAGGCAGTTGGGAAACCAGGAACTCGCCCAGACAGGGTGCTTCAGGAAAAGAGCAATAAAGCTTGTCTCCACCTCAAGGGGACCACGGACCATGCTACGTGGGCTGTTTCAGTCTCCAGCGTCCTAAGTGTCTGTACTGCCCACACAGGAGCTGGCCTGGCCACTTGCAAGCCTCTGCCGTCATGCTCACCACCTAGCCAGCCAGCTCACCTCACCTCACGACCAGCCCCACATCCTGCCTTTCCCGCCACTCTCGCTGCCCAGCCCTAGCACTGCCCTCAACCAACATGTCCGCCCACCAGCTGCGGTTCGAGTGAAGCCGCGCTGCCCTCAGTAACCATGTCCGCCCACCGGGCCAGCCGCCCGTAGCAACAATGGGCAAAACTGACCTCAAAAAATATGGCGGCCGCCCGGCAGCTAAGAAGCGGGTCCGAGCGGAGGCGGAGGAAGAGGGGGTGAGAGGGCGCAGCCATAGAGCTGCGCACGGGGGCGGGCCAGAGCGCCCCGCAGAGGCTGGTGGTGGTGGCGGCGGGGGGTGTCGCCATTTTGGACGGAGGCGGAGAGCGGGGCGGCGGCGGCCAGGTGGGACAGCGGTTGGGGCTGGGCCGGGGATTGACGGGAGGGTGTCACAGCTGGCCAAGCCACGGGTGGGTGGATGAGTGGTCAGACGTTGCTTGGCTGAGGGAGAACGGTGGGTGAGGCTTCCCTGGGCGTCCCCACGGATGACAGTGCAGCGGGTAACCGTGGCCTGGACCCCTTATTTGTGGCTCACGCCAGCCGGCTCGCAGCCCCGCTGGAGGGCCCTGACCCTTGCCGATGCGGCCCGCTTCTCCTCAGGGCCGTGGCGGATGACGCTTCTTCGTAACCTGGCAGGGAAGGGGAGCGGGCAGCCGTGGGCCGAGCGTGGCCTGACAGCCCTGCCATCGCCACAGCTCTGCAGAGTCGTTGTCGCAGGGGTGCGAGTCCGGGACAGCAAGACTTTCCTCTCCCTCGTTCCCCAACTTATCTTTAGGGCAACCTCACAGCTGAGCTCTGGTTCCCTTCTCTGAAATAGTCAGGGGGGAGAGTCCGGGCAAGTCTGGCTTCCCCGGGCAGCTCCAGCCCCAAAAGGTGTGAGGCGAGCAGGTTGCGGGTGCTGTACCTCATCTCTCCACGATAAAGCCTTTCAGGCTGGCTGTCAGTGCTTCCCAGTGCGGATCACTGGTCGGGTGGGACAGACAGCAAGTGGGACACGCTGCAGGGGGAACTGCTGTATTTCACGTGTCATTGTCAGCAGCAAAGTGGGGAGGTGAGGCTGGCTGAAAATGAAGAGGCCTTGGGTTCTGGCCGATGGGCACCTACCTGACTGCGGGCTGCAGCTGGCGGTGGCTTGCTGCCAAATTGGGACCAGATGCACTGAGACACTGCATAGGTTTGCTTGGCCTGTGGTGTGGGCAGCGTTTCCGTTAGTGACTTGGATGTACTTGTGTCACACCATCAGAGTATGCCGTGCTACAAGGGCTTATCTGAAGGCAAGAGGGTTTCAACCGTAGAAGTTAATTCGGTGAAGCAAAGTACTGCAAGGCTGTGCTGCAAAAAGCTTGTCCCAGCGCAGCAGGGTGCCTTTGTGTGTGCAGCGGAGGAGGTGGAGTGGTCTTGCCTGCGTGGTGTCTGGAAGGGAGCCACTTCAGGAGGTGTTTGGAGAGTGTGACCTGTAAGGGACAGCCAAAGGGATTAGATTCCTTTTAGAGAAAGGGAAACTTTTATATCTGTTAACACCTACACATAGCTCTCAGCTCTGTCTTGGTACGAGAGGATGTGCAGCTTTTTCTAGCTTCTTCCCTGCAGATAAGTGAGGGAGCCTTATTGGAGATACTGGGGAAGAAGCTCCTCAACAGCAGGTCTAGTGGCACAAGGGCAGTTTTTACTGAGGAGCTGGCTGAACCTCTTCCAGAGAAGAGGGAGAAGATATTGGAGCAAGCTCATCTGACCTGGATCTTCAGGTACACTTGATCCTCACTGAGAGAGGGTGGGAGTATGGGTTAGTTGCTCTCTTGAGCCCTCAGGATTTAAGAAATACTTTAGTAATTGCTCCATAATGTTCTAAAGCCTGGCTTTGGCTGGCAGCCTTGTCTGGCACCCTTCATATAACTTGATCTTCTAAACAAATCCCCAAATGTCGCAACTAAGCACATGAAGCTGGCTATCCTCTTGCCTTGCCCTGCAGAGCTGCCCCATGATCAGCACGGTAAGCTGAAAGCTGGAAAATAAGCCTGGGAAGGGGGCAAAATCCCTGATCCATTTCAGCTGCTGGAAACTGAGTAAGGCCAGAAGAGTCTCAAGTTTTTTGTCTTGAGAAGTGTGCACTTGTTCATGGCTTGGTGCCGTATGGCCAGTTCTTCTGTTTTGCCTTCCTAATCTGGATGAGATTGGGAATAACTGCAGGGTGGCATCAGGAATGACAAATGGACTTCGTTGCTGCACTGAGCCGCAGCTGACATGGCAGCTCACCTGGTGAATCACAAGTGAATGCTGTTGAGAGCTGAGCTTTTTGCAGACGTCGCTGCATTAGCCTCACACCTTGGCCAAGCTCCATCCTGGGCGATTCCACTCAGACAAGTTAAATACTCCCTGTCACCTTTGCCAGGCACAAGGCTCCACTTTTCTGCTTGCGAGCTCTTGGAGGCTTGCTGGGAGCTTTTTATTGTTGGGAAACAGCTGCTGCTTTCACTCTCTGTCTGTTTTTTGGCTGGATGTAGGGGATTTATCTGTGGAGCCTGACTGTGGGTCTGTGAAAGAGGCTCTGTTAAAACCAAGCAATTGGTTTGCCAGTAAGGGTTGGCTTTATTTTACCCACCAGCCTCTCTGCTATGCTGGCTGCTGAGGGCTTTTGTGGCACACAGCATAAGTAGTATTGGTTTTGGACTATAACAATTACCAGCTTAACTAGAGTGATGGTTCATAAGGATATGGCTATAATTAGATCAAGCTGTCTTGTTTGTTAAATTTCCATTCAGTTCCCAAACTTGGCAGTGGGAATGAACTTTGGGCCTTTTTTAGGATTGTTGTCAGTCTCCCCTGGCAAAGAACACTGGGGAATGGCACTTCTGCTGCTTTCCTTGTTGCCAGAGCCTGTGGGCACACTGCCGTCCTTTCTCTCTCACAGGGGCTGCTGAGCTGCCATGGGGAATACCACCAGCGAGCGAGTGTCTGGGGAGCGCCATGGCTCCAAATCCCACCGCTCAGATGCCTCCGGTGCCCCCCACCCCGCCAAGGAGCACCCACACAAGATCATGGTGGGCAGCACTGATGACCCCAGTGTTTTCAGCTCCCATGACTCCAAGGTAATGGGCTGGCTGCTGCCTTCCCTGTCCTGCCATCTGAGGCCCTGGCTGGGTCTTCAGCTCTGGCTGTGTGGGGTTGTGCTCCCAACTGTGTGAGGGGTCTATGGAGAGATGGGAGGCTTGGAGGAGCTCTGCAATGCTCTTGTCTGGGATGTGTTGGTGGGCAGGCTAGTAGAGGCCAGAGGGAGATGATTGTGGTCGCAGCTGTCTCTCTGTCTCAGTCAGCTCTGGCTTTCTTTACTCAGCTTCCTGGGGACAAGGAGTTTGTGTCATGGCAGCCAGATCAGGAGGAGTCAGTGAAACCATCCCAACAGGCTCGTCCCACTGTCATCCGCTGGGCTGATGGAGGCAAAGAGGTCTTTATCTCTGGGTCTTTCAACAACTGGAGCACCAAGATCCCACTCATCAAAAGGTAGCAGTCCCTCAGGTCACTCTCCCTCTATATTCTCCTCTGCTGCATCATGGGGAGTGTTTTCCCTTCTCTGTGCTGGTTGCTGTTCCCTTCTGTCACCGGTCTTTCCTCAGTTCAGCCAAGCTGGATGGTCTGAGCACAAATACATAGTCAGCTTCTTCCCCGGGTGGTGGTGCAGTGGGAAGTTGTAGAAAAGGGCAGGATGAGATGGGCCACTTTGCTTGCCTAGCTGGATATCACACAGCAGCTAGTCCTGGCAGTAGAGCCCTGCCCAGGCGTGTGGCAGTCCTCTGGAAGCTCTCAGCTCATCCCTTGACTATGGCCTAGTTGTGTTGTTGCCAGCAGGGGTTATTTCTTTGTCACTCACATTCTTCTTGCCCTAAGGATGTTCTTGCTGTTTTGCAATACATCTGTCATTTCTGTGGAAACACTGCGTAGGACTCTGGGCATAGTCCCAGCAAATCATCTGGAATGGGTTTATCTCAGTTGCAGGCTTTACAGATAGAGCTGCTACAGTTGTTGCCCCTGTTGTGCAGTGCTAGCACAGGATTAGATGCTTTGTCCATGCACCTTCCCCAGTGTATCTTGCACAGGACAGTGTCTGTTGTATCAGCTTTCCCTGGGCATGCAGGGCTGGACTGCCTCCTGGCATTTCTTGCAGCTGGACTCCTAGGGGTTTGAGCTGTGCTAGTGCTCTGAACACTTGTGCCTGTTGTGTCCATGCCTCAAGTCACTGATGAAAAACAAGCCTAACCCTGCACAAAGGTGTTGGGATAAGGGACTGGGCAGTGCATGAAAAAGTGCCATATTCTGGGGCCTCATGGAAAAGCAGCATCCAAAGCATCAGCAGGGTAATGCTGTTTCACATATATTCTCTCTGCACAGCCACAACGACTTTGTTGCTATCCTGGACCTCCCAGAAGGAGAGCACCAGTACAAATTTTTTGTGGATGGCCAGTGGGTCCATGACCCGTCTGAGGTAAAGCTTAAAGCCTTGTCCTGCAGATACTGTCTTCTTCAGAGGACTAGACATGATGTAACTGCAGCAGAGAGGGAACGGGAAGAGCAGAGGGTATCTGCAAAAATGAAAGGAGCACCTCCATCCCATGAGTCTTTTTCAGAGGCTAGTTCCTCTGGGCTTAAACATAATGTGTGGGGGAGTGTCATGGACGAATTAAGGACAGGGAAACAGCAGAAGGCCCTTAAGTCCCATTGAGAGTTGGTTGCATGGGAAGAGGGACCATGGGGTCAGCACTCACTTGCAGGTTTTCCTCCAGACTGAATCACGTGCTACCAGCATGAGAAGGAAAGAACACTTACCCATCAGCACCTAGCAGGATGGAGTATGAAAACAGGAGATGATGTAGGAGCCTGGGAGTAAAGGGAAAGCCCCTCAAGTAAGCTGCAGAGATCTGCAAGTGTAGAGCAGAGCTAGACAGTGGTCACTTGTGCTCTGAAGGTAGTGGTGCAGCAAAGATAGCTTGGGCTGTGAGGACCTAGAAATCATTGAGTGTGCTTTGATTGGAAGTGAACATAGAAAGAGTCTTACATCAGTTCTTTCCAGCCTGTGGTCACCAGCCAGATGGGGACGATTAATAACCTTATTCATGTCAAGAAGTCAGACTTTGAGGTATTCGATGCTTTGAAGGTGGATTCCCTGGAGAGCTCAGAAACCTCAGGTCGGGGTGAGTTTTTGTGGCATTACAGCTTTGCATGTGCTATTTTCCACCTCCTCTGCTCTTGACACTCACTGCTCTGGGGGTGGACAGACCCCCTGAGCAGAGGTGTAGGCCTGCACCTGGGAAGAGTAGTGTTTGACAGTATGCCCTCAGCAACCCACAGCTGAGGCCTCGTCTCTGTGGAGAGACTGTGCTAGTGTAACTTCTTCTGTACTAGCGCCATCCCAGAGCAGGGTCAGTGCCTGTGCGCAGCTGAGGCAGCTATTTCAGACTGGTGAACGCTGGGAACATGAGCCCTATCCATCTGCTCAACTGTGAGTAAGTTATCTGATCTGGGGTACAAGCCAGGTGAAAGCAGGATCCAGGTTATTTTCAGCAGCTACTCTTGGTTTTCATGCCAAGGTAATTTGTACTAGTCCTAGCTCATCAGAAACCTCCCTCTCCACCTGTGTTACAGCAGCAGGTTAGGTTACCATGCAGACACCAGCAGTGGTGGCTTGGTATTTAGTGCTGGCAGGTAGCTTAGTTGTTTCAGACAGGGTGCTCTGAGTGCAGCCTGCTGTTCCTGGTAAAAACCGCATCTCACACAGAGCTCAGCTCCACGTCCTTGCCCAGTCTGGTCAGGAAATACTTTTTTGGAAAGAAGCCAGCAAGCAGCAGGAGCTCCAGGGAGGTGGAGCCCTTCTGGGTGCTGCTTATTCCAAAACGATCAGATCAGATGTGGCCAGGGGATATGGCCAGTCCAGCTTCCACTGACCAGAAGCTCCTGTGGTTCCTCAAATGGGTTGAGCAACTGCTCAGTCTAGACTTCCCACTTGCCCTTTCCAGAACTTCCTCATCAGGTAATCCTGCAGCAGCAGGAACCTGCAGGCATGCTGTTTGCTGTGCTCCTGCTGCAAAGGGTACAGCTCTGGGGCAAGCTGACCATTTGCCACACAGAGAGGGACCCTGTTGTGCTGAGAGCCCTGCGCAGGCATGTTGGGGTGGATACCATAGGGTGCTTGTGTGGTGTCAGTGCATGTGCCAGCCCTGCTTGGGAATGCCCAGGGCTCACCTGGCTGCTTATTCCGCTGTGAAAAGGCTGAGCTGTTGCTAGAGGATACACGGCCATGGCTCATGGAAGATGTTTGCACCTGAAAGACCCTGCTGGGTCCTTCTCTGCTTCTTGGGAGCTGCTCTGTGCTTGCTTATCTTGCTTTAGCTGTTTCATGTCTCCTCCTTTCTCTTCTCTTTAGACTTATCAAGCTCACCACCTGGACCTTATGGCCAAGAGATGTACGTATACCGGCCTGAGGAGCGCTTCAAATCCCCACCCATTCTCCCCCCTCACCTCCTCCAAGTCATCCTGAACAAGGACACCAATATTTCGGTGGGTAGCAGCATACTGTCTGCACATAGAGAGCCACACTGGGGTTGGAAGGGGAGTCCTGTCTGCAGGGAGCCTGGTCTCCTCCTTGGCTGGGGCCTGGCCTTTGGCATTACTTGGGGAGAGCATCACTTTTCCCATTAACCTCAGTAGTTTGGTCCCTTGCTCTGCCTGGTGCTTAGCTGAGGTCTGTTCCTGTTCAGAACAGAGAGAGATAAGAGCAGCTCCCTGTGATGTCGGGGACGGGGATGGGGTCAGGGCTCTGCTATTCCCCTGTGACACTCCTCTTCTCCTAGTGTGACCCAGCACTGCTGCCCGAACCCAACCACGTCATGCTCAACCACCTCTACGCACTCTCCATCAAGGTAAGGGCAGGTCCTGCAAGAGTGAGGGAAAGGGAACTGCTGCGGCTCCTAGGAGACAGCACCTGCAGGGAGCAGAACCTGGACAGACGGCAGGTGCAGAGGGTAGTGCAGGGATTGGAAAACCCACACAAGGACAGTTTGGCTGCGTGGTGAAGTGTGGCCTGTGCAGGGGTGTAGGTTGTGATTTTCTTATGATTCCCTTTAGCTGCCTCCCTGCAGCATGGTGGAGTTGGGCAGACCTGATGTCCCCTGATGTATACCAGGCCCTTCCCTTGCTCTGCTCTGGCTCCCTGTTGTAGGCATAGATGTGTCTCACTGGCTGTAAGACTTGGGACAGCAGGGATGTGCTGCCTTCTTTCTGACAGCTGCCTCGAGGTGCCCTGCTCCTGGGTTGGCGCAGTCAGGCTGTGCTAAGCTCTCTCACCTGCTCCCACTGATGCTGTGTCTCTTGCAGGATGGCGTGATGGTGCTCAGTGCCACTCACCGCTACAAGAAGAAGTATGTCACCACGCTGCTGTACAAGCCCATCTGAGCTGGTACCTCACACACCCCCCAACGCAGGACACGAAACGCCACTTTGTCTGCACACACTGGGCCACAGGACTGTGTGAGAACTGGTCACTGGCTCCAGCCTTGAACCTGACAGGGACACAGGCTCTGGTGATGAGCCCAGAGCTGGCAGGGCCTGTGACACTTGGCAACCCTACTGGTGTGGTTCAATTTAACCCTTGGTTTCCGCCCACCTACAGCTCCCCTTGGCTTCTGTGAGTCTCTGGAGCCACTCTGCTGCTCACCAGAATAGCCTTTCCTCGCATCTAACGTGGAAAGGGCTTCACCCTGCCTGTCTTCCCTAGCCTACAAGGGCCCCGAGGTGGTCCTTAGCAGTGCTCTCAGCTCAGGCCTCTAGGGACATGTCCTGTCTGCTGAACATTGCTGTGCTGTCCTGGTGATGAGCCTCCAAGACCACCTCAATCCCTAGGGTCTCTAGGACATGCCAGCCTGCCACATGCCCTCTGTCGTGTAGTCCTGGCTGTGGAGCTGCCCTGCTCCTTGTGCTCTCCATCTTTGACAAGGACTCTGGGCTCTGGCTGCAGCCCAAGCCCTCTACCAGCTTCACCATCGAGGCAGTGAGACGGAGGGTACAGCTGGACAGAGCCACGCTTATCTGCTGCCAGGACAGCATCATCAAGGACTGAACGCCCTTGTCCCCAGCCTCGAGTGCTTCTGTGGGGAAGAGCTGACTTTAACTCAGCTAGAGGGACGCCTGCACAAGCCCAACGCTGGAGGGGGCCTGGGGGGAGCAGAGCTGGGCAGGGACCCCAGGACCCCAGCTACACTGCCTGCTCCCACAGCAGTGCCACATGGTAGGGTTTTCTCTATTTATTACAGTATTTATTGTTCTCGGTGCTGCTGGCCTTGTGTTGGTGGGGAGGGGGCTACAGAAAGGGGAGAGAAGGGAGCACCACAGACCTGCCCTTGGGGTGCTGGGGTGGGGTTCAGGGTCACCCTCTCAGTGCATATGGCCCCCTGTGCTGTGGGTAGCACTGCTGCAGAGATGGGTACGCCAGAAACACCCCAACCCAAAGGAAACCTTTATTGAGAGACTCTCCAGCCACAGAACAGGATGCAGCATTTCTTACATCTTCCTCCCATGCTGGGGCCCCAACATGCCTGGGAAGACCCCAAAACGCAGCTCCGATACCACTATCTATATACATATAGGTACATCCACAAGCAGGGATGGGAACACAGGGGAGTTACAAATGGGACCAAGTACTGAGGTGAGAGGTAGCTGGTGCAGAGGGCTTTGAGGCCCCCTTTAAGCACCATGGGCAGGAAGGGTGTGAGCACTGAAGCATGGGGCAGGCAAAGCCCAAGCCAGCAGCTGCTGCTGCAATGCTAAGCAAAGGCAGGTGGATGGCATGTGACCACCACAGCAACCTCAATCCACTAACTCTGCAGCATTAGGAACTGCAGAGCACTTTCCACCCTAGCCCTCGGCAGCAGCAGGGACAGGGTCTGCTCCAGCCCTCCAGCTTGGCATTTCTTGGCAGCCAGGAGCCTGTTCCATGGCCAGAGGCATAGTTCCCTGCCCTGCCTGGGGCTCATGCAACAGGCAGGACTTGCTGGGCCTTCACCTGGGGAGAGAGCACACATGGCAATAGCAGGGAGTGATGCCAGGGAAAGCCTGTATCAAGGGGCTGCTATGCCCTAGGGACACACAGGCTGGGGACAGCCAAGGAAAATGGGTCGCTGTGCTACATATGCCACCGCTGCTGGCGGAGCACAGGGTATAGCCATCTGTGCCCATCCCCAGGATATCAGGACTCACCAGGGCCCCATCCCGTGCTGGCTGCCAGGGTAAACTCGCCTCCAGGTTTGTCCTTGCCTTACACAGCACGTTGTGGGTCCTGGTCACTGCGAGGAAGTGAGAGAGGGTGTCAGTGAGGGCCTCTATGCTGTGGAGCCACCCCAGTCATGTGGGAACCAAGCCAGCTTGGTTGTGCCACCCTGCAGCAGGATGCCACCTCAGCCACGTACGCTGGCTTACAATGAACCTCTCCATGCTGTCCTTGAGCTGGGCTGTGCTGCGCAGTTGTTTGGCCATGCTCTGCAAAGCATCCTCCTTCTCAGAGAGCTGGGCCTGCAACACTGCTATCTCACACTGCAGCTTCTGCTCCTGGGACCAAACAAGCACGATATGCTGCAAGCATCCAGCCCCACAACCCCACCACCCCACATCCCAGTGCTTACCTTCCCCTGGTGCTGGGCAGGGCTGACAGGCAGCACGGTACTCCAGAAAGCAGTAAGGAGAGACATGCATTCTTCCAGGATGCGGTGCAGGGTCCTGGCGCTGCCCCAGAGGTGCCCCGTACCTGTCCACCCCACGGCCTGTAGGAGGAAGGTGGAGGAGCAGGTGCTGCTGGGCCACCTGCATCGTGCTGTACCCAAGGACTTACCTTGCCCAGCCCAGCGTGGCAGGATGGTGCCAGCAACAGTGCCCAGGCTAGAAGCTACATGCTGCTTGCCAGCCCTGCAAGTCTTGGGGCTGATACTGGGCTTGGGAGCCGCTTTGCACGCAGTCCACAGAGGGTCTGGCCCCCAGCTACCGCCAGCCCCACCCTGCCTGCACTTTACCTCCTTTCCTGGGAGTGGGCAGTTGGGCAGACCAAGCGCTGAGCGTGTGAGACACATCAGCTCACAGGCCAGCGCCTTCCCTTCCAGGACATGCTGCGCCAGGGCCCGGTACGTGTGCAGGCAGGTGATGACATGATCCTCCATCGGTCTCTCACTCTTCCTCACCAGTGGGTCTGTCCCACGTGGCTCTGTGGAACAAGCAGGACAAGGTGAGGAGCACTACCTGATCTCCCTGGGGCCCTCTCTGTCCCATCCTGGAGGCTTGGCTCTGTTCTTGCCCAGCAAGGGTGCTGCCATGAGTCTGTGAGGCACATGTGTGGGCAGGCTAGGGTACCCACCATCCATCTGCTGGGCCACCGATGTGTCAGAGGGCAGCAAGGAGAAGGTGGGAGCTACTGAGCTTGTGCCAACATCCTGCACCGGAGGAGATGGGAAGCACCCTAAAACAAGAAATGCCTGAGCCCCTGCTGATGGCTGTGGCTCTGTGCCTGGCTCTGCTAGGGGCCGGCCTTCCTGTCTGCCTGCCAGCAAGGCCACCGTGTCTCTCCTGCTGCCACGACAGGAGAGGTGTTCGGGACCACCTGAGGGTTGCAGGGAGGCTGGGCACCCCGAGACCAGGAGCTGGGCAGAGGAACTGGGGCTGATGGCAGGGACTGCTGGGCCGTGCACCAGTCCCTACCTGCACGAGTCTCGGCAGAGGAGCCAGGGAGGCTCTCGCAGACATGCAGCTCAGCACGTAGTGTCTGCAGGAGCAGGCGGTGCTCCTCACACTGTTGCTGCAGGAGCGTCACTGTGTGCTGCAGCCTGCAGAGGGGCGACACATGGGTCCAGTGCTAGCTCTGCCACCCAGCCCTACTGGCCTCAAGGCTACAGTGCCCCAAACTTCACCTGTTGTTGTCCTCCTGAAGACAGTGCCGCTCATCCCGGAGCTTCCGGACGTTCTCTTGGCGCTCCGCGAGCTCCTCAGCCAGCCTGTGCTGCTCCCCACGCCTCTGGCCCAGCTCTGCTTCAGCCTCCCGTGCCCGGGAGGAGGCAGCCAGGAACACCTCCTGTACCCGTGCTAGCTCTGGGGACAGAGAGCATAGATTTCGCTGCCATTCCACTCAGCCAGTGCCCCCTGGGACTCAGACCTGGGATTCCTGGTGGCTTGGTCCTACCTTGGGAGAGGTGGTTGCACTGGAGCCGCAGAGTACGGTTGTCCTCACGCAAAGCCTGGTTCTCCCCACTTAGCTGTAGCCCTGGCTCCCGTGTCTGGGCATAGACATCGTTGGGCAGTCCTTCAAAGGGGGGGACCGGTGCTGAGTCTGTCTCTCCAACACCCCACCACGCCCAGGGAGAGCAACCTCCCCGTGCAATAGAGTGTGGAAAACCTGCCCCCCCCCTCCCGGCAGCCCTGGCCCCAGTGCAGCACAGTACCACTGGCCTTGCTGGCAGAGGCCAGGCGGTGTTCAAGCTGTTCCCGGAGCCGGTCGTTGGTGCAGATGGACTCCTCAAGGCGCTGGCGCAGGCTGCGGATCTCCAACAAGTGTTCCTCCAGGAGGTCTGCCCCTGCCATGAGCAAGGAAATGGCTCAGGGCAGAAGGGCTGTGCCACCTAACTCATACCATCTCCACTATCCTGCCCCATACCAGAGCCATGTCCTGCAGCCATTCTTGTGCTAGGGCTCCTCTCTTTTTCCCCAGACCCAGGCAGGATCTTCAACATGGATCTTACCTGTTAGCTTTTGGCTGGTGGGGTACCCTGGTAGCAGAGCCCCATAAAGCGGTTGGCTGGGAGGGACTACATTCCAGAGGTTTTGGGTCTGGGTGGCCTTGGGAAACTTAGCCAGGCTCTGTAGTGCACTGTGTTGGCAGAGTGATGCTGGGGCTGTGCTGCTTTCTCCGAAGGGACCCAGGGGGACTGTAGGCTTTGCTGGTGCCACGGGCAGTGTCACACCTGCACACACAGAGCAAGCAGTGAGGAGACCAACAAGCAGGGAAGAAGAACAGGGGTAACACGCTCACACCATATGCTTTTTGCCTTGTTCTCACTCTGCCCAGCTGTACAGCCCAGTATCCACCCACAGTGATCCCCCATCATTTACTACCTGCCCTGGTCACACTCATTTCCCCTGAAGAGCAGAGGCTCTCCTAGAGCTTGCTGAATTGGAACTGAATTACCTGACATGAATTGGAGGTTCTCAGCCCCACTCCTAGACAACTAACTAATCTGTCACTTTCCCAGAAGCCCTAGGATGTGCAAGTGTCCACACTAAGGGCTAAGTACTGCTTCAGGCTATGCCCATCCCACCCACCAGGTCCTCTCTACATCAGAGCCACAAGTCCTCACTTTCTCTCAGTCAGAGTGATGGGATTCAGTCTCAATGCAGTAGGTCTCAGGAAGAAGAAGGGCTGGGGCGGAGCAGAGAGACTGGGGGGCCGGGAGGCATGCAGCACAGCATGGCATTCAGGGCAAGCAGGACCAACCCCATGCTGGAGGCACGCGCTCACTTTCTCCCAGCTGCCTCCGGAGCACCTGCAGTTCCTGCTGCGCCTCGGCCAGTGAGCAGACGGGGTTCCCACAGCAGCCCAGGAGTGGGGACACTGCAGGAGGGATAGGCCTGGCAGGCATGAAAGAAGGCAGCCCAGGGGCTAGCGCAGGCAGGGAAACACTAACAGGTTTGGACAAGGAGTCAAAGTGATGGTCTAGAGACAGGAGAGAGGTGGAGAGAGATGTTAGCACGGCTGTCTGAGCCTAGCAAGGACACCTCCTCCCCAGGGGCACTGCAGGCCCTGGCACACCCCAAGCAGCTGAGTCCCTGTGTCTGGAGGCACTGTGGGCTGGGTCAGCCCACAAGAGGCTGGTCAGGTCCCAGCCTCACCGGGTACGATGGCAGGGCTCTCTGAGATGCTCCCCTGCAACCCCAGGTGCTGCGTGCTCACCCCTCCCCAGGCTGGCATTGAGGTATGATGGTGCACTGGCAGCCCTTGCTCAGGCCCGATAGGCACCAACAGCTGCGGGGACCCACATGCTACAGAGGCGCTACGTGTCCCCAGACAGCAGCTGTGGCCCTCAGGCACCCCGCGGTACCTGTGACTCGGGTGGGCTCCTCACGGTACTGGCTGCACTCGCTGGCTGCATCCCCATCAGAGCATGGCTCCGACCCCTCGGACAGGAAGGAGGAGCTGGTGACAGAGCGGGATGACTCAGAGGGTGGGCGGATGCTGCCCGGGGACTCGCAGCGCTCCTGCAGTTTTGCCTCCAACCTCTCAATGACCTTTTCCTTCTCCTGAAGCTCCCGGCTGAGCCTGCAGAGGTGACCCATCACCAGGACTGGCAAGGCAGGGTGACCCTCATCCCAGAGCCCTTCCTTGATGTACTGTACACGTTCAAGCATGACACCTCACATGATGCCCCCTACCTGCGCTGAAAGACTACCCAGAGCTGTTGGGCACCCAGCCCAAGCCTACAGCTCTCCATTCTCAGAGCACAGGCAGCCCCAGGTTGTCCACCAGGAGCAAGAAACACTGAGGGCACTCCAGGCCCCTACCCCAAGACCAGCAATAGCCCCCAGGACAGCCACGCAAAACAGGTCTTCCAAGCCTTCCCTGGGAACAAGTACCTCAGTGCCAGGAGTTCATGGCTGGTTTTATCCTCCCCATCTTGTCGATCTCCTGAGAAAACAAACCAGAGAGGAATCAGTCAGTGTCTCTGTGCCCCAGGCCACCCATACACAAACAAAGCCACAGCAAGGCAGAATAGCCCAGCTTGAAGCAGGTAGCCCATACGGCACAAGGTATCCGAATAGCCCCAGCCCTTCACAGCACCCATCAAAGCATCCCTTCCTAGCCCACCATGATGGTGGCGCCCTCAAAAGGTACTTACTGGTGCCCAGTTTATCACTGAGCCTCTCAGCCAGCTGCCTGCTCTGTGACAGTTGCTCCCGAAAGCCCTGTCCTAGGTAGTAGTCGATGTCAGTGCCACGGAGAAGGACCTCAAAGGACCGCAGGGCATCATGCAGGTGCTGGGCCAGGCTGCGGCTTACCCCACGACCCTCCCGCAGTGTCTGCCGCAGGTGGGAGAGCTCCCGAGCCTGTGCTTGGATCAAAGAGTTGTACTTCCTAGGAGAGAACAGCATGTGTGGGGTCCACGAGTCTGCCAGACTCCCCAGGAAGCAGGGCAGGGATGGGGTGCCATGGCAGGAATCTGTTGCACTGTCCACAACTAGAGCTCTGCCTCACCATACACACACCCCAGCAGCACAGCTACAGAGGAAGCTTGCAACAGGAAGCTACCACCCTTGGGTAACACCTGGAGACCCCCATAGCCCCTTCTGGTGCTGATCCCTGCAGGCATACCCTGGCCAAGTGGCAGATTGCAGCTCCTTCGGCAAAATGCCTCCAAGCTTTGTTGTGGATAGCTGTTCCTCGAGGAGGGCAACACGGTGTACCAGGTGCTGCAGGTCACGATGGGCCCGCAGGGCGGGTGGGCAGAGGGTGCCGTGGCTGTCTGACTGCCAGCCCTCATCCTCATCGGTAAGGCTGTGGGCTGGTGAGGCCAGGGCTGTGGGGCCCAGCAGAGGCCACTCGGCACCCGAGGTATAGCCACTGGTGACAGAGGTGGAGCGGGCACGGCACTGCAGGCTCTGGATCACCTTGTTGGCATTGAGCAGCTGTGCCTTGAGGTCCTGGATGTGCTGCTTCAGGGCCCCCACATCTGCTGGGACCATGGCTTTCTCAGAAGCCTTGTCCACTCTGGGCACCCTTGGACGGCAGAGGGACCCCAGCTCCTCGCCCAGGCTGGGCTCACTGAATACATCTGGCTCCTCACACTCTGCAGAAGGGATAGGGCACAGTGTCACTTCTCCATGCCAGGTGGCAAGGTACATAGACCTCTAAAGCCCCATCTGCTCTTACCAGGGCTGGTGGTCTCATCCCGATCAGCCTCCGTCTCACTTCTCCCACATGTCTCATAGCCCAGATCCTGGAAGTCCACTTGCACTTGCTTGCTGAGCTGCTGGGTGTGGGGCTCACCTGCTAGGCAATTCCATCAGCTCAGGGTTCCCCTCTAGCCAGTATTCACCACCCCTGCCCCATGTACAGCATGGTCTGCAAGGCATACCAGGCTCAGCATAGACCTCCTATGCCACCTAGGGTTTTAACTCACGGAGCAGGACGTGGTATTTCTCCAGCTGCTCAGCTTGTGCCTGCACCATGGCCTCCGAGGCAGCGAGTTTGTCCTGCAGCTCTTGGCACTGCCTTTGGCCCTGTGCCACCTGGGAGCACAGCTCTTTGCCCAGCCCTGGCCAGCCCCCAGTGGGGACAGTGGCCTCTACCTGCCAGAGGAGAAACAGGATGTGAGCTCTCCATTTCCATCCCCATTAGCATCCTCCTCCTCTGTGCCCAGGGCACTTACATGGCTTCTGTCTCCTCCGCATAGAGTGTCAGGGCAAGGTTTTTTAGGCACGTCATCCTGGGGTCTTGCCTCCAGTGCTGAGCGTTTGGTGGGTAAAGCACCCTTCCCTGCCAGGACACCCTGGCCATCCCCACTGCCACTGGCCAGGCGCTCCCTGAGGGTGCTGCGACTCTTCCACTGCAGCCTGCGGGGCTCAGGCTCCAGGGAGCTGCCCAGCCCAGCCTCCTCTTGCTCCCCACTCTCCAGCAATGATGTAGCTTCACCCATTCGCTCCTTCAGCTCCGCATTCTCCAAGCACAAGCTCAGCATCGCCTTCCTGGGGGTACAAGGCACTGTGAAGGGCATGCAGCAGCTGGGATGCAGGTCACTACCACCCACTGGCTCCAGCATCCCAGGGCTCTTGCCTCATGTGGGAGACAGAGGAGAAGCCAGCTTCCTCCAGCTGCACCTTCAGCTCCTGCAGCTCCTCTTCCACTCGCAGGTCCCATTCTGGCATGGTGGGTGCTATGCTCCCCATCAGGGTCCTTTCAGTACCCCCACTTTCCTTAGAGGCACAAGGGCTACTCTAGAAGAACAAAGAAAGAGGGCAACAGGGACGTTTCTGAAGGGACTAGGACATGGTCTGGCAGAAGCACAGTACCCAACTCTGCCACCCCCTGTTCCTAGTACCATGCTGCCCTGACTCACATGATGGATTGCCACGCTGTGGGCCGCCTCCTCCTTAATGCGGTTGGTGAAGTTGGCGCTGGCATCATTAGCATCTGTGCCTGCATCCTGACCTGGGGACAGCACATCACAACAAGGTGCTCAAAGCAGTAGCAATGGTGGCACTGCCTCTGTGCCCTCATCCTTGGTGATACCAGTGGCTACTAGGTGCCGGCTGTCATACATGCCTAGTGCTAGGGCATTCCCAGCAGGTCTGAGGTCTCTCCACTGTCCCTGTGCCCTGCCACCCTCTCTCTGCATGCTACAGCTCCAACCCAGCACCCTATGCTGGCCCAACACTGGGACTTGGGACAGCCCAAGAAACAGCACCCCAGCAATAGCACCTGCCCCATCCACCTTCTGTTGCTGTCCCAACACACATGCTGACGTGCCATCCACCCTGCAGCCACTTCCCAAGCCACAGCCAGCAGCAGCAGCATGTACTCAGTCATAAAGCCCCCCCGACACTGTCCCAAGCTGGCAGGAGTGTGTGGGTGCACCCCCCCAAGTGATTGCCTGCCCAGGCAGGGGTGGCTCAGGCAGGGCACTAACAGCACCCTGCCCCCATCACCCAAGCACTGTTCTAGCACACAGCACTGGGCTCTTTGCAAGCCGTGCACTGGACTTGCAGAGCTCCAGCAGAGCTAAAGGGACACTTGTGTCTCATGCCATAGTGCACAGGGAGCATGGGCCCACCCTGTCCTACAAAGCTGAGATGGGGGGCATATTTTTCTGCTTGAACACTGCTCTGCTCCTGGCTCTTTAGTGTAGAGCCCCAGGCAAGGGTTTGCACCTCTTGTCTGGACATTTTTCTTCCCACTGAGCCTCCTCTGCTTAGGCTGACTGCCTGAGCTGGGACGTGGGTGTACCTCCAATCCCTTTTCTCACCAGGGAGAGGAGAGCTTGGACAGGATCCAAGACCATACCCCTGGTGTAGTGGAGGGCCAAGTTTCAAAAATGCCTATGCTGTACAAAATATATGGCTGCTTTGTCCATGGCCAAACCCATCCCATCAGGTCTGGGGCTCTCAGGCAAGGCTGAACATGGAGCAGTGGAATGCAGAGAAATCCTGGCAGGAGAGAGCAGTCAAACACCACTGGTGAAGGAGAAGCCAGAAGGGAAGTATATGGCTGTTGGGAGAGGGAGCTGAGGACAAGCCAGGAGCATGCACTGCAGCAGGACAGGCAGCTGCACATAGATGGTGGCACACTTAGGAGACTCACTCGTGACAAGCAATTGTCAGCAGGCTGCAAAAATCAGAAGCACCTCATTGTCAAGCGTAAGCAGACAGCACCTTGCTGGCAGAGCCTGTTTGCAAAAGCAGCCATGCCACGGGGAGCAGGGACAGCCACCATGGAAAAGCATCATTCTGGCAGCAAAACACTTAGAGACAGCTGGAAGTCACAGCAGCACCCCACTGAAGCAGCAGCTCCCAGGCGTGGCATTCAGCGTAGCCAAAGCACAGCTCTGTGAGCCCCTAAAGGACACAACCTGGCAGGTGACAAACCATCTAGGGCTACAGTTCAATATCTGCAGAGCCCCAAAGGGTGAAGGGATGCAGACCCTGGGCTGTGAGCTGTGCACATAGCTCCCAGGGTGGGTCACCATAACAGAGAGGCCAGGACACAGCCATCACAGCTGCTCTGTGACATGGGAGAACCACCTCTTGTGCCAGGACACAGTAATCCACTTCCACCACTATGGAGCTCCAGCCAGCTCCCAGCACTCCAGGACAGGGGCAGAAAGAGAGAATGCAAATCTCAAGGAACATAAAAATGGCAAGAAGCTGGTGCTGGGGGAGCAGAGAAACATGCACATAAGGCAGACTGTTTCCAGCCTTCATCACAGCAGGAACACGCCAGGGTGCAAATTCAAAGGGACAGGGACTGCTCAGCTCTTTGTGTATAGCCAGAAAAGGAGAAAAAGCTCTATTTTTCAAACTCTGGCCTTCACACTTAGACTGAAGGCAAAAAGAATTAGCTGCATGGCTTCAAAATTGTACATGGCCCACAGGTACAGGACACAGGGATGCACTGGATGTGCTGCAAGTCTTCACAGCACTGGGAACAAGGAAAGAGAAGCAAGGTCCCCAGGGAAACAGAGAGCAAGAAGAGACCTCTACAAACAGATGTAAGACAGCACAAAGCACTACACAGTTTGACAGAAGATGCTCTCAGGCATGGGATGCTCTGCCTTGTCCACTCATGGAACAGAACAGTGCAGAGCCAGGGATATCAGGGATGAAAGAAGGTCCTAAGGAATGGAGCAGGAAAAGTTGGGACACCTCAGCCTAGGGTAACACTCCCCTACTAGGGCACTTCACAGCAGTGATGCTAGCAGAGACCAGGGACAGATCTGCAGCAAAACACACACATACACACACACAAGAGACAGGAGCTGCTGGAACACCAAAGACTTCCCTCAGGCCATACCAAGGAGTCTGTGCTTGGTCCTGGTCTCCATGGTACACAAGGGACCAGGAAGCCAGCTGGGCAGAGTCAGGATGGAAGAGGGAAGGTGGAAAGATAAAGATAGGGGCACAAAGGCTCCTACAAAGTGAGAGGCAGAAGGAGAAAGACAAGATGGTGCTACATAGAGAAGTGATAGAAAGGGAGTAAGACAAAAGACAAAAAGAGGAAAAGCTAACCAAGTACCAGAGCTGCCCAGCAGCCACCAGCTGCATCCCTTCAGGCCACAGAGAACTGCTGTATCACATAGCTAGGCATAGACCCAGAGGAGCAGCACTGAGCTGCTGCATGTGAAGGGAGAGCTGTGCTGCCTCCTACCCCTGCCAGAGGCAGGGAAGGCTTCAGTGCAGGTGCAAGGCATGGCACAGGTGATGCCATGTGAAACTGTCACACAGATGTGCAGCACAGCGGCCACAGGTCTGGGGGGACAGCCCACTTTGCACTCCTAGCTCAGCTTTCCCAACAAGCAGTAAGAGATGCTCAGAGGTACAAAATTTGCTCCTGCCACTGTGGGAAGTGATCAAGTATGAGACATTTGACCCATAGCACACTACAAATGGGAAGCGCTGGTCATCAGGAAGCTGTTGTTAGTGTTTCTCAGCTCTCACTCCAGCTCCAACACTCCTGGAGGAGGTGAAAGATGCCCTAGAAAAGGTATGCAATGGTGCCAAGTAGAATTGTTCTCAAAGCAGAAGTAGGGCCCTGCCCATTGCCCAGGGAGTGTGTAGAGCCTCTAAGTGAGATGTGCACATGTAGCATACAAGTGGGGAAGCAGACCCAGCCCAGACCCTTGGAGCAGGGACAGGTCTCAATCACCCCAAACAATCTGTCAAAAAGAGGAGGAAGCTCTCCCTTGAAGTCACTCCCAAGCTAATTTGAGACAACTTGTAACTGGGGGGGGAAAGGAGGGGGGAGGAAATAGGATTTGGTTTAAGCCTAAAATGAATCATTGGTTCTACACCAAGACTTGTGTAAGAGCCCCAGGCAAGTGCCATCAGGTCTTGTGGCCCTTCTCAAATTCTCTAGCTCTGGAACCCACTTTTCCATATATACCTTCTCCTTTTGGGCCAGCCACCATCAACCCAAAAGGGGGATGTCACTGGGTAAGAAAAATGGTGAGGGAATACAAAAACTCACACTCATGCAGCACTTGGGAGATGACAGAGAACATTTGGTGTTTCCTTCAGAGAAAGGGAATCTTTATTTGGCCCATGGGGGTAGGAATAGAAGGATGATAGAGGGAAATCAACTAAAATGGAATGATTTAATGTGCAAATACATCAGTGGCCACCAGGGTGGGTCAGACAGGAACAAGACACGGGTGGATTGCACTGATCACTGTTTCTGAAGCAGCTCAAAAATAAAAAAAAATTAAAAAGAAAAAAAAAGCCCTGCATCAGTTCTATCATACCACGACTAAGTACCAAAAGTACCAAAGCAACCCTCCCAGAGTCAGTGAGACAGGCTTGCTCGGTTAGTGAATTGTTTCCGTGGCAGGCAGGCGAGCACCAGTGCTCAGAAGGCATGCTGGGGTAGGACTCTCACACGCTCCTGTTCCCCACCTCCTATGGCGCCCTCTGTCTCCAGCCTGCTCAAACACTCCAAGTTTCTTCCAAGAGCTTCTTCCAACTGTCCTCGGAGCTCATGGATCCCCTCCAGCTCCACCTGCAGAGTGTGGTCTCTTGCAGCTCTAAGTAGGTATACCACACAAAAGGCAAGAAGGGTTAGACAGACACTAATTTGGCCCTTCAACCAGGACTGCCACTTACTCTAGACACAGGTCCAGGTAGCTTGGCCACCTCTTGCCTCATCTCTAAACCTCCTCAGAACACAGCCATCCCCAAAAAAGGCTCCAGCCCATCGTAGGGGACTCCTAGTCACAGCTGTTCTTCAGTACTTACCCAAGCACTCCACTTATGTGCTCTCTTGGTATCAGGTAGCTCAAATATCTCAGAGGCTGCAGCCCCACGAAGGGCAGGGGATTAGTGCAAAGCACAGAGAATGCAGGCCACACTGTGCTGCAGGACAATCGCCTGAGTAAGCACCTAGAGAGATCCTCATTAACCAAACAGTTGGCTGGAAACTTGACAGCAGCCTCTAAAAGGAGTGTGGACTGGAGACTGAACTGGGAAGACAGAAATCCCAGGGCCTGAACAAGAGGTGGCAATAGGGGGAGTTATGCAGCATTTAAAGCTGGCCACGGCAGCTTCTTCAAGGGAAGAAGGCAGCCTGAAACTTGGGACTCCCAAAGACACATTTGTCCAACTCTTTGCCTAGACTCTCTCTTTCCTACTCAGGGCAGAACAGCTGCCGCTTTGGGGATTGCCCCACTGGACCACCCATGCTTGCCCCACCAGTGGAACAGGGCAGCACAGGGCAAAAACAGCCTCACTTACCTGTCTGGGTGCATGTGAAACTTTACCAGGCTGCCATAGAGCTGCCTCTCTGCCTGAAGAGCCTCATTTAACCGATTCCTTTCAGCCACCAGCCCTTCCAGCATCAGTAACAACTGAGTGGAGAGAAGAGACAAAATGCAACATGTAAAAATGAGACATTCATTGAAGGAGGCATCTGGCTGCCCCAGAGAAAGAGGGGCTTCCCCTTCCTCTCTTGTTTGCAATCAAGTTGACCAGTGTCATCCCTTGAATCCTAAAAGACTGCCCCTGAGACAACTGGTGAAGGAAACCAACCCTCTCCTCTGTATTCCCCTTATCGTACACAGCCAGCTGCCAGGAACAAGCACACCTCACCGTATACAAAGCCTGTAAACAAAGCCTCACAACTGAGCACCAGCAGAAGGAAACATTCAAGCTTGCCCCACACAGTACACTACCTGCTGCCTTCTGTTTCCAGTAGCTTCCTGTCCTTGTGACTCTGCTGTAGCCACTTTCTCCCGAAGCATCAGTACTTCTTGGGTCAGCCTTTCCACAGCTGGAATTTCTTCAGGATCCACTAGCTGCATCTGCAGATCCTGAAAACCAAGAGCAGCAGATCTCAGTGAAGAAGGGATAAGTAACAAGGACAGCTGGACCTCTACAATCATCCTGAATACAATGCAACTGCACAAAGTTTCCGGTGTTTGGAAAAACCCAGGTCTCCTGAGAAAGAAACGCCAAAGCATCCAGAGCATATTAGGTACAGACAACAGCCTGCAGCAAGAACTCAGAAGAGACACAATGCACTGTTTAAAGAAGGGTGCTTGGTATACAAGGACCAAAAAGCCAAAGCAACAATGCTTTGGTGGTTTGGAGCCTCTGCCTTCTGGCCAAAGTAACAGAGGCAAGCCAGCGGCAATACCACCCACAGCCAGCCAGCCACTTTACTCTGAGGATATGGAAAAAGAAGTAACTCCTCTGCAGCCTTCCCATGTGGAACTGACCCAGCATAGCACATAACCAACCTCACCTTGATAAGGTCTTCTTTGATCTGGATGGTCCTGGTCAAGGACTCTATATCTGAGGCCTGCACCTGCAGCTCTTCCTCCTGTGTGGCCACAACAGACTGGAGAGCAGTGAGCTCCCGCTGGGGAGGAAAGAGAACTCCATAAGAGACTTCAGAAAGCCAACACTCCATTGCCAGCTGCTGCCCCATTTCTCTCACTAGGGGTACCCTCACAACAGAGGAGTCCAAAACCTTCAGAGAGAGGCAGCCCAATGGTCTCCTTGTAAGCAAGGGAGATAAGCACAGGCTCCATCACAAGCTCACCCTGGTTTCTCTTTCCTTCTTTGCCATTAGCTCCAGCTCCTCTTTGGCATTAACAAGATCCTTCTCCAGTTCCTCTTTGGCATTAACAAGATCCTTCTCCAGTTCTGCTGCTGACGCAGTAACTGCAAAGACAGCTTAGTTACTGCAGGGATACAGTATGCCAGTTCTGACCCCAGGGTCAGATAAAACCCCTCTTCATCAAGAAAGGTACTTGTCATTTGCACTCCCCATGACACCATTTCTTAGAAAATGCTCTTCTTCTCTTCTTGATTCTTAAAACAGCAGCCCAAAGCCACATCAACATCCCACACCTGCTGTCCCACCCCAGCAAAGTTCAGGCATCCTGGCCTCAAAGCAAAACGCAAATCAGTTTCAATTCCCTCAGCACAAAGCCTTCTGTGGACAGCATCAGCTCTCGAGATGCAACACCTCACCTCAAACCTGACAACAGTCTTGTTCTTTCCTGTACCTCCCACCCTCAGACATCCCTGAATAAAGGGGAGGCACAGCTTTATTTCAAAATAACTCTTGTTCAAAGCTCTTTACTCTCTGAGTTTCATGTAATCATGCTTCCCCCACAGTCAAAAGCCCTGGTCATGTCTGGGGACCTTGAAAGAAGCTGGCACCACACTCACCTCCCTCTGTCCTGCAGCTGCTGTCCCCTTGTGGTGGTCCAGCAATGGCTGTAGCTCCACAAGTTCTTTGCAGCATTTCCTGAAAACACAAAATCTCCAGGTCTGCACCTTTATGGGGAACCTAGCACTTGCAGCTTCCCCAGAGCTCTGGGATTGCAGCAAAGCTGCTGGCTGCTTTGTTGACACCTCTGAAATGCAAGAAACCAATGAATGGGATCTAACCAGGCAATGGGGACGAGTGAACTGTACCCAACCTAGAAGCTGTACATGTGGGCAAAAGGCCTTGTTTTGTTTGACAGTGGGAGGCTGCTGGCAGAGAGTGTCTTCGCGGTAAGGATTAAACAGATTTCACTCAACTGCAGCAAACCGGTCTTTCAACTGATACTCTACAAAGACCAACATTTTCATCCAAGGATGTGGCCCAGAGGGACTATATGGGAAGGAAAACAGAGCTTGGCCCATATACACATCCCTGTAAGTCTCTAGAGCTCACTTTGATCCTGGGAATAGAAACAAGCAACCTGTTTACAGCTGCTTAAAAACATTTGGTATGTCAGCTCACCAATATACCACTAACAGCTGCTCAGCTAGGAACACGGCATATGTAGTCTTGGAGTTGTGCTCAGCCTCAAAGGGGTTTTTAGCAAAGCTGCTTTAAAAATACCAACTCCAATTGTGGAAGAGACAGCAAACAGCCAGCAGGCTCTGCCAAGAATTAGACGGACCTAAAATTAGCTCTCTTGTCCCCTCCAGAATGTGACAGTGTCAGGGAGGGGATTACAATACAGCAAGGCAGCCTAGGCCAAGGAAGGACTGAGTCAATGGTGGAAGGCCAGAGGGTGAATTTCTTTCATTCTCTCACATGCCCTAAGGACTCAAATACTGCCTGATCAAAACAAAACCAGGCAGTGAGTGACAAAAGCTGGTGGAATCAAGATCAGAACGTCCAGGCAGCATTCTGCTCCTCAGTTTCTTCTCTTTGTCCTATAGGAAGTCTCTTCCCTAATCCCACTTTAATTTCTATCATTCTCTGTAGAGCTCCACTCCCTCACATTTCCTGCTGTTCTCTGGAGCCCTGAGGCCACAGGATTCTTACTTGCTTGGGCTGCTTGTCTTGCTTCAACAGCCCAGCATCAGCTGACGGGGTCCTGACAGGCTCCTTCCCCAACACGCGCTGGCGCAGGAGTTGCAACTCACAGTTCCTTTCAGCCAAGGCCTGTGCCATCTTCTCAGCAGCCACCTGATTGAGTAGGAACAATAGGGGAATGCAGGATTGTCACCATGGATAGGATCCCTGTCCCTCACCTTCCTTGGTGACTACAGGAAACCATCTCACTATTTATCTGTTACTTGGGACTGGAAGCGCTCTGCAAACCAGGCCAGGACCAGCGCCTGGTCACTCACAGTGGCTCCACTATGGTCCTTCCATCTCTACTAACCAGAGAACCGCAGCAAGACTTGGCCTCTCTGCCTACAGAGGAACAAGATCCTCAGTTTTTCTCACCCCATTCAGAAGGGGAGAAAGACAGAGGACAGACAACAAGGAGGAGGCAATGCTGGCCTTTTAGTCCCCTTTTATGAAAGGAAACTAACTCTATGTAGTATCCTGTGTAACACTGAAATGCATCCACTGTACAAGAGTGGGCAGAGTAGGAACAATGGCTCTTTAAGTGGCATTTCCAGACCCAGGACCTTGCACTAATTTGCCTAACATGTAAGTTAAGAAGCAATAAGCAAAGCTTCCTCATACTTCTGCAATACACAAAAAACAGCTCAGACTCTTCCTTTCTGGTCTGGCAACATTCACATGAAGCAGTGACCATCCCATGGCCCCTCTGCTGCTCCAAGCCCAGAAGCATAGATATGTAGGAGGATCTGTACCTCCTGCCCTAACATACACAAACTCTGCCCAGCCCACTTAGTGACAGGAATCTGACATCTCAACACCACTACAAGAGCTGCTGCTTCATAACTGTTCCCAGGTGATGGGTTGAGACCAACCTAAGAACAGCTCGCAGCAACTCATGTGGTTCTTCACCACCCAGCAGCTCCACTGGGCTACACCAACAGCAGCAGGAGAGCAGCTTCTATTTGCTTAATGCAAGACAAAGACACCCACCGCCAGCCTCCCCATTATGGCACACAACCCACTCTGCTCTGCTGCTCCCTGGCGCTCATGGCCTGAAGCAGCTCCTGGATTTCAGCATCATGCTCCATTGTCTGACGGTTCTTGTCACGGAGTAGATCCTGCAACATCTTCTCCTTGTGCTGGAGACGCAAGCACAGCTCTTCTGCTACCTCACTGTGTCCTGGGCCCAGCTTGCAAAGCAGAGTTGCTGTAAGCTCCTGAACAAGGGGGAGGAAGGGAGAGATGGAGACATTGCTAAAGGTGTGCTCAAGGAGGCACAGCTCTTCACCCTGAGCGTAGCTGAGAGAGCAGCATGTCAGCAAGCACACATATTTACAGATGCCAAAAGCAGGCAGCTTCCAAAGCACCGGTCACAGATGCCCTCCTCAGAGGCAGACAGACAGGAGGCTCTGGTTTCTGACCACTCTCTGTGTGGACAAACTGGCTTAAGACTCAGAAAGCCAAGCTAAGGCCTTACCTCCACTTCCTTGTTCCTGTCATGCAGGCAGGTCTGCAGCTGCTGGATGATCCCCTCCTGCTCCTTCTGCCGGCAGCAGGATTTGGCTTCAATCTCCTCCTTGAGCCAGCGGAGGTTTTGGCAGGTTGCTGAGACCTGCTCTAGTTCCAGGGTTTTGGCTTTCAGGAGGCTCTCCAGACTCTGGGGACCACAACAGAAGCACTTAAGCCAGGGACAGAGACTTCATCCTGAATTAAGCAGAACTGGAAATATCAGTCTCTCCTGCTAGTAGAGTCACATAGATTCATCCCTGTCATCTGCAGACTCCACGCTCACTTCTACACTCAGCCCAGAAACATGAACATGACCCAGGAACTCGACCCACACAGAAGGCCAGAGGAAGGCCAACACCCTGGAGCCACTCTCCTCAGTGACAACCAAAACTTGTGACAAAGGTTTGTCTAGCACCACACCACAGAGAGGCTGAACCCTGCATGTCCAAACACAAGTACTCACGTGAATGGTGGCCTCATTGCTGGACAGGACATTGCGCAGTCTCTCCAGGTCACTTCCACTCTCCCTGATCAAGAGATGGAGCTGTTGCAGATCTTGCTCCTTCTTCTCCAGGGCACAGAACTTCTCATCTACTGCTCTCTAGGGTGAGACGGGGTGATGACTCAGACAGGGGCTATAGGGCTTTGCAGCCCACCACTCACTGTGTGGAGGACCTCAGCTCTCCCTTTCAGAGGACTGCTCTGGAAGGCTGAGCCATAAGGAGTATGTAGAAGACATGGCCAACCCTAGAGTCAGTTTGATGGTGCACCATGGATGACAGTCCAAAGGCTAAGCCTAAGGGAAAACAGACATCACCAACAGACTGCTCACCTCCAGAGCAGCATCCCTGTCGCTGACTCGCTGCTGCAGTTTCTCCAACATGGCATTCACGGCTGCAGGGCTCTTGTCCAAGCTTTGCTGGCATTGCAGAAGCTCCCTCGATTCCTTGAGATCACACACACACATCTAGTACAGCTGCCAGTCCATAAACCCTCAGAAAGCAGTACAGGAGAATCAGGGCTAACTAACTCTACCCTACTCCCACATAACAGGCTGGCAGAGTCCCAGCACCTGGGGTTGGTTGACCAGTGCTTGCCAGTGCTCATAATTCATTGCTGTGGGCTTAGGTACTCATACCTGTGCTGCCTTTGTTGTCTTGAGAGCCCAAAAGCATCTCTTTCCTTCTCTTCTTCAAAGGGCACGAGTAAAAGCTACAGACTGACTTTTGCATTGCCAAATAACATAAGAGCAGAGGCTCTGGCTAGTTATGTTCAACTTGAATAGTTCTGCATCTCACCTGCAGAAGCTGTTCCTTGTGAGACAGATGCTGACTCAACTGCTGAACTCTCTGCTCCTGGGCATGCAGCTCTCGGCATTTCTCCCACTCCACAGTCTGGAGCTGCTGAGCCTTGTCCTGCAGCTCTGCTTGCAGTTGCTCCACCACAGCACGCAACTCCTGCAAGTGAAGAGTGAATACATTGGCAGCCAGTCCTCAACAGGCCTGTAAACAGCAGGCCAATCTGAAGAGGTCAAGAGCACCATGGGCTGTGGGAACAGCCAAAGATGCTCTGCAATACTACAGCTTTCACATCTCAAAACATACTTCTGTGTTGATGAAGTTTGAATTTATTTCATTCCCCAGGGTATCCACCCCTTGCTCTGGCCACATGCAGAGCTTTACAGTCAGTCACAGCTAACCTGTGCAGCAGTAGACACTAACTTTGTAACACTGCAAAAAGAGACGGGACATACACACATGACAACACACCCACTATCAAGTGTCTTTGCTGATTCTAAATCCTCAGACATGAAGCTAAGGAAGCTGGAGAATTCTCCCTGCCACATGTGACAAGAGGTTAGCCAAGTGTGCCCAGGCTGGCGTAGGCAGAAATGATGAATGAGAGTGGAGCACTGACTAGCTCACTGCTTCTTAAGTTGTTTAAACCTACAGCTTTCCCAGCTAAGTGCTTGTCATACTTGGTTGTGTTTCCAGGTTGCCTCTTTCTGCTGCTCTTCCTCATGCATCATGGTCTCTAGCAGCTGGGTTGCTCTCCTGGCTTCATCCAGTTGACGCTCTTTCTGGTGCTGAGCTCTTTTCAGTTTCTGTACCTCCAGCTTAGTGCAGAAAAGCACATTCTGAAGATCTAGCACTGACATTTGCTGCTCCTGGGATGAGAGTGGGCTCTCTGGCATCTAACAAGAGTGGAAAGCAGAGAAACTCAAAGGTTCACTTCAGAAGAGGGATTTTAAAAAAATCAGGAACCCTGTAGAACAAAACCTGATGTATTTGAGGCTTCCCAGAGACATACCTGCAACTGTCCTAGATGGCTTCTGTGTAACTTGTCCTGCAGCTTGGTCATTGTCTCATTCTGCCCTTCAATGATACGGTACAGCTCCTCTGTCTACAAGTCATACAAAGCTCAGTCATAGGCAAACCAAGCACAAACCCTCCCATCCCAAGCTTCCAGAGCGGATTATGACACACATCAGCACTGCATGAAAGTAAGAACCTTGCAAGAAATAATTTAATGAGAGCCAGGATGCCTAGCAATGACTTAAGCATTCATTTTCAGACACTACTGACAGGTCTAGCAGACTTTCCTCTTTTGGTGAGCAGTGCCCTGCCCACCCAAAGCTATTACCTTATTCTCTTTGCTCTTCAGGGCCTCCTTCAGACTCTGGATTGTACAGTCTTTCTTCTGAGATGTTTCTTGGACAGATTTTAATTCAAAATACAATTCATTGAGCTTTTCCTGTAACAACTGAAGACAGAAATATGCTGGTTTTTTAACACTGCCTAATGCTTTACATAAACACCCTTAGGACTCCCTCCACTCCTTACTCAAGTCCATATAGCCCATGTGTTCACCAGATCAAGACCAACATAGTTCCCTCTAGAGTCTGTAAATACTGTTTGAGCTGCGTGAAGATGTGGGAGTAAACAAAGAGCCTTCAGACCCCCCAAAGGCCTGTTCCAGTGCTTCTGGTCCCTCCAGTGCAGCCCCCATGTGCAGGGCAGAGGTTCCAGGCTTGGGTTAACATATCATACTGCCTCCCACACACTCCCAGGGAAGTCTTCTTTGGACAGCTCAGCAGCCTTCCCCATTTCTATCATTTGTTTCTGTTCACTTAAGAGGAAAGGGGCTGCTTCAGCCCAAAAACCTCCCAAGAGATCTGAAAAGAAAATCCACATGGAGAAGCTACACATTCCAAAAACTGTCCCTGTTGCTTCTGAGGTCCTTCAAAGCATTGCAGCTGCCCCTTTGCAATCTTTCAGCCCCTTCTCTTACTGTCTCTGACCACCCAGGCTCTCTTGCACATATGATCAGATCAGTGGCTTATTTAGCTTCAAGTTCTGGTTTCAGCACAAGAGAGCCTAGCCAGGGCCAGTGTGCCAATAGCACACTGCAAAGCAGAGCAGAACATCTCACCAGTCTCCACAGCTGGTTTACAACCTGAGAAAATTTTGCCTTTGACTATTTGCCCCAAAGGGACTACCACCTCAAAAAATTTTAGGATAGTTCTCTGCTTTCACCACCTCAGTCATGATTCAGCACATGTTCTGTATTTACACAACTGCTTGTTAGCATTTCTGAACATACTGCATGTTGGCATTCTTGATTTTGCATGATACACATCTTTCTCTGGAACTTACTCAAGCCTCCATTTCTTAAGGAGCTGGTGCTGCCACATGATTTCCTCTTGTACCTCATTAGTTTACACACTGTCATGTTGTCTCTTCTCTAAGAGACACTCCCTCTAATCTGTTTAAGCACTGCCAGCAGCATTTACTGGACCTTGGACCTTTTTATTTCCCTGTCCAAATTTATGGTCCAGGCAGCTCCAACAGCTTACAGCTGACCCCAGATTTAAATAAAGATCCCATCCCTATGTTTTTTCCCATGTAACCCTTCTGTTTCTCCAGCAGGTATAATCTACCTCAGTGTTCAAGAGCATAACTGAGAACACTTACCCCTTGCAACGTGTGTTAAATTTGATGTGCTTCAAGATAACTCTGGTGCACGATTCTTTCCTAAGAAAGCCTTTAAATCAAAATGAAAACAGGACCTCTCTGTGCTAATCTCCCTTACTGCTTGTAAAAAAGTTAGCAGCTGTCTCAAGAGGCAGGTGCCTTTCTCTCCTACACCAGGCTCAGACTGTGCAAATCCAAAAGACAGGGAAATAGCCCTGTGTGTAGATCCTTCACCAGCTCCCAGAAGGCTCACCAGGCAAGTGGGAAGCTCTTCCAAAAGAATGGTTTGCAAAAATAAATACAGAAAATTTACACAGCCCAGCTGCAGGAAAAAAAGTAAAAGCTTTTAACTCAAGCTGGCAAACAACAGTACTGAAAATCAGGCATCAGTGCACACCCTTGCTGGAACGGAGGTGCAGATTCCTGTCTCTGGCCAGCTAGGAGGCCCCCTCCAATATTGACTAGATCAGACTCACTAGGCACTGAACCTGCTGTTCATTAAGAAATACCTTGTTGGCAGCTTCAAACTGCTGGATTTTGCCCTGCAGCTCTGCAGCACACAGATCAGACACATGCTCCACCGCTGCAGGGTCACCTGAAGCTGGCTGCTGACACTCATCCTGCAAATTCTGGAGAAAAAAAAAAAGACAAATGAATCAAGTCTTGCATCAGTTTCTTCTATACAGCTATCAGTCCTCACAGACCTTGCAGCATAGGCTTAAACACGACACATAGAATCACAGAATTGTCAGAGTTGGAAGGGACCTTAAAGATCAGGTAGTTCCAACCCCCCTGCCTGGCAGGGACACCATCCACTAGATCAGGTTGCCATCCAGCCTTGTCTTAAAAGCTTCCAGGGATGGGGCTTCCACAACCTCGTTGGGCAACCTGTTCCACTGTCTCACCACCGTCATGGTGAAGAACTTTCTCCTAATGCCTAATCTAAATCTAACCTCCTCTAGCTTGCACCCATTTCCCCTGGTTCTGTCACTGTCTGACCTCCTAAAAAGTCCCTCACCAGCTTTCTTGTAGGCCCCCTTCAGATACTGATGCTTTTCTGCATCTCTGACAGTCTGAGATATCATGCTGCCTGTGTCTCTCCTCACCTGGGTGGCAGGCCTGCTAGAAAAGCCTTGCTACCCTCAGGCTCTATTTGGGCTTCCTGTCTCTCCTCACTCCTGTACCACAAACCTAGCACCTTGTCTGGCTCTAACTAATCTGCAAGCTGATGACAGACCTGCTCCCCACACCCAAGCTTTGAAACTTCTCCTTCCCATGTGCCCTGCTGACAGCTTCAAGAAGCTTCAAGTTTGATTTACTATCAACCAAACTCCTTCCCATTTTCTGCCAAGCTTTTCTGCCTTGAGCCCACAGTCTTCAATCCTTCTTACCAGCTACCCTCCTGCCATGAGCAAGCAGTCACACCCTGCTCTCTCTGAGCTCTCTTTCACAGCTCCCCACACCAAGTGTGATTCCCTGCAGCTCAACAAACCACAGCAAATTCAGTGCCACAGCTGAGATTTTTTTTCATGACACATACCTATTTACTGAGAATAAAAACAGCCTTCTTTCTGACACACGGCCTGCCAGACCCTGCTGGCTGAGCACACACTAATCCCTTGTCATCCCTTCTTACTATTTTGTTACCTCCTACCTAGTGAGTTGTTAACTCCTTACCACAGCATTCAAACCTCCACCCACTCCAGCCCACTCAGGACTTAAGTATTCCCGAGTACCATCAGCAATACAAGATCGATTGTGCTGGTGTCTGATTTAAGTGCAGGATAGCAGTGCAGAGGCTATGAGAACACGGCAGAGCTTTCTAGAGCGCACACAGGAGCACCAGCCCCAGGCAGCACAGGGAGAACAACAGCCAGCTGTGATTAGCCCTGTCAGGCTGAATCCTCATCTTCAGCAGCCACAGAAATGCTGTCTCTGGGAAAGGCAGGCAGTGCAACCCTCAGGCCTGTGGATTGCCTCACATACAGAAGCAATGAAAAGAAAACTGGAGGTGGGGAGGAGGTGGAAAAAAGAAAACATAAAAACATACCAACACACCTTTTTGCACATTCTATGGAAAAATAAGCAGAAAGCCTGCAGAGAACTAATTGCAGGGAGGGGAAAGGCAGAGCCAGCTCCAGAGTTCAAAGTCCCAAAGACCAAACTGCCTCCCTCATGCTTCACAGCAGCCAGGTGAGGTGCACAGCTCCCCAGCAGTTTCAACTACATAAGCACTTTACTGACAATCTCTCCTCTGTACAGCTCCAGCAATGTCAGCATACACTAACCTAGGCACAACACTTCTTTAAAAAATTAGAACAATAATCAGGGCATTATTTAAGCCTGCCAAGCTCACACCTGCCCAGAACAGCAGGTAAAAGATTTGCTATCAGCAGGGCAACACTTCCCACACTGCAAGAATGGCACTACAGGCAGCTGCAAGAGCACGTCTGACAAAGGCTTGGTTTGGTGACATTTTCCAGGGGCTGTGCTGGTGACAGGGGAGGATTGTTGATTCAAGAAAACACCCAAGACAACAGTATCTACAAGGTCACATGCCCTGATACCAGACTGCTCTGAAGTCAAGCAGCTTACAGCAGTAAATTTAAAAAGCCATACTTTCCCAAAAGCAATAAGGGAACTGTGCTCCTACATATCCTATGCATTCCTTTCATGTTACCAAAAAGGAGCTTATGCATATGAATCACTGGACAGCAGTACCTGACTTAGAGGGAGAAAGCTGCCTGGACAAAGAGGAAAAATAAATAATTAACACTAGAACTATTTAGTCTACTAGCTGCATCTGACTTCTCATTTTTCCTGTTAAAATCATCTGAAAGATTAAGCCCTTTTCCCCTTCTGTCAGAACCTGCACCAAAGACCACTAACTGCTGCTGCCACAGCAAGAAACAGGCAGTAAAAAAAAAAAATCCTACATGATGAAATCCTTGCAGGGACAGTCAGATGGCAGAGGCTAGAGGTTGGAGAAACTCCTCAAACACACTTCCCAGAAGAGGATGGCGATGTGTAACACACAGCCAAGACGTCAACATGCCATGTTGACTGTGCCACGTTCTGTTACAAGAAAGCCTATATTTATGCTGTGTAAATATAGTCCTAGAAGTGAAAATTAGTAGCAAGCAACAGAGACTACAGGAGCAGCAGCATCAATGCCCTGCTTTGTATCTTCGGCTACTGGCTGCTAGCACAATGTCTTTGTGCACCAGATGAAAATTAGTTCTTCTGCACTCCTCCCTAGCATTTCTCGAACAGGCTCTTAAGGGAGAAGAACACAGCGCAGGGAAACGCCCTAGCAGACAAGACAGCACCGGCTGAATAGGAAGTGTAATTCAGCACAGCCACAGTTGCCATAGTAATTAACAAGCATTTTTCTAATCCCCCAGGCTACCTAGAGCTTTAGACAGCACTAAGGCTGCTAATGGGAATGTAATTAGGCTGACATGGATATTCCTGAATTGAAGCTGACTGAGGCCTTCTATTCATTAAGGGAAGTGACAAAGAAGTTACAGGTTCAGTTTTTTGACTGCGTAGTAATGAAGATTTCATTCAAGCCAGCAAAACAAAGGCAATCTGGAGCTACAAGAGGAGTACCATCGAGGCAGGTAACAGCACCAGAGTCCCATAAAAGCAGGAGTTTTCATCACCTCTCAGCAACACCTGCCAGTAATTGATGAGCCTTTTCAAAAGACCAGAAAATAAACCCTTTATCTAGAATGCCAACCCTAAAGTCATCCTTTGGTGCAAATCCACCTGCGAGGAAAACACCTTTCCCTGGGGGCATGCACCACAGATCCCTGCGCAGATCTACATGTTAGGCAGGTTGCAGAGACAGGCGTCCTGACACTGAACCACTACCCAGGCACAAAGAAAATACATTTGCTGGAAAGCACGTGCCCAGAAGCTTAAAACACTCCCTTTGGTTGTGGCTAAAACTCACACTGACTTCTTAAAGAGAAAGCTAAAGTGAAACTTGTGTGTTCTCAGCAGAAAAACGACAAGGCATGCGAAGAGCCTAGCAGGCTGCAAGGACAGAGAGGGCTGATGGAGGAGGAAGGCTGATTTCCCAGAACACAAGGAAGAAATAGACTAGAGCAGAATGACAAAGGCAGCACACCTAAAAAGGACCGAGCTGCCTATTCTTAGCCCTGGGTTCAGCGACACGTGCCCATCTGTATTATCTCAGCGCAGAAGAATCTCTAGGGGGCTCAGCATGGAGCCATAGGGACGCTGCTCAATAGAGTAGCGCACAATGACCTCTACCTGTACCCGCAGCGGCATATAATCCTCAAAGAGGTCATCCCACAGCTCCTGCAGTTCAGAAATCTCCAGGGAAAGACCCAAAGCTGCTCTGGAAAAGGATTTTCTGTCTGTGTTCAGGAAGGCAGAACCAGCACACGCTAAGCCAACAGCACTGCCATCTGCCAAGTCACGACTGAGCCTGGGAGGAGGCAAGCTAGACTTCACAGGAATAGGTAGCCTGCTGCCTCGGGGGCTCTGAAGGGGTTTGTAGTCCAAAGCCCTGATCAAACTGAGGGCCAGCTCCAGCCTGTTCCCACTCAGCGAAGAGTTTGGGGTCATGCGGTCATCTGAGAAATCTTCACATTTCCCATTCCCTTTCACTCCCTTATCTGCATCTTCATCCTTCTGCTGTGGAGGGCTTGCCTCCACAGTTGTGTCCAGGGACTCCACAGAGGATGCAGGGGTGCCCTCCTCCATGCTCTCGCCATCCACAGGCACTCTAGCACTGGGGGACTCCACCACATCACACACAGATGACTCCTCATTAGCCATGCTGGCTGACCACCGGCTGGACAGCCCACAGGAGATGCTCCTGGCCACCTTTCGTGGCACTTTGCAAATTGCTTCATAGTCGGCATCAGCCACCCTCAGTGTGGCACAGCCACGGCAGCGCCGTGGGCGGTTACTTGCTCCCTCTAAAGCGTGGCAGCTGTGTGGCTCCAAGCCATGCTCTTCTTGATCCGTCCAATATTCAAACCCAGAATAAGCAAAGTCCTCTTGAAGGAGGGCAGTATACCGTACATCAGGCAAGTTAGAAAGGTCCACAGTCCCCTCCCCAGCTCTGTCATCCGTGCTTGAATCTTCGTTGTTCCTGCGGTACATGCTTGCAATGCAGAACTTGAGGCGGTCTTTCTCCAGCAGCAGCTTCTGCAGGCGCTCGATGGAGAGGGCTTCGATGCGTGCAATGACAGTGTCGAACCTGTAGATGCGGTCCAGCATGAAAGCACACTTGCTGCAAGCGAACTCGGATTTGCCATCCCGGCACAGCTCTCTGCCCAGGACGTGGGAGAGCAGCACCTGGAGGTTCAGCTTGGCTGCCGTGTGGAAGATCCATCGCCGCTGGTTGCCACACAGCTCCCGGGCACATATCCGGCAGGTTTCCTTCATGCTCCCTCCCAACCAGCACCTAAACCTACTTCTGTGGGTTCCCAAGAGACCTTCCTGAAGCCTCTACCACTCACTCAGCACATCTCCTGGGGTACGGCTCCCCAAAGCCCTGAGCCTACCGGCACTTCTCACCCCACCAATACCCCCTTTTAGGAAGGATAACACACCTGGACTCCTGGTGCTACAGGAACATCCCACTATACATACATCTCAGGCCCAGCCAAACCAGGGCTGCACTACCCCCTACATCTCTACTTCCCTTTCCTCACAACTCCCCGCTCCCCCACAATCCGAGGCCTGGCCTCCCCTCCCTCCTCTCCTTCTCCGGGGCTGCACCCCTCCCCGCCCCAGAGGACCCTTTCCTCCCAGCCTCCTACGATGCTCCTGCCACGGCGGCGCCCGGCTTCTGGCTCAGGTTTCAAGATGGCGGCGGCCGCCAACCAACTCGCACGCATGCTCAAGACCCGCGGCGCCTAAAGGGACTTGTAGTCGCCACACGCGCTTGTCACGCATGCGCGTGGCTACTTAGCGCCCGCCGCGGGTGCGGGGGAGCTGCTACAAGGGCGATGACAGCGGCAGTGCAGGATCAGTGCGAGTGCCCAGTGCCAACGCCACTCCCCACTAATGTCTATCGCCAGTGCCAGGTCCCCACCCCAGTGCCACGTCCCAGTGCTCAGCAGGCAGTGCCGGGGTGGGGAGGGGCAAATGCCCCCACAGCACAAGGCCACCCACACCCGGGGCCACAGCGCATGCCACCCAGTAGGCACACCCTGGGGTCCCCCGGTAGAACCATGGTTGCTGGGTACAGTGCTGGGCCACCGAGACACAGCATGGCCAGAGCTGCACGGCTGCCAGGAACTGCTGCTCTGATCCCTTACAGCCTCAAAATCCCACCTGGCACTGTGCTGGGCTGCCAGGGATATTTTAAGATGTAGTATTTAAATGGCAGACGGGTGCAGGCGGCACCGACATCTCCAGAAGGACTGGGCAGGCTGGTGGCCTGTCCCCCAACACTGCTCACTGTGTCCTCCTGGCCCCCCTGCACCGTAAACACTCAGCTGCCAGGCTGGATATGGCACAGCCGTGGGCACAGCCCTGGAAAGGGACAGGGATGACAACTGCCAGCTGAGCTCCAGGCGAATGAGCTCCTTGCCGGGGTGCCGGCAGGGGTGTCCCCGTGCTTGCCCACCCACCTGCACCCGTACAGCTAGGGACTCCTCCAGCCGCTTCTGCAGATCATCCTTCTCAGCTGACAATGTTTCCACGAGACAGTTGCTGGCAGCCAGCTTTCGAGTCAGCTCTTCAATCCTCCTGAGTGGGAGTGAAGGGTGGGGGATGCTCAGGCACTGAGGTGGCCCCGGCATGCCGCTGGGGGCATCTGGGAGGGGAGAGGCTACTTCTGCAGAAAAGCAGAGCAGCTCCAGGACTGCTGCCCCTTCCCCACAGCCCAGATCTCTCCCCTTGGGGTGACCCCTTGGTAGTCCCCAAGGATAAGCCAAGGGCACAGACTAGTAGCATAGAGAGGATAGCACCCACCTCTGGGCCATGGCACCACAGCTGTCATTGCTCCTTTCCTCCTCCTTAGTCCTTGCAGCTTCCTCCAACTTCCCTGCCAGCTCCTGGCACCGCTCTGCCTCAGCTCTGGCCAGTGCCGTGGCCTGCTCCGCTTCACTCTGTGCCAGCCTGGCCTCCTGCAAAGTAGTAGGGTGAGCCTCCAGGCACCAGCCATCAACCCCCTGCTAGCTCCCACTGCCCCGAGGCTCACCTCCTGCAGGAGTTGGATCTTGTTTTCCAGGAGCTCATAGACATGCTCTGACTCCCGCTGTTGCTCCTCATACTGCTGCCGGAGCACTGCCTGGCTTTGGGTCGTCTGGTTCTCCACAGCCACCCTGTTAGGAACAGCATGGCATGACATGGCATGGCATGGCATGGCACAGCATGCCATAGCACAACATAGCATGGCACAGCACGGCACAGTATGGCCTTTGCAAAAGCCCCCATCTCAAACCAGCTGGACTGGAGAAGCTGTGCCATGCCAGGTGGCCCAAGCCAAGCTCCCTCCATGCCTTGGGTGCTGTTTGCAAGACATACTGTAACCTCACAGCACTGTCACTGTTGGGACACTGTTCCTCCAATGGCACTAGGTCATATTTAGTCTCTGAACCACCAAAGCAGTCTTCACACACTCCTGAAAGCAGGGCATCCGCAGCTACTGTGACCCTGGCTCCCCTGCCCATTGGTGCCCTTCTGTGGAACACCCATGCCACAGCACCTGGTCATGGCGCTGTCCTCCCCCACCAAACAGTTGCTGCCCTTTATTTTTGGCTGGCACCAGGGCTGTAAGAGGAGCCCTGCAGGCGCCCTGCTCCACTGCAAACCCCTCCAGCCCCACTGCAAACCCCTCTGCTGCCTGCTGCAGGCAGGGTGCAGGCAGACAACCCCCGCTCCCTGCACCCATGCAAGTGTTGCGGGATGGTATGTGGGTGCCACGTCCATCCCCGGGTGGCCAGCCCCACTCACCATTTGTTGTCCAGGGCTTGTTGTTTCTCCTGCAGCTCCCGCTTCAGGCTTTCCACCTCCACCTTAAGCTCAATGTTCTGCAGGGCAAGAGGGAGTCAGGTAGGATGCCTTCATGCTTGCACAGACTCCCAGTGCCGCTGCCCACAGGAATGCATCAGAAGAGGCATAGGGGTCCCCCATCCCATAGCAGGGCTTTGGGTGCTCCTGGCACTGAGTGGCACAGGTGGTACTTTAGCTCACCAGTGCTGGGATGGGGTGTACCTGCCCTTTTTGCACCCAAGCTGGCACCACTACCCACCCCGGGCACCCTGCTGGGCTGGGGACACCCTCCCAGACCCTCTCCCACTCCCGTCAAAAGGCAGCAAGGGGCAAACTCCTGTACAGCACCTCCCCCAACGCCAGTGCTGTGCCCGATGCCCTCGCTGGAAGCACTCCCCTGGCCCCATCTCCTCCCAGCAAAGAGAGGACTCTGGGAGGGAAACCCCCACCAGGCACCCTTCCCTGTGCCCCATGGCTGCTTACCCGCCTGTAGACATCATCCCAGCTGCCCTCACCCTTCTGCTGGACACGCTCCTCCAGAAAGTAGATGCGCAGCTTGAGGCTGAAATTCTCTTTCTTGAGGTCGTTGAGGTGCTGGGAGAGCGTACGGTAACCGTTAGCCATGGCCGGTGCTCCATGGGGGGCGCATCCCGGCACCCCTCACATGGTGCTGCTGGTGACACGGCGCAAGGTCTCAACCCGACCGCAGCTCCTGCCGCCGGCCCCGCTGCGGCCTCTTTCCTTTTTTTTCTCGCCTCCCAGAGCTATTTGAGGAATCGTCGGAGCAGTGGCAGCAGGGACAGGCGGGTGGTGAAACCCGAGCCCCGGCAGCCCCCATGCCTCAGCCAAGAGGACGATGGGGGGAGCACAGTGCCCTGAGGGAGCTGAACCTCTGATCCCTGTCCCACCACCACCTGCCACCTGCCTGGCGTCCCCCTCGTGTCCTCCACACATTTCACTGGTGCACCCAAGGGATCTGGCACGTACTCTGCAAGCACCCGGAGGTGCTGAGGGCGGTCCCGGCGGTGCCATGGGGGGTCCCTGGCACCCTGTAGCCTCACCTGCTCGAAGTCCCGCAGGGTCTGTATCTGAGCAAGGGGACTCATCTCCAGGTCCCGGAGGAGACACGTTTGCACCAAGAGGTCAGGCTGGGGCTGAGCACCTGAGGGGCCATGGGAACCGCCTGGCTCAGACAGCATGCAGTCCTCATCACCCTCATCCCACGGCCTGTCTTGGGAAGCTGGGAGAAAGCAAGGATGAGCAGCAGTCAGAGGAGCAAAGCTCCACATACCACCTGCCTCTAAGATGTCACCAAAGGGACACTGGGATGCTTCTGGGCCCAGGGAGACAACGGCCATCCCCAGGGGAAGATGCATGCTGCTGGGGTGCTGAGCACTGGCACATCACCCTTGGTGGGGCTCAGAAACAGGGTATGCAGGGTATGAGGGGGCTCTCAGGTGTCTTACCCGCCATGCAGCTGCCTCTGGGGAGCACGGCTGTTCTATCACCACTGCAGGGGTCCCTGTGGAGAGGAGCACATGGGGGCACAGGGGTGTCCATGCACGCGGGGAGGTGTGTGTTTGTGTTCTTGGAAGGCATCTGCTCTAAGTGCACAGGCACAAAGCCCTGGGGGCCATTCAGATGGCTGTACCCCCTTAGGAGCCACTTTAGCTCCATTAGCAGCCTTGGTAGGGCCACCTGAGCCCCTGTGTCCCAGGGAGAGGGTCTGGGTGGCAGTGAGCAGGAGCCTAAGGAAGGGCCAGCCACAGCCGCTCTCTGAGGGGCCCATGCCTCTGTGCTATCACAGCTCATCAGCTCACCACCACAGCTGCAATCAGGTTTATTTTCAGCTGAGAAACGTGAGTCATGTTATGATTCAAAAAAGAGAGAAAGAAACAAACAACTCATAAAAAATATTTTTCCTTTAAAAAAACCCCAGGATATTTATTTTCTAATCTCAGCATAACCACTTTTTAGTGGGGTTCCATGAGCAGGGAGGTGGGCACTAGCCCCCAGTGCTATAGTGGGCACAGTGCCCTGCCCCCATGCAAGAGGCTGAACCTCAACAGCCAGGCAGGGCCAGCACCATTTCTGTGGCCATGGCAGGGATCCTGGGGTCATGTCCCCAGAGCTAGGCACACCACATCAGCACCTTGCAGGCAGTGGATGCAACACTGCTGGTTTGGGAGGGAGCAGGGATAGGCAGCCACAGGGTGCCATATCCCACAGAGAATCACAGAATCACAGAATCATTACGGTTGGAAAGGACCCTCAAGATCATCTAGTCCAACGGGTAGCACTACACTACTCTTATCCCTAAATCATCCCCTGAAGAAACACATCTATCCGCTTCTTAAAAACCTCCAGGGATGGGGACTCCACCACCTCCCTGGGCAGCCTATTCCAATATCTCACCACTCTTTCAGTAAAGAAATTCTTCCTAATATCCAATCTAAACCTACCCTGACACAATTTAAGCCCATTCCCTGTAGTCCTGTCACTAGTCACAAGGAAGAAGAGGCCAACACCTGCCTCCCTAGAATGACCTTTCAAGTAGCTGAAGAGAGTGATAAGGTCTCCCCTCAGCCTCCTCTTCTCCAGGCTAAACAACCCCAGCTCCCTAAGCCTCTCCTCATCAGGCCCGTTCTCCAGACCCCTGATTAGCTTAGTTGCCCTTCTCTGCACCTTCTCCAGTACCTCAATGTCCTTCCTATACTACGGTGCCCAAAACTGCACAGAGTACTCAAGGTGTGGCCTCACCAGTGCCATGTACAGTGGCAAGATCACCTCCCTGCTCCTGCTGGTCACACTATTCCTGATACAAGCCAGAATGCCATTGGCCTTCTTAGCCACCTGGGCACAATGCAGGCTCATGTTCAGCCGGCTGTCAATCAGCACCCCCAGGTCCTTCTCTGCTGGGGAGCTCTCCAGCCACTCCTTCCCGAGCTGGTAGCTGCTGAGGGTTGTTACACCCAAAATGTAGGACTCTACATTTACCCAACAACCCATCACAAAGGGAAATCGAGGCACAATGGCTTTAAACACACCAGCCCTGGCCAGGTATGGCCCTGTGCCCTGTCAGGTACCATAACCAGCATCATAACCTGAAGCATGGTACCCAGAGGCATGGTACCCAAAGGTGTGGTACCTAGAGGCACAGCACCTGGAGGTGTGGTGCACAGAGGCATGGAATCCAGAGACAAGATACCCATATGCACCCAGAAGTACAATAACCAGAAGCGTAATGTCTGAGGAGACCCAATACCCAGAGGCAAAATATCCAAGGAGTTATCATCCCTGGAGGCATGACACCTCAGAAGAACTGATACCCAGGGGTGAGATACTGAGACAAAATATCCAAAGAGCCATGATACTCAAACTCAAGACGCACAAGGATGCACAATACTCAAGGGAGCACAGTACCCAGTGGCACGATATCTCAGGAGGCAAAATACTTGAAGAAGCACAATGACATGACATCCAAGGAGGCATGACACTCAGAAGCATACTACCTGGAGACACAACAATCAAGGAGGCATGACAGCCAAATGCCTGAGACCCAATGACATGCAAGGTACAATACGCACAGAGACACAGGAGATATCCAAAACCCATCTGGACGCGCTTCTGTGTGACCTGGTCTAGGGAATCCTGCAGTGCCAGGGGGGTTGCACTAGATGATCTTCTGAGGTCTCTTCCAGCTCCTAACATTCTGTGATTCTCTGTGAGATGTGATACCTGGACGCAACACCCAAGGAGGTGCAATACCAAAGGAGATGCAACACCTGAGGAGATGCAACACTCAAAGCAGTGATACCCAGACAGGAAGGTGACCTCTAGCTTCAGTGCTGTGGGAACTCCTTGGGGCCACATAGAGGCAGGGCCTGCACAGCATCATGGCTAGGCACAAGTTCTGGTGTGTGTGAGCAGAACACTTAGTTTCCCTGAACCCAGCCAGCACCTCCCAACACTAGGACTGAGAGGCCTGTGCTGGATCACAGGGATGCTGAGACCAGGGCTCTGCTACAGCCACAGCCAGCTAAGATTCCCTTCCATGTGCATAACACTGGGAATTTGTTTGCTGTGAAGGGGAAGCTGCCACGGTGCAGCCAGGGCTGCAGGAGGACAAGAACCCTTTTATGCTAGCCGTGTCACCCTGGGCTGTGGAGCAGAGCCACCAACACTGTGTGGAGCTGGAGAGGGCCACAGTCCTGGTGCCCTCCACCCACTGGGCAGCACTTCCCATCCCATGTACCTTCAAGCCCTGGCATGAGGAATGCCACGCGGCCCTGACTCAGAGCACCCACTGACTCACAGCACCTCCATGGCATTGCACCCCGGCCATTGTGGGTGCCTCCTGGCACTGGTCCCCCAAGATGCCACCAGGGAAAGGGGAGAACACAACGGTGGCTGCCAGAGCCATGTTATGTGGGCTGCCTCTGAGGGTAGCCACTCTCCCAGGAAAAAGCAACCCTAAAAAGCCTGGCACTGCTCAGCATACCAACAGCAACTCACCTCTTCCTTCTGCTGGATCAGCTTCCATGGACAGAGGAATGGACAGAGGTACGGACAGTAGCCCCAAACCCTGTGCTCAGTCACAGCCACTCCAGGCTCCAGCGACTGTCTCCAGGCTGGCAGAGGAGCTGTGGCGAGGGCCAGGCAAGGCTGGAGTGAGCATGGTGGCTCAGGGCTGGGGCTGGGATGCTGAGCATGACACAGCCTGGCTCCCCACTGACTCGTCGGCACAAATGTTTCAGCAGGGGGTGAGTGTCATCACAAGGGAGGTGGAGATGGGGACAGCCCGACACAACCACGATAGCCACCTGTGCACCTGGGTGCGTGTACACTGCACATGGTATGGCCACCCACCAACTACCCACTCACAAAGCACAGCAGCAAGGTCTCCATTGAGTGTGGCAGGATGGGGGGAGCTGGGGCCAGGCATTATCCACTCTGGCAAGACTGGCTCCCAGTGCTCACTGCACACATGGTAGCCAGCACAGATCCCCACTCCTGGGACCCAGCAGCACTGGCTGGGTGCTGAGACAAACAGTCTGGCAGTTGGTTCAGAGTGGAATTGGGGATGGGCAGAGAAAGGATAAGAGCAGGGAGGATGCAAGTGTGGCTAGAGTGATGGGGCAAGCCAAGATCTCCGCACCAACACCCCTAATCACAGCCCTTTCCACAGGGCCACCCTTCACCCAGCGCGTCCCATCAAACCCCTCTTGCTCAGCACCCCAAGAAGAGCCCAGCGCTGGTGCTGATGCTAATGCCAGGCCAACCCAGTAGGACCTTATAGCTCCTGCCCTTTCCCTTGGCACAGCACACATAGCCCTGGCACCCCTCACTCCTCATGCCACAGGGCAGCAAACTCAAGTTCCCTCAGCCGCTGGACGAGGAGCTCCTGTTCCTTTCCTGCACCCTGCAGCTTTCCAAAAAACCCTGACTCGATGCCCAGCAGTGTTCCTGGACTTGCCCAACATGGGGCCCAGTGAGTTTCCAGCCTCTCTGGAAGCAAGGAGTCCCCCAGCCCCATCACCACCACTAAACCGCAGAATGCCAGCAGCGGGCAGGGTACACCCACGGCCCAAAGGGGATGGGGTTTGGGACAGTTAGTGTCGGGCCCTACACAGCCCAGCCCTACACATCCCGGCCTCGTCCCAGCAGCACTGGTGCCGGTTGGTACCTGGGCCTCAACCTGCCGCAGCATCACCAAAGTCCAGCGTGGGCACACACAGACCCCACGGTTGTCCCGGGCACACGGACATCCCGACTTGCATCACCCACGGACACACGCACCCACGGATGACATACCCACGCACGGATACGCTCCTCACCTCCGCCGCGGGGCTCGCATCCTGCCCTGCCGGGCACCGCCGCCCCGGACCGGGGAGCGCCGCGCCGGGCATCGGCGGCACCAGGCCGAACCGCCAGGTCTCGGCAGGCGCTGCCGGGCCGCCCCA